>CM060967.1:51600426-51910426 GCA_030765045.1 Tenodera sinensis
CTGGAATGGTTTATAACGACAGAAAATAAAATGGACAATACTATAATAGAAAGTGTGCAGAAATTATTAAATTTCCTTGTGTATGTCAATGATTGAGCCACATGCATTTGTGAAATATTTACATTTTGTAGGCTGATGCCTTCTGTGGCGTGCCATATAAGAATGAGCCTCCGCCCCCCTAATCTCGTGACTAAAATAAATCTAGCGATTACACCGTCGTGGTGATGTAGCGAAAGTTCTTACGCCTATGCTAGAGAACCGGTTGGAATACACGTTGGTCCAGCGGCTGATTTTTTTAAGGCTTTTGCTCAATTGAATATTAGGTTGCTGTAATACTTTTTGAGCATTTATTGTTTTTTTTTCTTTCTTTCTTTGCGTAAAGTAGCAAGCGAAGTATTAAATTTGACCCAGCTATTGGAACTATTAGCAACGGATATCTTGCAAATAGGTATACCATACAAAAAGTTTTAATAAATTGTGTTTTAGAGATCTACATTTTTTGTGTAGTTCATTTTCGTTTGTCGCTTCACATATACGAGTTATTCAAAATTCCTTCCGAACGAAGAGGACTTCACAGAAAATTCAATATTGTGACAAAATGACAAAACTCCAGTTCGGTTACTTTTCTGTCACTTTAGTTTCTTCTGAAACTTTGTAAAAATACACAGTTCTCTTCTACTGACGATAACGCAGCCCTGTCCTTCGTGATATTACAAATCACAACTGTGTACCTCTCATAACCTTGACTCAGTCCTCTCACTGTCTTTCTTCACTTTCTCTGTCTCTCATACATTAACTCCGACGATACAATCACTCAACGCTAGTTAAATCTTCACTTCGACGCGGCGTACCTTTCACGTGACCATACCACACACTCGCAGAGCTGTCTCGCACTCACACTGACCGACTCATATCTGTAATTAACTCTTTCTGCGTTTCCTTGCCTCCTTATATATCGGGAATGAGGTCACACGGACCTTTCTCGACTTTCCCAAACACGCCGGCGATGAGGTAGCTAAATATTTCTCGAAGGTTCTGGAAACCCTTTGTGTTGCCGCTTGATTATTGTTAGTCACGTGTTCTTCGCGTGAGTGGTGTGAGGAAGCTCGAGCTTGCGTCTTTGCTCACCGGCTTGGTATTAAGTAGTTTGACTCCGACCGTCCTTTGTTGTGCGTCTGCCCGTCTTCACAACAGATACATTTTATTAGTTATGCAAATACATTTAATATAGGGTGTTCTAACCAAAAACGTTAGGCATGGTTAAGAGATTAAACAGTTTTAAAACTTTTCTGTATAAAGGTGGCTGGAAATGGAAAGATTTTCTTAAAAGCGTTTGTGTGGCATCTTTGAAACATATTGAACTAAAAGCACCAAGTTTGTAATCTATCCAGTTTTTCTGTTTTGAGTTATGCTGGTAAAAGGAACGCACACTGACGGACCTCTCCCTAGGGAAAACTATCTTGGTTTCAGAGGGCCTTGAAACATGTATTTACGGTAAAATCGCGGTATTGAAGGTTTTGGATGGAATGTAGTAAGTAGCTTCCCTACTTTCTATGCACGTGATAGAGGAAGCTTTTAAGAGACGGGACGCGAACCTGAAGCACGAAACAACAGAGCAAAGCGGGACAGCAGCATTGATAGTTTGCAATCTTCTTTTGTTTATTTTTAACTAGTCCGTTAGTGGTGTACCTTATTTGTCTTATGTTAGTACATAGATGGAAGAATGCCAGAGAATACATCCAGACCATGCGGACAAAAATTCTGCTAACAAAGGAATAGAACAAAAAAGTACTGGCTATAAACAATGGTGGCCCAGTTTCCTGGCTCTGCATCATGTCACTGTTTTGTCCTTTTTTACACCATGTGTGTATACGAGGAAATTTTGTGCAGAACCATCTTGACAAACAGCAGAGGTTATGCAAAGCGCATTGTGTATCTCGGGTCGCTGGTCTGGCCTAGGCAATGAGAGATGTGTTACCATCAAAATAGGGGTGCTACTTTTGTCAGCTGTAGAGTACTGACAGAGTGTAAAATGGGTAAAATGGACGACATTCGACCTTTACGCCCGAGTGACATTTCCTCAGCAACGTCCATTCTGCTTTCACTTTCATCTCGTTCCTCGACTCATCCATTCCTATCGCTTTTTCAATTTTCTCTGAACGTGGTTTTCCGAACTGTGTTCATAAGAGAATCAAATTCAACCAGCAGGAACACATATCAAAATGAAATGTCGAAACTAATGGAAAAAGGACAGCAAAAGGTGTAATGAAAGTTTGAAAGTCGAATTACTGTCTCTACTCACGACGATTCTATTCATACAGGTTAAGAAAACAGCAATGGCCGACTTTTTGTGTTGTTAAGGACTACCCTGCACACCATGACATGTACGTACAAACTGCGACAAAGATAATCTTCGGCGGAATTTGTGTCGTTGCTGGGATCTTTTGAGGCGTGTTCTTCACCTTACCTATCACAGATCGTGGTGGCTTAATGACAGAGCAATAAGGCGGAAAAGAGGGGAGGTTGATGCTACTACTTTTTCTGAAAAGATTCAGTGATACATATTTAGAATCTCTCTCTCTCTCTCTCTCTCTCTCTCTCTCTCTCTCTCTCTCTCTCTCTCTCACACACACACACACACACACACACACACCACTTGCCATATATGTATGCTGGCGGGGAAAATTTGTACTATATAGGTGCTTAAAATTCTAATAATCGAAACCAAATTGAAGCAACAATATTAAGAAGAAATAGAGGAATATGTATAATATACTCGTATTATATATGTGTATAGTGATTATAATTATGACACATTTATGAGAATAAAGATTACTGTGAGTAAATAATTTTTTTTTTTTATTTGACTAATCATGTTTAGAAACTAGATATATGGTTTACATGAATATGACAATGCATATGGTAATAACATTGTGTTATATTTTTCTCTATATCCCTGTTGTATTCCTTATGAGCAGTAATAGGTTAGTAAAGGTAAATTAACCAATTATAATTTGAGTTACAGGGAAAACACGCTGCTTATTTTTTGTTTATTTATTCATTCACTTATTTATTGGTATTCTATGCATTGCTATTGCTATTACTGTGAGAATACTGTTCTGTTTGCCTTTTTCTCATAAAGTTCTGCCTTGCTATATATTAAATGAATATCATTCAAGCTTTGATTTGCATCCCCTGAAAATCTTTTCACATATCCAATTATACGTTTCACTAACCTAGACGCTCATCAAGTTTTCCCCGTTAAATTTTAACCCCTTTAAAGGCATGTCCTGCTCTAGCCTATAAGGCGTGGCTACCAATCTTGAAACTGAATACACGCACTACTTCTTTCTCTCAACCAATATGGTCAAAAAGGTATGCTTTCTTTTAGTTATTGGGTAAGTCTTTTTTAGTAAAAGGAGTAGCAAATTCTTGCACCGTGGCCTAAGCATCCAATAAAATGGTCAAGGCCTCGTATAACGATAAATAAATAATGTGACGAAGCGTGAGGTGCAGTGAGATAGCCTTGGGCGTTCTTTGCACGTGTCCTGCGTTTTTCGATTCGGAATAACGTGTCGAGAGAGATAAGCACAATTAAGCAGTTATCACCGCTAATCTTACTAAATATGGTAGAAGGGGGTCACTTTGTCCCTAACACCACATCTTTGTGGTGTCTTTATTAAATGTCATCTTTGTCATTTTACACTAACTGAAGTTTTAAAGGACCTGTTGGTCATTGTGACGCACCTAGTCAAATATTTTTCCTGTCTCTGTTCTTTCTTGAATGCCATTACAATTGATTGTTTCAAAGGATCAGCATTAATTTTTGGTTCGTTAAAAATAAAATAAAAAGGGAAGCATTGCCGTCCAGCTCTTTTGTGCGTTCATTAAGCTCCAGCTGGTCATTTGCATTTTAACTAGAAGATACAATTTGTCTCCCTCAAACAAAATAAAATTAAGCAATGCAAAGCAAAACAAGACAAAAGAAGCATACTAATTCTCTTGTTGACTTTTTTTCCCTTTTCCTTAATCAGGTAACATTTCAATTCCGGGTTTTATCGACATCTTCACTCGTTCTTAGAAGGTTGGTGATGCTTGGCAGCGTTCATTTTCTCAAAGCTGTGAGGTTCTTAATTATTTTAATAGCAAATTTTAATTTTCTACTAAATACTTGTAATTTTTAAGAAGAAATATTGTATTTTAAAAAATTCGATTTTACCGGAAATACGTGTTTCGCCGAATTTAAAAGAATACGCATTTTTTGTTTGTTTGTGTGTCTGCGAACAACATAACCCATAACATATGGAACGAGGAAACAAAACTCAGCCTTTTGTATAGTGCTGGATTTGATATAAAGAAGAAAGCCTTTATAAAAGTAGGCTTCAATCTGGAAATCAGATGTACTTAAAAATAGGAAATGATTCGCAAATAATTCTTACAAGGGTAAAAATTATCAACATTTATAAAATATCCTGACGAATTAATGAATGACATACAATGTATGATGTATACAGATTCTACAAAAAATTTAAGGACACCCACTGATATTTTGAAATCTCCTCTTCGAAGAACACATAACGCTATACGTCATTATAAATTTATAATATATTGCTTCAAACATACATTGCAGATGATTTTATACTTTATTGGGCCTCCTTTTGCTTTCAAGCACAGTAGATACTCTTTTGGACATATTGTTCGCAAGATTACTCCACTCTTGCACGGTAATTATGTTCCAAGATTCGGATAATGTCTCGAAGTTCTCGGCGATTTTTCGGCCCGAGAACAGCTACTCTTCTACCATCCGGCCTCATATGGATGCAACTGCCACAGTTCTATCCTCCCGGGGCGATGCAATCCTTGGCGTACCATATTGCTCCAGATTAGAAAATTTCCCGCTTTTCCTATTTTTTTTATTCTCTGTGCCCCACAAGTTTTACTTATCCCCAGCTGAGTTGCAATATTTCTGTATAGCTTGCTGCACTTATAGATCCCAATCCGTTGCTATTTAATATCCTTACTCACGTTTTATACCCATTTTTGTTTAATCTCTTCTCACAATAGAACAACATGGGTGCTGCAGCCCAACTGAATGTCTTGGCATCGTAACTAGATCAGCATAGCAGCATTCATTGGTGCAATTTTTAGTATGCAAGATACACTATAAAACAGACATGGGCACGAAAAGAAAGGTAGCGGTTGAACTTGCCTTACCCACCCCATATTCTCTTGCCGAGTGACAAAGGTAGTTTGGTTACAACTCGTGCAGTGGTGGGCTCGTTCCACCTGTGCGGCAGTAATAATTTCTACGCTGTCATTAACTATTTTGTTTATACTAAACATATTTTGCATACAATAATTATTACAGCATTTTATGCACGTAATACCCTTACGCTGCCTTATGATTAAGATACTAAATTGTTTCTCTTCCACAATAAATAAAGTAGTAAAGTTCCACTGCTATTTAGCCTTAAAATATTTTAAAACCATTTAATCAACATAATAAATTCTTTAAACTTAATATTATGTTCAAACTTTGGAACACGAAGTACAAGTTTATATTAAATAAACTAATAACAAACTAAACCACTAAAAAGTGGAATCATATCGTCTCTTTAATATGTTTACAAATATTCAAAAAGTACCCTTTGAAATTGTAAATAAATACCTGTAAAATCACCAAATCATCAATGCTTCTGATCAAAGTTGCGTTTGATATCGTAAAGCTTTATATTTGCAAATGAAATCCGTATACTTACCACTCTTCATGGAAACAGACATACTCGTCACTGAATGAGGCGTGTCAGAAGTTGAACAGCGGTGGAGGGAAGAGATGGCCGGTGGAGTGAGGCAAAAACGTGTTTCAGGGAAGTGGCCCAGTTGAGCCGATTTTTCCCATGCCTGCTATAAAAGGACACGCTCCGACTTCGCTGACTCATTCATCATGGGATTGAATCCATTACCAAATAGTGCTAATTTAAACGCTTTTTCTCCAATTTGTTTTAAAGTTACAAACATCATGCGAATTGTTGATAAACAACGTATGATAAAAATGTCATGTTTATAAATATTCCCCAAACATGTCCCTTTCCCTTCAGAGAAAAATAAAATTGATATCCCATATACATATTTTCATGGTCACATCTCCACAAAGATTCAGTTTTTCTTAAACTGAAAAAAGCACAACTCCTTTAAAAATAATAATATTTACATAATTATTTTTTAAACATAACTTTTAATAAGATAATTTTTGGGCGAAACATAGGGCCGCTGCACAAAATAGTTTGAACACAGAGTGTATTTCGGTGAAATATGCAGGTGTCCTTAAACTTTCGGTAGAATCTGTAAGTGAATTCTGTAGTTCCTGTAATAACTATTTTTTGCACACAATGTATGTTGTGTAAAATTCAGTAAGAGTGAATGCTCAAATGGTAAAAAGGTTTACGCTTTGGGGTTTTCTTTCCTCCCCTTGAATTAGGACTATAATGTTTGGGGAGGGAGTGCAACCTGGACAACTGTGCTTATTAGCGGATGGGGGGCTCCGCAGATTTGGAGTACCTTTAGAAAACCAACAGAGTGCCTTCCAACTCAAAATCGTAAAAGGGGTCATTAGACGTTTTCTTTCCTGACCCTACTGTTAAAAGTTCACCGGTTGGATGGGAGTGTAGAGAAGTTTCAGTGATGTTCGTACTGCGAACATTTTTATTTTTCTTTCCTCTCTACCCCTGTATGCAATGTATTGTAGCACTACTGAAAATGTGCAGTATGTACAGAGAATGCATTCGTTAATAATGAAAGCTCTCCACGGTGGATGAACAGTTTTATTTCGTGCATTTTGCCTTTGTTAGCGACAGCTTCATTTTCTGCGCCAGCCTGGTTCTCTGCTTTAGGTCGTTCTGCTCTGTTTACTGTATGTGTTTCGAACAGTAATGTTCAGAACCTAACTTTGTCGTGCTCTGTATTCATAAGAAATAGCAGTAACTATTTTCGTCCATATACCTTGAAATTGGTATTATCCAGCAGTTTCCAAACAGTTCGCCTACTTCAGCGGTTTATCGGCTAGTTGGATTCAAACTCAGAAATGTTGGATTTGATTCCCCAGCAATACAGGGAGTCTAAATTTAGATAACAACGACTGGGCAACACCTAACAGTTGCAAGCCCTTGGTAAATAGTGCACGAGTTTCTTAACTGAATTTTGGAAGTTACCGGTACCTGAAACTAAGAGTAAACTTGTGCTGCACGCTCGTGGAACTTTAAAGCACGCATAGGAATTTCCTACCAACAAAGCCAGTACGAAGGGAAATAGGTGGAACTGTTACTGAACTTGACGCAGAAATCTCGCAGCTAACAAACCACCCTAATCGTTCGTAGAGCCCTTTGGGTTGTGCAAGCAGCTCGCGAGTGCCTGTTTTATCTGACGTCAGTGACTCTTGGCTTCCTTACAAACACATGTATTTCTGCACTGTTCATATGTGAATTACTTTTAGGTTAGAAAGTTTTTGGAAGTTGCAATTCCTAGCAAAGCAACTAGCCATAATCTCATGAACAGTCAAGCTCACGGTATATTTTTTCTAGTAAATGGTTGAACAGCTAATGAGATTCAGATAAGTCAAGCATGTGTATTACCTATGAAGTACCGGTTGTTTATACAGAATATTTCATAAATAAGTAGCAATGCAAATAAAACTAAAATTAGATTACTTTTTAAAAAAATCCTGGAGGAGAATTTAATATTTTGAAAGGAAAAATTTACAAGAAAGAAACATTTTCGGTCATTATTGCACAGCTAAAATAAAATGAAGGAGCAGCAGCCAGAGATTGATTCTGAAAGCCAGGTTGGAACCCTTGTGCTGAGTGACACTTCTACAGAGAGACATACAAATGTCGGAGTCTTTTTCTGTGTCTGATGAATGACCACTAACGACTGTTAATAAACGTGCTGAGCATTAAATTTCTTCGTACAAATTGTAAGAGACATTCAGTCGGCTTTGTGTTGTTTCCAGGGAACACCACTTTCTTATTTTATTTTTAATGCTTTATTGAGTATTAAATTTATTTACAAGACGTCTTACTGAAATAGCCTTTTTCTTTACTGTAATTTCTATGAGTAAACCACACAAGCCAGAAATGATTTTAAGCTTTCATCAATGCCTTTGAGTTAGTCTCATCGGTCTTCATGGCTGACTTCTTCCTTCTTTTCCGTTTATATGGTTAAATTGTTGGGTGCATCTTCTCGAAGATTTTTTATTAGCGAGCAAACATTAGGATGAACTCTTGAAATTAATCTGTAGCATGCACAGTACTTGAGACTCCGATGTCAACTGTAGTAATGAACTCTTCTTAGCGAGTGCCACCCCTAACCATTATCTACCAGCTATGTATTCCAACCCTTATATCCATCGTGTCATAATTCTAAGAAATGAATTAGCCCGGGATTATGCTGGCCAGCACCAGATTACCCTCCGTACAACTGTAACTTCACAAATTTTTCATGCTAGGCCATTTCCGGGAATATTTTGGACTATGAATAAATGTCAACAAATTGCATATCCGTACAGGTGTCACAACCCGTCGGCAAACATCGGAGGCACTCACTACGTTCCAATACATGATTCTCTGGACGCTAGGCGAATGTCGGGATGGCTTCTTACTGCCACTTATTTTCCTGTGCCTGTTTCTTCTCGTTTCATTTCCCTCTTTACATTTGAAGGTTGTAAGGCCAGACGCGTTGGACTATGCGGTGGATGTGCTGTCGATTAACCTAGATATGGGAGCCATCGATGGAAGGATCTCGGGATACACACTCCTATAATACATTGCTTATCCTGCTGCCCTGTGCCTTCCGCCATCAAATCTGGCCACAATACGTACAGCTCGTGGATGAGAATACACTCTAAGTATGACGATAAAAGTATCAGTTTTGAGATGACAGCATTTCGCTCTTTCGAGATACAGGTGCTTTATCCTAAGAATAATAGTGAACGCCCCAAGGTACGTCCGTGACGCTACCCTTCATTCGGATCTCGCCACGCCAGCCACACTTCGCTCCTGCCACACTCAATGTTACAGATCCCCTAACCAACCATCCTGACAGCCCTGTAAACCAGATTCCTCTGCATTTACCAATATGGCGACAAAAACAGTGATAAAAAACAAAGTACCATACTGACCTGCTAAATAAAATAAATTAAAAGGATTAATGAATTTTAACCTCAAAGTGTGCCTTCTGTATACATAAAGTATCTAATATACTAATACACAATTTGTGTAATAAACTTAACAACAAATTCCCAAACAATTCTGAAAGTAAGTGGATCTAAAGGCTTAATTTGTAAAGAATGATTGACAGAAAACTCAGCAAAATATTAATTCAGTTGTGTATCTGAAGTAAGCAACATACTTTCGGGATTGTTTCAAAGATATTCATAAAGTGTTTGGTATTAGTGGGTGTAATTGAGGCTTCCGGGTCGTATGGCTACGTAGCAACTTGAATACGAGTCAAATACAGTGTGTACGTAAAATCATGCTGCAGTTTTCACCGGTTACAGAAAAGCAACGAAACAAGATGAAAGTGAAACCTTCATCAAGGAAAGGAAAACTCTTCAGGTTTGCATTCCTGTTCAGCGCAGTTGAATGTGGCTTCCATTTGTTCACGTTAGGGCTCTTACTCAATGTGGGCACGTGGATTTTCCTAAGCTCACATCCTGATATTAGCGCAATAAACACATTTTAGCCTCATCGCTAAACACTATCATCTCGATAAGCATCTGTATTGTAAAATCATTGGCTCTACGATAGTCTGTAACAACTGCAGTAAAGTGGAGACATTTCTTTAAAACCTCGTTAGGCCTCTCTCGTATAGCTTCTGCAGATTCGTGGCGAGCTAAACATTTTTGTCCAGTTTCCTTTAGCTGCTTATCCTACCGGTTAAAACTACACACCCACAATACACGCATACATGTTAGACAGATGGATAGACAGGTAGACTGTGAAACATACCTACCTGTTGAAAACTGCAAGTTATTTGGTACTGGTGGAACTGCTCTCTGCCGTTAACGTAGCCTGACGTTTCTAACATGACTTTTTTAGTCCGCGGATGTACACATAAGCAAGTTCAGCAAGCCAAATAACACACTGAACTTTCCACTCCACTATCCACATCTTGTGTAAAATGGCATGGATTTGCTTCATTCTTGTGTTGCGTCATTACTTGCTCGTGCACAATAGTAAAAATCATGCTACATATTCTTTAAGATAATCTTCAGTGTTTCATCTTTGGTATCGTTTCATGTAGCCATTATAAGAGTTCATAACTGTACCATGACTTTACGGACATACTGTACTGCAAGTAGTGTCATGTTTCTTTTGTACTACTATAAAACAGTGTTGTAAAATATTGACTATACTATAAAGTGAACAGTATATTCAATCAATTCAATAGTGGGACTAAAAAGAAAGTAAAGAAAGAAGAAAAGAATTAGAGGAGGCATTCGCAGTCTTTAACTGTGGAACACAACCCCAATGGGGTGTAGAAGTCTTGAAAGGAGAATACCATTTACTTTTTTATTTATGAAGGTGAAGCTGTTTTAAATTGACTAAAATAGTGAGAAGCAACTGTAGAATAGAGACACTTCTGAAGAGCTGAAGCTCTACCAAGAATTTCAAAATAACCATCGCTTAACTTCATAGATACCTATAAAATTGGTATATAATTTTTAAAGGGCAGTTTTTGCTTACAGCACAATTTTTCCATTGATATTCATTATTTAAGGATTGGTTTTTAATCCACATTGGTTAGAAGGTCAATTCTTCACAATATTGGTAGGGATAAATTTAACATTTTTCCGTCGTTATTTTTCATCTTTGATTTTGTTTTATAAAATGTTTCTATCTATTGCATCCAATATTTCTGCTTTTATCTCCTCACTTTTATTTCCTTGTATCAAGTTCAATTACACTATTTCCTGTTCTTTTTCATGTCGGTGTATCCGTTACTTTCTCTGTACCGCTCTATTCTCTCTTTCTCGTTCACAACGTCCGCAGTATTCTTTCATCTGAAAGCCACCATGTTCCGGAATCTTGAGTTTTTTTCTTTCTATTCAAGTTTCGTCTTTGCCGTCATTAAGGGTAGCGGGAAAAAAGAGCAGACTGTGCAATTAAACCGTGCTGCCGTTTTTTTCTTTCTCCCAGTGTGCGTCATTAGTAGTAGTGTAAAAGGAGGACCATTAAAGGGACCATCTGTCGAGCAAAACGGAATTACGTCAAGACGATTCAGAAGGCGACGACACCTGTTGACAACGGACCACACGGATCGATTTCCCAGATACCTAGTACTAGGTGTTCGGCCACATCTTAGGGGAAAGTGATATTATTATTGGCATTGTAATTATACATAAACTTTGCCATATTGCATTTATACCAATTTGAAGCTTTGTAAGCTTATACAGTATACAACATTCGTTGTGTTACAATCATAATACTTTCTTTACCCTTTCATAACTGCTGTACAAATTACAAAAGCTTTTTTCCGTACTTGTTATAATAAGTCCAAGGTTTAGTACCATTTGACGTAGTTGCGTATTTAGTTGGGATTTGATTGGATCTGAACCCCGGAGATTTGGTTAACAATAACAACCTAAAATATGTTTTAGAAAGAAGTTTGTATAAAAATATGGATAATCAATTCATTACTAAACAACTAAATACCTTATTGGAACTGCTTGGAACTTCCCGAACTTTCCAGAAGAGACTTATTTTTCAGAAGTCTTGAGGTTGGTTTTTAAATTCAACTGGACACAAATCTCGTCTATCAGTTCTGTTGACATTTTGTTCTTGTCATCTGACCATCTTTCATTACACTAAACAATCGTATGTATAATTGATTGAGATAACAAGCATATATTAGATTATGTTGAAGTATCCGCTTTTCCGAGAAAAATGTTTGCATAGTTTACTAATATAATCAGCTTTCCCCATCAACTAGTTGTCCCATCCACTGTCGACATTATTGATTTGAAAATAATGAACTCACTCCATCACCTGGTCATCAATATTTACGTTTATTTGCGACCTCGACCGAAATACTACCATATGATGAAATTATATTTTTCGCTAATGACTTACCTTTGGACCTTCCCCAATTAACTCTAACTCCAAGGGAGTCTTGAAAGGTGAGACTGAAATGTGTTACCAGTTGAGAATTATAGAAATGATAATGCTTATGATGTCTATGATGGCTCCATGAAATCAACGTTAATTTTGTGCGTGCAAGTCTGTACTGCGATGAAGTTTTTGGAAAGAATTGAAGGATGTTTGCTTCTCTATTTAGTTTAGGCAGTTTTAACTATGCAGTCATATCGTGACGGATCTGTTTGGAGATGTCTGGTAGTGGGGCGGACAGGTAGCCTTCGGGGTCTCATCCCTATACCATACCATGTTGCTTCGTCCACAGAGAAATCCGTGCAGATCAGTTTTATATCCATGTCAGGAGTCTGAACATATTATAAATCCTTCGAAGTTATACTTTTTCCTTTCTTTTTCCCCTTGGAGAAATAAGTGCTTATTTTAGGTTCGAGGATTCAACCTGATCGACGTATCTATATTCCAATTATTGAGTTTTGACTTTAGTTATGGTTCATGTACACAAAATACGTATTACGTGTCACCATCCTTTTCCCTTACTAGGAGACAATGATTATAAAACCTGATCAAATAAGGTGCCTTGCAATCTTACACGCAAAGGCGCAAAATAAAATAAACGATTAAATATGTTTGTCCTTTTTTCAACGTCTTTCATTCGATAAGATAATGCTTTGTTTACGTTCGCGAAAGTACAACTTCTACTGACAAATTGAAATTGCCGTATACTAATGATGATTCGATATTGATCGAAATAAACAGTGCGAAAGGGGTTTATATAATATGCATACACTACAAATCGCCGTGCTCGCTAGGCAACTCCTCCGACAAACGAGTTGTAAGCTACTGCGGATGTACCAGAGGATTGAATTCAGCACCTTATAGCATGACCTGGTACACTTCGAAATCAACTCAGATATTATTCAACTCCCATATAATTTGCAAATCAAGTAAAAAATGTAAACTTTGGCCTATTTATAAATATATTAGTTCATTACAACATTCATTTCACTGAACAATTTACTTGCGTCTGCTTGCTAAATCCATTTCTTCAAAGAATTGCCTTATTCTAGGTCACAGCTGTTGACGAGATTTATCTTCTCCTAAGGTAA
Source organism: Tenodera sinensis (assembly GCA_030765045.1). NCBI lineage: Eukaryota > Metazoa > Arthropoda > Insecta > Mantodea > Mantidae > Tenodera > Tenodera sinensis. Next base: position 51,613,679 of record CM060967.1, read on the forward strand.
TTAAACAAATTTAGTACCGCCAGTCGTTTACCAGACGTCGGCGCTGTTTATTATCCACACGTCCTAATATAATAGCCCATATACTAATGACCAAGGGAAAAATCGGTAAGTGAGGGAACCCAAAATACTTTATTATCCCATAGTTTCATTATTACACCTAAAGTATTATTCTTAGCGTTTATATGGCATCAGTAAACTATATTTCTTGCTTTGGATAGTTTTAACTCCCTTTGCCAAAGTTTACAGTCTCTCCAAAGTCGTCGTAGAGGTAGCTGCTGTTCAACAAAAATCTTCAAAAGAATGTACCGCTTTAAATGCGGTCTATTGGGACATTAAACGAGGGACATTACGCAGAGGTTTTTATGTGTACACGTTTCAATTTTTGCAATATTCTGTATGCACCCCATTTTTTGGTTTTTCCTTTATTAATGTGTATGTCACAATTTTCACTTCGTGACCTCCTTCTGCCAATCCGAAAACACATCATAACAGCACATATAAATTGATGGTCCTCCATAACACTTTTAATAGTGGAGTGATAAACGCGGTAATACGAAAACAAAACACACTGAAAACTGGGCACCGAAAAATCATTAAAAAAATGTTGAAATGCAGAATGCATTAGAGCAGATGTGACTGGTTTATTAAATTATAGCGGCCAGACTGGCTAATGATGGCGCGACCCTATCACAACATGCTAACAGAGATGTTTTTCAACGATCGATTGCACACGCCATACAGTCCACCACGTGACGCTATTTTTCACAGCTATGGCCTCGTAATTGAGTCCCAAGCATTCTGTTCTGGCGTGTGCAAAACGAGAAAATCGCCCAGCTGGCGACTGGATCGCAGAGATGTCAATTTTTTTTAGGAAAAAATTACTGAACCGAAAAATTCCAGAGTGAATTTTGTCATGCAGGATGGCTTCTACACCATATCTCATCTATATTTATATACACGAATAAATCCACGATTCACATGAAAACCTTAAATGTCATAAGTCATATCGAGCATTAATAAAGTCGAAAAATAATAAAACTGGTACTCAATGTTCAATTGCGGTTGAACAATTAATGTTAACGTGTGCATATAGTTGGCCGCAGTAAAAGCAAAAATAATACTTCTCAAAAGTTGTGTGTGTGTGTGTGTGTGTGTGTGTGTGTGTGTGTGTGTGTGTGTGTGTGAGAGAGAGAGAGAGAGAGAGAGAGAGAGAGAGAGAGAGAGAGAGAGAGACTCGCCTTTCATGTAAGATGGCGTTCTGTATGTTAATACTACATGTTAAAGATTACAAATGTTATGTTTATGACCAGCTTTGTAATTTGTAAAAATGTTCATAGGATGAATAATTAAAAAGATGCGTTAATTTTTCATTACTATTATTGTAGTACGTAAACCCTATGGCACTGATCGGAAGAGACGTTTTAGGAACGTTAAGCCTTTTCCTCATATTAAAAAATTGTTATTACTGGTTTTGAAAACATAACATGACATATACGTACATAGCTTGCACAATTAGGAAACAGGAAGTGGTAGCAATGGAAGGAGTGAAAGAGAGCTTCAGGGAGGGTGGAAAGGGAGAAGAGATACTGCGGTAGAGAGATGGAAGGAGTGAGAAAGAAAAAATAAGAGAGCGAAATAAGAGAGTTCCTAACGCAATAACCAGGAACAGATGTGGGTTTTACTAGTTGGTAATCAAATTGGCGATGGATCTACATTTCTTTATCCGCTAATATTAACAATTTTCCATATTCCTTCTTAAAGAATAACTCTTTGCCACTATATTTACTGTGATCTCCGCAAGATTCTCCTCTGAATGTATAAGAGCCTGTGTTACAATATTAAAACTGTTTATAGTTTCATTTATATGTTCCATGGATTAATATAACTCTTTAAGAACCACACCTGCATCTTCATTTAAGCTACCTGAGGCTCTTGATACCTCACTCGAAGCGAATAAATTGGCGAACTGCGTTGTCACGTTGTCTCAAGAAATGTCGAAAGTCTCAGGTTATTTAAATCTACCGTAAGACACACTTTCATTACAAAATAACTGGAATATTTTACTGCACAACTTCCGCTGCAAGTTAACCTCTTTGACAACGACACGTTTCTGGCTGTGTCCATACTCTGGGAGGCAATCCTATAGTCCATCCTCGTCAGTTTCTGCAGAGCGAGCCCTCTGGCCCATGAAAACTTGAAACAGCCACGCACACAAGGCAGAGAAGTTGCGTAATTACTATTCGCAGACTGTACTACGCTGTTAAGGTACAGAATTTGCCTAAGGTAAAGCTCATCTTTTAAGGTAAGTATTAATTTCCGCCCCCTTAGCGCAGTGGTAGCGCAGTGCTTCTGCCGCGGGAGTCCCGGGTTCGATCCTCGGGGAGTTTTCCCGCTGGGAGGTCTGGTCCAGCGGGCACTCAGTCTCCTGATGCCAATTGATAAAAAGGTAGAGTCTCTAAAAGGTCAAGCACTCGCCTTAAGGTCATGGGAGTAGGCGCGCTGGCCCTCGCCAACCCCATCCTGCACTCCTCCATGGCCTTGGCTGCGGCTGGAGGACACATTGGCCGGGCGATAAAGGTACCCTCCGTAAAGAGGAGACACCCTAGGGATTACTATGAGGCAGGTATTAATAAATAATAACGGTATTAATAAATAATATCTTCACTAAATTGAATGTTTATTTCAATCTTACATGATCGTTATTCTGCTGGGTATATCTTATGTTTTATATATGGCAACAGTTAACAGCCGATATTTACGTTTGTCTTTCTGCTAGGTATGTTACAGCAAAGCTTAGCAAATACGCAGAGCAATAAATGATGTATCTTTATCGGTGTCAAATACTTGGAGGAGTTGCCATGAAAATCAAAACGGAAAACTTTATATGAACATGAGTCTGAAAATCTTTGTTAGTTATTAAAGGATTTCCGCTTCGTTGACTGTAATAATGATTGAGTTAAATTGCTGTTCGCTGATGATTGATTTTTGTTTGGTTTGTTGTAGAGCATAGAAGGTAGAAGAAACTTGTTCTTTTAGTGGACAGATCGATATGCACACACGCACGAGGTATTTTTAGACGTGACGCATGGCCGATTGCTGCGCAGTGGTTTATGGTCGAGTTCCCTTTATATTAATAAGAAAACAGGGGTGTCAGGTTAGTATCTCTCCGAGTTCCCTGCAGTAAACATCGGGAACAGTACGTGATTAAGCGCAGACCCGCTCGCATTATCAGGAGTGTCTTGTTTATTTCAAGGAAACTAGGTCTTACCCCCTACCATCAATTTGCATGACGTCACTCGCGCAGATTTTAGCAAGGTCGTTCGGCATGTCTAAAAATACCTCTATGTGGTCTTGAAGATGGAAATACATCAGGAGCACATGAGATTTATGCAGGAAGGTGCCCCAATAGGCCGTTACCTGGTTCATGGACATCGTCACGAATTCATAAACAACTGAAAGAGAGAGATGGGGGGGGGGGGGGGCGCCTCATTTGCGAGGAGTGTTTCGGATATTTGGAGACCTAGAGTGGTGTGAAGCATTGATCGTGAAAAATGAGTTTTTCGTGATGTGGACACAAGCCCATCAGGTCATTTCCATATGTTCCCTTTCATTGAGGGAAGAGGTACCAATGGGCATTGCCAGTAAGTGACATTCAAGTCCACGTACCAATGTTGAAGTAATATTTGTGGGTGTAATATAAAATAGGTCCGATAATCTTTTGTGTAATTAAATATAAAACTGAGCTGCTCCTGTTATACATGGACTTAGAGAATACCGATTAGACCAGTTTCCCGTTTACAAAAAACAACAGAGACTAGCGCTCTCGCCAATGTTAGACGCAGTAAGCCGATATTGTTTGCCCTGCTGAGTACGGTCAGATGAAATCCTCATTGAGAATGCATGTCTGGTGTACACAGAAACGTTGAAACAAGTCGCTTTTATTCCCAGCTTCTCTCAGTCATCAGCATCCCTGCGCTGTAGCCATTCATCTTCTGTACAGACCTCTTTTGTTAAACAGCTTGCGCATTGTACTTTTGCTAACTGAGCACGTGTGTCAGAGTTCAACTGCAGAGAATGTTAAACTTGATGTTGAGATTTTATTGTCGTAATTATATATATATATATATATATATATATATATATATATATATATATAATTATTGTAACTACATATTACTATAGCAGCTAATAAGGTGCTAAATTCAGTAATTACCAATTTCTGATTTCCTTTCTCGTAGCAAGCAGCGTATAGCTCCGTTGTTCTTTGTTTACTTATTTATAAGTGTATCGCTTTCAAGCTATGCCCAACACTGTCATAGTTTTGTAGTACTCATTAATTTGAATTGTCATTATTGGCACCTGTCCGTGATTGTAGATATTAGCCAAAATTGTTAAACACATTTTGGAGAAAATAAGAAATATCGAAAAATGTCAAATTGATAATTAGAAACACACTTTTACAATGTGCAGTACTCTGGTGGTCAAAGTAGCATATTACGGATGGAGTCGTGTGTGTGTAGAAAATATACTTAAACGAGTGACCCAAGTGACCTGAAATGTGGCTAGGGATGTTTGCAGTGATAGGAAAAGACAAATGTATAACTTTTGGACAATGTTCAAAAAGTATTTTTCACTTTTGGGTTTCGTTTCCAAACTAGCGAACGAAGTCAGTAATTTGAGAATACCTCTGTGTGCGTGTGTGCTTGCGTGCGCGTGCGCGTATGTGTAACATGAAAACGAAAAGTCAGTTAAATGCCATACTGGGTATTTTAAGTTCAGCGCTTTCTAAAGAATCGACACGAAGGATTTTCAATAAAATCCCCCATCTCAAACTACCTTTTAGGTTGAAAACATTGCATTATTTTTGATTTTCTCAAAAAGGCTTTAAGAATTTTGATTGAAGTGCTGTATGATTTACTTGAACGGCAAATAACATTTGTATCTTTTATTTTTCTGGGAATAGCCTGAAAATTTCCCTTTATTCATCCTGAATAAAGTTTGTGTACCTTCCCAAAATCGCTAAACCATAAGATATAGACAAAATAGTACAACACAAAAAATGGAGATGTCGTTTTAATGCTCTTGTAGCATTTGCTCTTCTGATGCTTTTGCTACAAGTTTGAATTTTCGAATATTTATTGTCAAGTGCTATTTGATCTGTTCCCGTGGTCTTGCAAAGAGCGGAATTTCAAAGCCATCACATAGTGACCAACTTTGACACATTTGACTATCGTAACCTGTATCCCTCTTGTGCCTATAATGAAAAGTGAAATAAAAACACTTCTCCAAACATTTATCCCTATTAACAAAAACTAGATAGAAGAATAAAATATAAGGTTATCAAAGACAAATAAATACGCGCGCGTATCTTTTGCTAAAATAAGCTTCCTTTGTTGTTTCGTTTAGGGGGCCCTAATGCTAATATTGAATTCTTTGTTAGAATGTAATCGTTTCTCTATTTGCCATACGTAGGTATAGAAAAAGTGAAAAGAAAGGAGGAACGTTAAATAAAAACAGACAGGCGTAGTCAAGATTCTCGTCGCAGATTTTCCGTGAAAACGTACGGATAAAATCATAACAATTGTTTCGTATTCAAGTGTACTTTAGTTATCAAACTCTTTAATACAATAGTTACACAAGTAGTGTCTTAACAGAATAAATAAATCACAGGATATTTTCATTTCTTGGCACTGGGCTTTTTAGATGTTTTAATTTCCTTTTGGTGCAAGCTTTCCTGTGACTTGCGTTTTGGTTCATATGAGCTGGCATTTTAAATTAGTTTGTAATTTTCAATTCTATACCGACTTTTACGATTTTACAGATTTTGGCAAATACTTTTGAGTCCTAGTAGTGCTTCTCAAACCCTTTACAGTGGCACCCGAATCTCTTACACTACACTAATTTATTATTTTACATAACGCTAATTCACAACAATCATGCGCAGGCGTTTACACTAGCTCGATGACGTCATGGGCAAAACAAAAGCTGAATGACAAACACGTACAGGTATCCTCTATCCATTGTCTCCTCAACCATTGTTATCGCATTGTTAGTCTCGTAGTTATGAGCGATTGGAATTGATATTTTGTAACACAAGAAAGTTTTACCGGCTATCACTGTACTTGACGAGTGAATAGACGTTTCCACGTCAAAATTGTTTCGCGAATAAAATGGAAATTCGCCGATAAAAAAACTTGAGTGTGTGTTATGTAGTTACTGCAGAAACAGAATATGTTATTTGCACGTGCACAACTTCAACTCAGAGGTTCAACATAGCGCGTAAAATTATCATATGAATATAATATATACGTGAGCTACTCGTATGTATGTGAAGCGCATTTCAAGTACTTGAACTTGAAAGAAGCTGTAACCTTGTTAGCTGCTGTAGATTTTTTTTATTGCAAGCAAGTGCTGCATTGCAGACGCAAAATGTGAATCACTAGGTAGACTGTAAAAGCAATTTCTTTATTCCCGCAGACTGTTAGTCATTTTTCTCCGTCTTGAAATGAGTACATCCGCTGGGTAGACCCGCATTGTCAGACCACGAGTGAGTCTGTCGATGCTCGTGGAGAACCTTACTGCGGGGTGAATACTTCATCTTCTTGTTGCAGAAACTCCTCTGCAGTGTCACTTGTACGCGTACTGCTTTAAACAAGTAGCACTCAATTAGCCTTTTAAAAATGGAATATTACAAATAAAAGCGAAGTTAATGGTCATACTAAAATTCCTGTTGGAAAGACGGCATAGTTATCTTAAATATAAACAGAGTATTTGATTTTCCCTCGAACTTTTAAGGCAATGGATTTTATTGTTCATTCTTTCCTTCTGTAACCTTGTTTTCTTTCGTAATTACTCAATGACAACTTGTGGTGGGGAACCTAGCACCTCGAACGAAAGGCAATCTTTGTGCCTGACGGGGCACCCTCCTGGAGGACGGATGAGGCGAATGAACCCTAAGGGCAGCCGAAACGTTTCTACGACAGAACAGTCTGTACATTTTCCCAGCAACCCGGCGGAAGTGGCTTAGCTCCCCTCCCCTTAGGGCTTCCCATGGGGGGCCCGGGAAGAAGTAGCTCGCTTTCCAGTCCTGGGGACGAGATTTCCAGATCGCATTTGTTCCCCTTACCGTGCTGCTGCCACGGCGCTCACCGACGCTTCCAACCCTGAAAGAAACCTAACGGGATGAAGGATGAAATGAAGTGATTATGTAACGAAATGGAAGGGAAGGAAACTGAGGATATGGAAATCCTTCCCAGCATTCGCCTTACGACCCAGGGAAACCTCCGAAATAACCCATGGATCAGGTAGGTTGGCCAAGGGGGACCGAACCAACGATCTCCCGTATGCTAGCCACAGACGTTACCGTCAGAACCATCTCGCTCGGTTTCTTTTGTCTTAGATGTCCATTTTACACTATTCATTACTTTCTGTCTTCCATCTTTTACTTCTAAATTTCTCAGGCGTTGCCATGTCAGTGATTTAAACTTTTTTGTGTATTATTTTGAATTCCCCTGTAGCTAGCATCTAGAAGGTAACCAATAGTCTTTATTAATCTTTAGCTTTCTTTCCATACAATACCTTCTTCATCATCATCATCATCATCACCACCATCATCATCATCATCATCATCATCAGCATCATCATCTTCTTCTTCTTCTTTCTCTTTTCTTTGACTTTTATACAACCTGACTTCATTTGAACTTAATGTGGATACTGGTTAAAATTTGCCTTTTTGAAAGGTTCCTCCAAACCAGTATGGAGTACTTATAGATATAATTTCATATTTGTATTAAGTCTGTGAAACATGTTACAGCAAATGGAACCTAATTAATATGGAATCTGAATTCCCTTTCAAGTCAAAACAGAAGCTTGTATCTTTCCCCAAAGGTCAGTATGTGTATAAATGCAAATAATGCTACTAATTTAAAGCACCTTTATAGTTATAATACCGTTACGTGTAACTTGGAATGCATTAAAATACGAGCGTAATAATTACATTACATCCAATATGGATGCATTATTTTGAATTACAAATGCGGAATTATTGCTACTATCTGCTAATTAATTATTGCATCAGCGAATCGACAGCAGTTATCGCAGTATTGAAAATGAATATCAGTATATTCAGTGCCGTGTAGTTAATACTTGTTTACATTATGCAATAGAAGTTAATTTTCAGATACTGTAATGTAATGATTAAAACACTCATGATACTTATCACAGTGCAGGTCAAAATAATCGCTGCATTGCAAATAGATCACACAACCTGAAAAAAACAAGAGAAAGTTAGATGTATGACTACGGCTAAACATATGTTTGTTAACACCGCTTCATTAGAGACCAACGTGGCATGTAAGAGCAGTCAAAAGTTGAAACGGCAACCCTAATTTGAAATAGGGATAGAACACGAGGACGCGACGACGACGACCACGAAGATGATGGTGATGATTATGATGATTTTGGTGATGATAATGATCTAGAACTGAAACAATATTGATGTAATAGTGCAGTGAAGTGGGCTTTTAGGGCGCAAAACCGTCAATAGCGCACGCTCGATGCAATGTACAAGTATAAATATATGAGTCTCGTATCAAAATGCGTAGAATCACCTTTTTGTCATCACATGAAGGATTGTATTCATGAATACAAAAATATATTGATGTTAAAGCGGAATATTTTGAATGTTGTTTTAAGAAATGGAACTTATGTTGATGAGGTCATCATGGTTCGTCGGAGGTTCATCTGACGAAGGGTACAACATCTTTACCAACAACTTATAGAATCAACATAAATAATACGCACTATTTGCTGTTACAGCAGAAAAATATTTTTAAAAAATGTCGCAAAATGAGAACCGTAGTTCTCTGATACATATTGAACAAATAGGATTTTTTTCTTCTTTAAGGTGTTCTAATTTCTCTACTATGAGCTTATATTAAGTAGAGGAAGTATTATATTCCATTTACAAATTGGATACCGAGATTTCACGGAAATACATATGTTGAGACTCCTGAATAAAAAACAAAAGAAAAAAAAAGTGTGTCTGTGAACAGCATAACTCAAAAACAAAAAGTTGGTTAAATACCAAACTTAGTATTTAAATTCAGCATGTTTTAAGGATGTGACACGAATATTTTCTAGAAGGCTACCCTTTACATTGAACATTTTTCGAAAATTTGTATTTCGTAAAAAGGGCTCTAACGATATTGACTAAAACATCGTATGTTTGACATATTTTCAAACAAATTAAATGTTTATCATGAATTTTCTGAAAATGTCCTCAGAAGTCCTCTTCGTTCCGGATGACTTTTGCGTAGTAGGTAAGCCGCAGGAGATATACCAAATCCTATTCCTCAAAAAATGTAGGTCTCCTTAAAACGCACAACTTTTTGTGGACTGGACCATTTCTGAGATACTCCATGTTATTACTCCTACTCTTCTAATACTTATACTTTTCTCAAATGGGATATTGTTATTCGTTTTTTTTTTTATCTCTTGACAATGCAAAGAGATGTATGATCAAAGCCATCACATAGCGCAAGGGTCTTATAAGATTTGACTAATACCTAAAGCTTACTGTATTCCCTTATTCCTCTTGCACCTATAACTAAACTAATAAGAAGATAATTTTTGAGAATGTTTATCTCGATTAACATAAAGTACATAGGGGAATACCGTTTGCAAGAAGGCTTTGTACAAGAATGACGAATGTTGTGCAACGCATCAAGTTTTTTTTCTTTGCTTGTGTTTCACAAAGTTTCTTCTTCGTTTTGATCAAAAGCCATCTGTAGCTAAAATTTGGCCAGAGTGGATGGAAATGCCCAACACGGTGTTTAAGACAGAAGTACGTTTCCCTATACCTGCTGTATGCAACTGAATAGGACAAAAGGAGACGACAATGATACAAAACATGTATTTCTGATCAACGGTAGCACAACATGAAGTCTTCAAACGGCACCCCACCGCGGAACATGTTCATGTGTGCAAAACAACAGGAGGAGGTTCCATTAATTCCCGTGCGGTTACATCGCGGTTTCCAGCAGAAGCCATCATAACCTTTGAGAGGGAAGATGACTGGAAGACACTCTGAGCCCATTCTGGGAGACTATAACCATTCAGTGGTGAAGAGAAATTCTTCTTACAGCAAGATAACGCCCATTTCACAAGGATGGTGACATTGCATGCTTTTCTTAGCTGGGTATAAGCACACGGTTTTAACATTATCTAGCACCTGCAGCTGTTTTGAGATAGAGTATATCCCCTATCTTCCCTCAAGAACTTGAAGTAATTTTGCAAATCATAATAACCCACTAAACCGCAGGAAGACTGAGCATTTTCCAATACCTATACGGGGTCATCCAATCACTATAAGATCTGTGTCAGTGTTCGTCGGCTGAGTGTTGCCGTTGGAGTTGTATATGTTAGAGCGAGCGATCTGAGAGTTTTCCAACAACCAAAGTACTCTACTGAGTTTTGGAACGTTTACCACGTCTTATGTCGGTATAAAGAAACGTGCTTCTAAATGTTGGTATACATAGGAATTCATTTCATGATTATTCATTTTAAAGCACTAATTAAAGCTATTTTATAAAAAAAATTCCTCACGATCCAATTTTCATAATTGTTACACAGAATTTCAAATATTGATTCCTTATTGGGCTAGAAAATACGTTTGCTAAGAAGAATACTTTAAAATGAATTGTTTTTTTAGGAAAGTAAATTGGTCCAATTGTGAATTTCGGCGTTTGGAAAAAGTATATACTTATCATACTTTGAAGAAGCTTCTTTGCGTTACCAAACACATCACTCAAGCCTTCGAGAGGAAACACCATAGCTTAGCTACTTTCTTAGATTTCCGTCGAGCCTTTGGTAAAGTCTGGCAACGTGGTCAGTTGTTTAAATTTCATAATATTGGTCTTCCTGGTTACCTATATCAGTTAATTTACAGTTTCCTACTGGATCGCATCTTCTCCGTCACTTTAGGTTCAGACCGTTCCTCCTCTCGACCCGTCTCGCTGGTGTACATCAGGGTTCCGTCTTAGGACCTACCCTCTTTAATATCTACAACTCAGAAATTCCTCCCCTACAGTTTGTTAGTGTGTCCATGTACACCGACGACACAGCCTTGTTTACCTCCCACGAAGATATTCACGTAGCTGGCAATCTTAACATCAGGAGAAGTTTTGCATTCGATATCAAGAATAGAAAAACATTTTTCGAAAACAGATTGTCGGATTAAAACCAAACTTCAAGTTCCAGTGAGTTAAGCTAAGTTGTAGCTAAGCTTTTCAAACTGAAGAGCTTTACAAACTTTCCTCCGTGCCTCCAAAATTTCTATTGAGTTCGCCTTTTTCTTCCTCTTATTTTTTTTTTTTTCAAATTCTCATTAAAATATGCTTTGTTTTTAAAATTTGCATGATAAAGAAAATATTTTAATGTTTATTTTAATATTAATATTAGGTAACATTTTAATATAATATTTAATGTTTTAATATATTTGATTGTCACTGAATGTTGTTTAACTGATAAACTCAAAGAGATACAAAAAGCTTATTGCAGAAAAGGCATAGATTAGAGCTCATTGAAGTATGCAGTAAATAACATTTCATAGCATTACTTGTTTACAAATATTCACTTCTGTATGTTTAAAGTCCTCTCTGGTTGAAGTTAGATGCCTCTTTCTTTGCAAATGAGCGATTCTTCCTTTTTTTCGCACAAGAATCATTACTCATAAAATTGCACTTGCTTTAAGCGCCAGGTTCATATCTTGATGGATTTATTGCGGCCTTCCTGTGCCCTCTAGTTTACCCTTTGCTGACTGATGGTCGTAGTTCTTTAGCATCCTTTCAATGCTATCTAGTTTATTGCTGTCTAATTAATCAGAGTATGAACTTTCGGATCATGGAACCGCAAGCTTATCGTTAAGACTGCGCGTTTGATGCCGGAGAGTCCTGACATGTTGCCTTCCTTTACCAACGGCGTAAATAAATTGATAATAATGGACTTAGTTGCTTAGTCGTCTTCCTGCACCAGTTTTTAGGCGTCATTTATGATGAAACTTTGGAAGAGATAAAATATAGATGGAGTGACTGGCTCATGGGATTTGAACCCGGGATCTCCTGAGCCGTTCCACTCATTTAAAGAAAGAATGTGCATTTACCTGAATTAAGTTTTATATGGCGCCTACACACTATTCTGGGAAAAGCTTATTTGCCCCCCCCCCCCTTTTTCATTTCAATAGAGATATACGTTTGCAGAAATGGTTTCATGATATACGAGTATTTCGTTGTGGCTACAGATGGGTGAAGAAGTGGTGTTTAAAAAGCGGGTCGCTATGGTGATTTTTAAATTCCATACCTACTCTTTCATTGACATCGTCAGAGACAAATGAATGTGACAGCGCTTCAAAACGTGACGCAAGTATTGGAAAAACCTGATGTGTTGCACTCACATGACTTTCTCTACTCTTGTACTAACTATTCTTACAAACTCTTATTCCTCCATCTTCTTCGTGTTAGTTGAGATAAACATTTGCACAAATTATCTTATTGTTTATTTTCCTGTAGGTACAAGGGGAATATTAGAATACAGTAGGCTTTGAGTAATAGTCAAATCTTTTAAAGCTTTAAGATCCCATTCTCTTTGCACGCTTAACATATAAAAAAATGAACAGCAATGTTCCATTTCATGAAAGTTTTAAGTTTTCCGAAACTGACACAAATCACAAGGAATATCTCCGAAATGGCTTACTCTACAAAAACATTTATTCGGACATAAATTGTGTGTTTTAACGAGATTACATTTTTGCATAGTAAGATTTTGTCTATCTCTTACGCTTTACGAGTTATTCAAAATTTATCCATAGGAGTACATAGGCTATAGGCAGAAAATTCAAAATATACATTTCATTTGTCATACAAATATCTTATACATAATTTTAATCAAAATCGTTGGAGCCATTTTCAAGGAAATCAAAATTTTCGAAAGATTTTCCACGTAAATGGTAGTTTAGGGTGGGGCTATTTTCTTCAAAATCTTCTTGTCGCATCCTTGAAAGAAATTAAACTTAAATACCAACTTTGGTTTTTAACCGACTTTTTGTTTTTGAGTTATGCTGTCCACAGACTGACACACACACACACACACACACACACACACACACACACACACACACACACACACACGGACCTTTTTTGGATTTTGGCGGTCTCAAAACATAATATATTTCCGGTGAAATCTCGACTTAGAATTTTTGGTTGGAATACAATACTTCCTTCTACTTAACAGTAGAGAAAGTAAAATATAAGTAATGAACGAGTAGCTCGGAAACGGCTGATGTCACAAGAAAGCTATTTTAAATAAGCTGCATATCTTTAAGATATCTACAATTTTTGTGCAGTAGATTTTCTTCATTTCTTATGGTGCACAGTTATACAAACCTATAGAAATTCATTGGTATTCTCACAGACTATACGCAGAAAGATTAAGATATACTTTTATTAGTCATATAAATATATTTAATGTAAGGTATTTTAATATAAAAACATTAGAGCCATTTTTGCAAAAGTAAAAAAAAAAAAAAAAAAAAAAAAAAACGAAAACTGTTCCATCGAAGGAGAGTTTGTGGTGGGGGTTTGCTGAAAATATTTGTCCTTAAAACGGAAGTTTGGTTCGCGCGCGCCGAACTTCTCCTAGAAATGCTTGTTTTTTTCACTTTTTTATTTACGAGACCTCATAACGTGTATGAAAGCTCGATATTGAATTTTTGGTTGCAATACAATGCTCTCTTTGCTTCCTACAGAGGTGCTAGAGGAATTAAGGCTCAACTTACTTATTACAAGGCTGCCCAGAATCGCAGGCAAACATTCACCGTTTTTAACAGTGACTCGAGCAACTTATCTGAGAATATTCTGACAATGACGACAAAATCAAGTTCCGTTACTTTTTTATCACATTATCTTTTTAGCTTTTGCGCAAATACAGTTTTCTTCTCGTCGTTAACACAGTCTACAGCCTCTCGTACTGTCACAACTCATAAGTATTTACTTCTTATAAACTTCACTCAGTCCTTTTAGTGTGTTTCTTCACTTTATCTGTCTCTCATACACTGCGACAGTATAATCACTCCTTAAATCTCATTTGCGATGCGCCGACACACGCATATCTGTCTCACACTCACTGAGAACTGTAACTCTCACTCTGGCTGTTTCCTCACCTCCTTATAGCCGGGATAACATCACACGAACCATTTGCGAACTTCTTCAAAGACGCCGATGATGACGTAGCCATATCTTTCTCGAAGGCCCTGGAGAAAACCCCCTTTGGTTCTGCCGCTCTGGTTGTTGTTAGTCACGTACACACAAAACAGTCGCGCAAGGCAACTTGACCTTGACGCCTTTGTTCGTCGGCCTGGTATGTGGTGTGAAGTAGCTTAGCTCCGACAGTCCTTTGTTTTGCGCCGCACCCGGCGTCACAGTATAATTAAAAGGGCTACCTGTGAACTCATAGTCAACAGACAAAAGCGTTTGACGCACACGTCATGTTTTTTTTTTTTTTTTTTTTTTTTTTTTTTTTTTTTTCTATTAATATTTGCAGCAAATTTTCTGCAAAATACGCTGCAATCAGTGTTGATGCACATGGATGCTACTCTAATGTTTGTATTGACAGAGAAGGGAGAACAGCAATTAAGCTGTTATTGCTGCAATTTTATTGCTAATTGCATTGCACTTTAACCGTTTCGTAATGAAGTACAAACCTTTGTTTGTAAAGGCCTACACAGTTTATCGGTTTTACAGAGGGCCATGATTATTGTATGCAGAGTTCCTTTTCAGCTCTTACGTTTCACTGGCGACGAAATAAACTAGATTAAATACTTTATTTGGCCTGCATTATTCTGTATTGTTCAGCACCTGCAGTGGTATCGAACGCTTAGTTTGGCAGCCGTTTTGTTTGACTGAACAGCAGGCTCCAAACGATTGTTTATCAGGAGGACGGATGTGATAAATATCTGGCTACAAACAACAATGAGCACACGGATGGACTGACTGGCTGGCTGGCTGGCTGGCTCATCTCAACGTCATCGTTAATTTACCCGTCGCTCTGTTGAACGTCAACAAGGGCAATTTAAATAAACTAGGTTTGTTCTAACAGCTGTAAACTTTGTATTTCATTTTGATGAATACCCTCTCCATACTATTTAGTCACACCAAACAGGCAAAGTTGCGTTCAAATGGAGGTAATTCTCATGCGGAGAACAAGCGTCATTTTCTCTACTTCATTTCGGTGGTGTGGAACCTTTTTTATTATGAATGCAAAAGCCCAACCTTCTCCAATAAAATTGCATTGCAACAAAAGCTAAGGATATTGCAAGTTCTACTAATTCTGAAATTCAAGGCTTAATAGTGTTTGATTGAACGTTTATAATAATAGTTGTGTCAGTGTTCTTACATGCGTTACAAAATATTGAAAAAAGCAGGTTTTTATTTGATACGAATGTTCCTAGGCAGCTTCTGTTACTTTTGGCGTACTTTTATGACATTATATAAATTTGGTTGCTAAGGGTTCCTACAACTGAAAAGATCAATTACATATCTGAGGTTGGTACAAATTTGGGAAGTAATCGCAGAGATGGTTGAATAATGTCCCAATTGTGCTTGATGGCATTGAGTTTATCGACGTGGAAGTCGTGGTTTTGGTATTCTTAATTGACTTATCTGCTCAAGTACAGCTCGAGCCCAATGACTATTGTCATGAGCATCAATGAATCCATATCCATAAGCGCCGGGTATCACAGAAAACCCAAACATTGATCCATTCATGTACTCGTATAATGTGGCGTTGGCGGGAACATCTATACAATCTAAACGCCGAACTTCCGTGTGGGAAACATTCATGATGTGTTACGTTTCGTGGGCTAACGTGACGTTGCTAGGAGACAGTAACTCGTAGCCAGTTTTAAATCCCGATTGCAAAGTTTTGTGCAAAAGCAACCAAAAACAAATGTATTTATGTGAGTTTATGTGATTGAGACCATACCTGATGTAATTAGCGGGAATTAATAAATAAAGAATAAATTTAAAGGAAACCGAACGAATAATTTGTTGCAATATGTAGTACAACGCCATTTACCCTCCAATATAAATTTGCTCATGTTTCCCTGATGTTTCGTATTTCGGGTCAACACTTCAGAAGAGGTGTGCAGTTATTTTCTAGAGGCTATTCGTGGCTGTGTGGTGGCTGTCTTAGTGATATGTGGCAACTTAGCAGATAATTACCGCGCAATTCATATAGAACTTTTCTGTGAAGTTAAATTTATCACTGAGAGTTTGTATTAACTTCTCAAGAGAAGCATATTTCCGCAAATGTACTTTGTAAAGGAAATTTTGTGATCCAAATTTCCACCATAGATTACCGTTAGACTATAGTTACCTCAACCATGTAAGGTTCTCATTGCGTTCTTGATCTGTCATAGAATTGCATTCTCTCCTAGCGCAACGATCTTTTCGGAGCATACAATTCCATGCTCTGCCTGCGCGTTTTACCATTTCTTAAAACATTGGCAACCTGAGCAAATATCCCTTAACTTTCTTTGTCATTTACTTAAGTCAGAAGTACTTTATCCATTCCAAAAATTGGATATCGACGTATCACCGAAGTTTTTGAGTCACTGTGAATCCAAATAACTTTACGGCAAAGATTTGTGCATGTATGTGCTATTTCCAGCAACAGTACTTTATTTACTATATAAATATCTGACGTATATGGTATTCTAACTAAAATCTTCAGAGGCATTTTTGAGAAAACTAAAAGGTAGTTTATGTTGGGTGTTTTAGTTTAAAATCTACGTGTTGCATATTTGGAAGATATTGAACTTAAATACCAAGTATGGTATGTATCTGTTATTTTGTTTTGTTCACAAAGTACCTAATAGGTACGCAGCAGAGTAAATAAAAGTTACAGGCTCTGAAGAGACTAAATTGTTAATGAACCATTATTTGTAACAAAGGGTTTTGCACACCCTTAGCGTTTATATCGCCTAATCGTACACTTCATCAAGGAAGCGTTGCTGTTGAGAGCATGATGTTCATTTGTTCATTGTACCCGAGCTATCTCAGTATTGTGCTCCAGGCGAGAAAAGGAGATCCTTTCATCCCCAGTAAATAAATTCTTACACCGTAGAGAGGAAAGGCTAGTGCTCATCGACAGGGATAAAGCTTCTCTCCCTTAACCCATAACACGGGGATTGGTTTAGGATCCGGCGGATTTTTATTAAAGAAAGAGAACATGGCTATACGGACATATTCGGTTTTCATTGAGCGGAAATTTTATATTACCCACGACAGCTCTTGCAGAACGAGTTTTCAATAAAACTTTGTGTCGTTAGCGAGAAAGACATCTGAGCAAGAGCAGTGTTTGCATTAACTTTCAAACTAGATTTCCTAAACGATTTGGTGTATCCTGATCACTCGTAAAATAAAATGCCAGTGTTGCTATGTAATCACTAATAGCTATTGCATGAATACTAAATTTTGGAATACGGAATTATATTTATTATTTGGATTGTACAATAAATGATTATGACTTATGTTTAAAATCATGTTACTTGCTTTAGGGGTAGGTATAACAAAAAGTTGTTCAAATAGGTATTTGAAAATAAATATATTTAACTTTCTTAACCCCTATTTATTACTGGATAATAGTTCCATAACCAAGTTTTCGGCCACCAATACTCCGCACCTTCTTCAAGATAGTTTTTCCCCCCTTGTTTAACGACGCTGTCAATTGCCAGGATAACATTAGCGTCGCCGGTGTGTCGGAGTTTTGTCTCGCAGGAGGTCTTTTACATGCCAGTAAATCTACTGACATAGAGCTGTCGATTTAAGCACACTTAAAAACTTTCGGTCTGAGCCGGATTTGAACCCGCGACCTTGGGATCAGCAGGCCAGCGTCTAACCAACTGAGCCACCCATACCGACTTCTTCAGCATAAAGCTGTTTGCAAAACCGTAAGCATTATGCAATTTTAAAATCGTCCTGTTAAATATTCATGGCATTTACTTGATCTTAGCGTAAAATTTGTCATAGACCCTTCTTGTGAAATTTATTTCGACCTTAAGGTCGACGAACAGACGATAAGCGAAACGCCACCTAAATGCGATGCGTTGACATTCCATTTAGAGGGTGCACTGACCCCAAAGATCAATCCTGATCCACAATCTACTACTTTGGTTGAATGAGAACTCAGGGAAAACCACTGTCCTCGACAATATTTTCTTCGCCAGTCCACAGTTCTCAGTCCATAGATTCACCTTATTTAAGTTCTTCCCAGCAAGGAAACCCCGCTCGTAATCTCATATTTAATTCTCACTTACTTGCTCTGCACCTTTAATGTTGCTTTTCAACTTGGTCATTTTGCTCCGAAGTGGAAGTTGTCTGAAGTGATTTTATTCCATAAACCAGGCAAACTCAAGAGTTTAACTTCGAGCTACAGCCAAGAAGTTCACTACCCACATTATGGAAGCTACTAGAATAACCGTTCATGTATTTTCAGATACCCGTATCAGGCCGTCCTCTTACCCGCTCACCAATTTGGGTTTAAGCCAAAATATCCTACGATACATCAGCTATTAAAACTCACAGTCCGTTCTGCAGAGGATTGAACTTAATCAGTACACTACAACAGTATTTTTTGATATTATCCAAGGTTTCGATATAAAGTGCAGTTAAAGTGTTTCGCATGGATCTTCCTCATTAGTTAGTTTCTCAGGGATCTATATTTTATGGTCCACATCGGTGACATTCGATCTTCGCAACACTCTATGGACACTGGTGTTCCATAAGGCTCACTTATTGCAGTTCTTCTTTTGAGCATTCTTCATAGGTCCAAATATACTTCCTTGATGCACAGACATGTACGTTGATGACACGGTGACCTTTTATTTCCACTCGTATATGTACACAACAATAAGCACCTACAATATTCTGTTGATCATCTTTCTGCTTGGTTCCCCATCTGACCACATAATAGAGGCCAACACTTTCTCCCTTCGATCTTATATGAATCCCACCCCTCTACTTTTATTGAACGAACTCCTCTCACCTTACAAACTCTAGTTAAGTATCTTGGAGTGATGTTCGACATAAGGCTTAACATGAAATTCACATGTGAGACGTATGGTCACATCAGATTACTCAACGTGAATCCGTTGTTCCTCCGTTGTTTAACCGGTATTCATCTTTGGCTTTCGATTTTTGTGTGCTTTTGTTCAACTCTCTTCTGCGACCATTTCTCATGCAATCGGCCAGGGAAGTTTCCAGAGAAACTCACACTCAAATCGTACAGAATGCACCATGGTTCATCAGAAATCCACAGGTATACTGTGAATTGAACGTTCTGCTATTCTCCAGTACATTCGCCCCTACCTGAAGCCTTCAACCTATGTCAAGGGAGCAGTAGAATACAACATACATGCACAGAGCTTACTCGCCTGAAGCAATGCCCATGTACTTCTCAGAGAACTACGGGTAACTATAGTTGCTAATAGGTACTGTATTTAAACATTTGTTGCTCAAATTCTGCAACATTCTTTATATGAATTTATAGTTTTGTATAATCCATAATACATATTGGAAACACAGATAATGACGCTGGTGCACAGGGAATTTATACAGCAGCACATTTTGAAATAAAATAACGATATAGAAGGCAGTAAAAGGGAGGGGGAGGGAGGAAACTGGCATGTTGCTCTCATATGATTTTCTTTACTCACTCGTGAATAATTTAACTCTCACAGACGCCTATTTTCATCTACTTCATGGCCAACCCGAACAGAAATTTGTAGTAATTGTTTTATCACATATTTCTTTATAGATAAAATGGGAATAGGGAATACAGTACGCTTAAGCGATAGTCTGATATTTTAAGAGATTGTCACTATGTGATGCCTTTGAAATTCCGTTCTCTTTGCATATGAAGTTGGGGGAGGGGGAGAAAAAGAAAGCAAATAATGGCTTTCCATTTGTGAAAAGTTCTAACCAATAACGAGGAATATCTCAGAAATGGTTAACTGTAATATATACATGACAAAGTGTGCCTTAACGACGTATGCATTTATTGTGTAGTAAGATTTTGTCTATCTCGTACGGTTTATTATTTACGCAAAGTCATTCAGAATGAACAGGAATTCTGAGAGCATACCCAGAAAATTCAAGGTACATGTTTTATATCCCATGAAAGCTTTTTAAACACATGGTAATTCAAACAAAATCGTGCCATTTTTGAGAAAATACACAATTTTAAACATTTCCACCTAAATTTCCACGGGTAGTTTGAGATGGGTGATTTTTTTGAAAAGCTTAGTGTGGTACCCTTGAAAGATGTCGACCTTAAAATATCAAGTTTGATATTTACCCGACTTTTTGTTTTTGAGTTACACTATACACAGGCAGGCAGGCGCGCGCGCACACACACACACACACACACACACACACACACACACACACACACACACACACACACACACACACACACACAGATCTCTTTTTTTTTTTTTTTTTCAGGAGTCTTAAAACAACTATTTAGGCTGAAATTTCGGTGTCGAATTTTTTGGAGGAATGCAACTTTTTCTATAGTTACTGTAAACTAGTGGAGAAAGTAATAATTGTTCGCAAATATGATAGGGCAAATAAATAAATTAATAATAATGATGATGATAATAATAATAATAATAATAATAATAATAATGATGATGATGATGATGATGATGATGATGATGATGATGATAATAATAATAATAATAATAATAATAATAATAATAATAATAATAATAATAATAATAATAATAATAATAATAATAATAATAATAATAATAATAATAATAATAATAATAATAATAATAATAATAATAATAATAATAATAATAATAATAATAATAATAATAATAATAATAATAATAATAATAATAATAATAATAATAATAATAATAATAATAATAATAATAATAATAATAATAATAATAATAATAATAATAATTCTAGAAGTCAATACGATTTTAATAGACTTCATATTAACTACAGTGGGAGTTCAGATAAGACAGAGTGAGCTGTTTAAATTAAACTAATCCAAAAAGATGATTTGTTGAAGAAGTTTTGCTGCCGGATATAATGGTAAGGCTGTAATAAAAAGGAAAGGAAAATAAGAATAAAGCTCTGAGGAACCCAGAAAATAAATTGACGAAGTTAATGCTTATATTTTGCCTTAGAAGGTATCGAATTAAAGACCCATGAAGTAACGTATTAGGTAAAAAGTTGGTAAGCTGGAATTCCTGGGAACTGGAAAGTACAACTTAGGAAGGAGATATTTCTTATTATTACCGTGAAATGGAAAGGTCAAGGCCGAGTTCACGAACTGAAGAGAGTAATAGCTCCCCCCCCCCCCTTCTTCCAACAACCCCCGCTGTTTTCTAAGAAACACATGGGTCAAGAACTCCGTGACCCCATAAATGTCTTGGGCAACGAAAAGAATGGACCGGGACTATAGAACAAAGAACTGGGAAATCTGCGTTGCAATTATCTGCATTTGAGAGAAACTTGCCTTCTTTTTAGTACAGTTACCTGAGTCGGTTTCCAACAACTGTAGAATGTAAAATTACAGGGCGTATAACATTTATGGCTGTCCTTTAACCTTCTAGGATGGAACTCAAAATCGTTCTAGCCATTCGCCGAATGCAGGTAGTGCCCGTAAACCATACCGCATTGACTCTGCGGTGAGACTTGACTGACAAATTGTGTGCATGTAATTCCAGAAGTATGTACTTTTGTATGTAATACTCTCTGCTGTTGTGCTTTCTCATTCGTTACTGTTTTGCCAAAAGTAGTACCTCCTAAAAGCTCTATCTCCACCGTTTTTCTCTTTCTTCTACGTCTTTGAATATTATTTACTTCCAGTATCGTCTGGCACTTGTCATCTAAGCCGGACATTTCGCGCTTATCATTTTCAGTAGCGTATTTAAAATGCATCTACTCAGTTTTCCTCAATTCGTTTCAGCAATATATGTAGAGGAAATAAATATAACAAGGCTCGGTGATAGGCACATGGGTGCCATGTGATAGTTTGTTAGATAATAATTGACAAAGAGCTTGCTGCAAATAGAAGCTTTGAGTGATAATGTATCTTCATGCAATCGTAGCATTAAAACGGCTCATTATGGCGGCATAAATCGTGCGAAATTACGTTCTTTGTGGCACCAGTACCAGAAAGTGAATGATATAATTACCACGGCAACAAGACAGCAATGACGTCATCACTGCCACAACGTAATTTTCTCCATTGTACCTGTAAGAAAATCTGAAATCTTCACTCTCGGAAGCTAACGCAGTTTTCGTTTCTCCATCCACAAAACTTTTCATATTCTTTTTCGTAAACATCTTTTGATATTTCTGGAATTAATAAACTCGGCATTCTTGGCTTCGTTCAAAATTCAAGCGGAATACAATCTATATTTTCAATAGTTTTATCATTACCTTCCATTTTCTTCATAAGTATTGCAACAAATGAAATATCCGCTTAGCAACCATATTACTTGCTACACCTCTGATTCTCTGATACATTATAATTTTTATTTAGCAAATTTATTAGTTATTTTATTGCTAGAACTGCATAAAACGTTGTATTAACACATGTATAATCTTTTCATTGTGACACTCGTAAAAATTAGTGGGTTCGTTTTTGCTCACGTGCTAAACATATCCTTGTGTCACAATCAGCCAGGTTATACACTTTAGCCGCCGTCAGGATCGAAGGCGGTTGCACAGTAGACAAACATCCAATGACGCCACAGTCACGTGTTTTCTAGCCAACCAGGCAATCTGTTTCAGAGCGGGTGTGTGAGAGTATTTTTAGAGTTTTACAGTAAAATTAAGTAATTCCGTGCAATAAGCCCTCTCCGTTGTGTGATAGTAAGTTCATTATCAGTTCCGAAGGTGGCAGAAGCAAAAAAAAAAAAAAAAAAAAAAAAAAAAAAAAAAAAAAAAAAAAAAAAAACGGTGTGTTATTCACAATAAAGCCAGGGAAATAGTGCATAATGTGTACAAATACTTCCTGAGAAAGATGGGAAACAGTTGCAACGCAGCACTTCCCCTCTTTCCCCTACATGCGCGTTGTCACGTACCGCCATCGTTTCTGACGGCTACTCTAGTTAACATAACGATTTTGATCATAACCTGAGCTCATTTTTATCAGTATGCAGAAGTGACTGAAATGAATTATATAGTAATAAAAAATAACCCCTAGCGGGACCGGCCGGTGCGTCCCTAACCTCTGCACACTATAGGCGTCATGAGTGGGGTGCAGAACTGGAGGGTAGGACGTGGTCAGCACCCCGATCCCTCCCGGCCGGTTATACGGCCTCCGTGACCTGGGGTCGCTTCTGCATGAAGCAGCTCCTCAGTTGGCCCCTCCGGACGTAACGAGGCTGAATGCACCCCGTGCCGACCTCCCAGCAGGAGAAAAAGTCCCCATGTCGGTACTGAGGATCGAATCCGGATTCTCCGCGCCAGAAGCAGGCGCGCTACCATTGCGCTGCGAAAGCGGTCGAATTAAGTAATACTGTACCAAATGCTTATCTAGTCCGCGTAATACTGCCTCTCTCTGAGCTCTGCTAAATAAAATGAAATCATATTTTAGCCAAAACATTTACAACTTAACTCTAAAAGTAATGTAAACAAGTGTAAGGATATTCTTTTATTTGCAGTCTGTGAAGGTCCTTTGGCTTTCTCAATAAGAACTCTGGGTTCTGTTCCACAATAATAATACAGTAGTTTGTTCGCAAGTTGGTATTCAAATATTTGAATAGCGGTTTAGAATGAATGGATCTTTTTTACCGCTGCCGTTACTTTTATTGTGTGAAGCTCTTCAGGAAACGCAGACTAAAATTGAAGTAGCACGCGCAAATATAAGAGTAAACGCAGTTATTGGAAGAGTAAATAACCCGAAGGCAAGTGTTCAGAAATGAACCGCTGCAATGAAAACATTATCCAGGGATTGAAGAGTGATAATTCATTATGTACTGGATGGAGATTAAACCTGACCATTTCAAAATCCCAAGAGGTATAACACAAGTTGTATTATGAATCAATTTTCTTATAACTTTTGAGTAAGTTCAATTTGCACTTGACATTTTACAAAGTAAACTTAATTACTTGAGTTTCATTACTACTTTCAAATGTTTACGTAAGGTTATAAAAGATGGTGCTGATCTTAGAATACGTTGTATATTTGTGCAGCAAAATTCATTACAAACTCGGGGTTTCATTCATGCCTCATAGTATTTAGCTCCTCTGTTGGAATTAGTATACCATCAGCAAACCTTACTTAGTCTGGTTACCCTCCCCTTATGTAGGACTTTCACCATCCAAGACTTACATCCGAGTGCCTAAGGTCAGAGCCCTTCAGAAAAGCAGACACATATTGCATCAGAATAATGAACCTGAAGCGGGGTATCGGTCCGAAGCCTGATATGAGAGTGAGGAATAATGTCACACGGAATGAAGGTGAAATGCATGAAAGAAAAGTTGGATGATGGAACAATTGGCAGGGGACAATTTGAGAACGCCGCTTCATCCACCACAAATCCCACATACCTCCCATGGGATCGAACCTGGGCTGCCTTGGTGAGAGACGAGTGGTATAATCACTCGTCCACCGCACCATTAGGAAACCAAACACTCTTTATTCACTTACAATGTAACTGCAATGGCTCACAATTTATGAACAAACATCCTTTGTTTTGCTTCGTGTCCTTAGAATTGAGTTTGTTGTCTGGCGTTATCGGCTTTTGTAACAGCTTCTTGCTATCTAAATTGCTTTTTAATGGATAACATCAAGTTCAGTACTTTGTCTGAAAATATATAGCCTGAGAGCACAACCTTTGTTAAGTAACGATTATCAAGAGGTTGACATACTATACCTAGGTTTTAAAAAAATAGCTATTTCACTTTTTCATTATCTGCTGGAGACAGTACATCAAATTGCGAAACATTTTAAACGAAATGTTATTGTTACCCTCTATTTAGAGCTATAATACCATATCAAATATTTCAAATCCAATTGGAAATGTGTATAATAATTTATTTCATTAAACAAGTTTAATAGGATAAAGAAAAAAGAAAATGGCGCGTTGAGTTTTTCTGTTCTTACAGGCAGAAAATAGTTCATTATCTTACACTCTGACAGTTATCCTTTCATTTCACATACGTTACCATAAATTACTGGATTCTGAAAAATCTTCAAAATATAAAGTTTTGCTTTTGATCAATTACACATTCTGTAGTTTCCATTAAGAATACTGAATTGAAAATCAGGTAAAAATTTTTGTGGGTTAGATATAATTCATCGTGCTTAAATATAACTGTTTACTACTTTCCACACCAAATGTTGAAATACTATAAAGCTTATTTAAAGCAAACTATAGAAAATTAATCCATTCATTAAATCTTTGAAGCAAAATTACGACAGTAGATTTGAGAGATGCAGAACAAAGTTTCTACGAAATCTTGGATCGTCTTTAAAAGCTCCTGTTGGACATATGCTGTGAATTTATTAAATAAAATACAGGAAAACAATGCTTTTAAATACTCCATAAATATCCAAACAAGGACAATTTATAAGAAATACTGTTGAGGATTTTTTCCCCAGTGATGCTGGCGTTGCTGTCATATTCCAGTGCCCATGTTTTTAAAAACGTGTACGTTCTAGATTTTCTCATTACCACTTCACTATTACACCAATGAATCGTTGGATTTTTTTTTTTTTTTTTTTTTTTTTTTTTTGTGATTTTAGAATAAGTAATTTTAAAAGTAGTGTCGTTTTTTCCACAAGAGATAGTTGTAACTTGATAACTAAACAAAATTAGCCCTTCTTTCTGTTTGTTACTGTCTACTCATTACAGCTTCACATTATCCCTAATGTGTAATACATTCATAGAGAAAGACGTTGTATTCACTTTAGGTTACGATAACTTTTTTCACTAGAAATAATCTTAAATTGAACAATATGAACTTTGTTGAATACAGCATGTTAAAAAACACTTTAAGATATCATTAATCCTTTCTCCGTTTCTTATTCATGAGCCGAAACCGGAAATAATAATAGCGTAGGATGCTTTATGGATGTTGAAGAATTTCAACCTGGGAACACCTAAACTTAATTATACAGAAAAATCTATTGGCCATAAATTGTACATTTCAACAAGTTCTACTTTTTTCATGCAGTCAGACTTTTTCTGTTTCTCAGCTATACAAAATTTATGATCTTCGTCACAAAGAAAATAACTGTTAGTTTGCTGTTCACATTTATGCCCTTCAAGGTGTCGCGTATGTCCCCCAAGAGATTATCTCAGCTCCAGAAAGAGCCACACATTACTTAATTGAATTGGTGGTGGAGTGATACGAGATCCTAAAAAACTTGTACTATGCTAAACAAATCTTCTTGGTTAAGTAGATTAAGGTATGAAGATGTGGGTGAAAAATAAAATTTTACGAAATATTTAGGGATTCTACTTTATTGCAAAACGCTTATTGGTTGCAAAATATCACTTATTTATCCGCTTTCATTTTTAATACCTTTAGACATACACGAAAATGCTCAAAATGCTTACTTCTGGTGAAATCTCCGTATACATTTTTAAGTGGAACAGAGTAGTAAGTGGAACATAAGTAGTACACAAGTTAAAAATCAATCCAGTAATTTTATTAAAGAATTTGTTCGTGGTGTACAGTAAAAATGGAGAATTTGGTTTCAAGATTATGACAAAAACGAGATACAAAATTGATATAAAACGTTGCAGCTAAAAACAAACACAAATGTTTTGACACGCTCGCCATGTTTAATAAATACCCAAACAAGGGAAATAAACTAAAATTGTGGGTATCTGGAGAGCGTTTTCATTGTATCTGGGTGCACTCTGTCTGATAGGGTGCAGACTATCCGCTATAACAGGGCTGACGAACCTTACTCCGCAGGTATGAAGAGTGGAGTTTCCCCTCCTTAACTGCAGTAGCACACTTTGGGTAGAGCAGGTTTTCACTTTGCTTTACCTGCTTTTCCGTAGTCACGAAGGGAGGGGAAATATGGGGATGTGTTCACACCTGCTGAGTAACGTCCGTCAGCGATGAACGGCCTAATAAACCAAGCAGCCCTCTAGTATATATGGGGAATATTCTTTCTTTGAAGCAAGCATACTCATTATCTGTCCGATACTGCAACACATCAAGAAACTGGAAGCACACGCTAGAAATGGGAAGAAACTGGAATGAAAGGATAAGTAGGTGACAAACCACCCTAGCATTCGTCTACCCACCAGAGAAAACCACAAGTCTCAATGTCAGGAAGGACAGTCGACGGGAATCCAAGCCAGGACCTCCGGAATGCGAGCCCCAGACGTTACGATGGAATCAACTTGCTCGATTCTATCTGGAAAGAACTACGAAGTATATGGCAACAAAATTAAGCTTCCATCAAGATCCCAGTGACAAATGGACGTTGTTGTTTGAAACGGAAGAAACCTTACATTCAATTAATCATTCGAAGGTGCTTGAGGCATTCGTCATAAAATTGTGAGGAATTATTGTTGGTGGAAGGTAAGCGGAATGTTGAGCCAATCCATCATCACTATCACGCAGTTGCAATCATCCGCGAATGTGGAACGAAGCTATCAGTTGTATAACGTAGTATCGAGGTTCTCCAATAGCATGTGCATCGAGCCGCAAAGCTCATATATCGACGTTCAGCTTCTGCTTGTTTTCCATTACCATCTGGCCTACGGCAGTGCTTTGTGCACCAGCTGTAATTAAGCGTCTCCATGGCGCTGTTTACTTTTTTTCAAATTGCTTCTTCTATGTATCTCTGCCAACAAACCTCTATTAAAATGCTCATACACCCATTTAACAGGAGATTTCGCGGGATCAAAAGCATCGATCGTTAATTAAATTATCGCTTTGGGTTCAAACACATGGCTTGTTCCCATAAAAGCCCTGCAGGAGAATTGTGTTGCAAGGACTTATATTTTACTACATGGCTTACCTGAAGCTGCATGGTTAGCTTTTTAAACCTCAATGACTAATTAATTTAATTTGCATTTCCCCATTCTTTATGAAATTATTGTACTGTGATCTAGAACATGTTTATGACGAATCCTCCCATTTCCCACTTGTAACAGTAAATTCGCACCCTCGGCTATTCCTAATATCTTGAAACAAGTATCTATGCATTTCTTTTATGTGTTCTTTGGATTGCAAATTTTAAAACTATTGTGCTTCTTATACAGGTGTCTCAAAAATGTACTAACACTTTGAATAACTATAAAATCGTTATTTATGAACATAGAGACAAGATTAAAGACTTGAATTAAGAAGAAAAATGTAATTAAAGCATGACTAATCATAAACTTACCAGGGTCAACAGTGGGATATCAGCATCGGGCATCATAGGACCATTTTTAATGGAAATGTCAATGGTGGCAGGTGCCTAACCTTGCTGCTGGTGTTCGTCGGTTCACACATTGATGAAATGTTTGGTGATGACGAGATTTGCTTTCAGCAAGATAGAGCACCTCCCCACTACCATCGCGATGTAAGAGCTCACCTCGATGAAGCTTATCCAAACACATGGATTGAACGAAAGGGTAGAATTGCGTTCCCTGGACCTCACGCCAATGAACTACTTTTTATGAGGATACCTCAAATACAGAATTTATCGCACAAAACCAAGAACAATTGATGCATTGAAATTAGAAATTGAAAGGAAATTTCGCGAAATTTCAAATAAACTGTTTCCACAGGTTCGGTTATCAGCTTTGTCTGGACAATGCCGGTCATCAATTTCAACATTTGCGAACATGATTATTTAATTACATTTTTCTTCTGTAATTCAAACCTTTAAGCTTGTCTCTAAGTTCACGAACAAAGATTTTACAGTCATTCAAAGTGTTAGTAATTTTTTTTTTCAGACAGCCTGTATTTTAAGACGGGACATTGAGACAGTTTCTTTCTATGAGATATACAGGCTTTAGAAGCCGGTCGTTTAATATTTGGGGAAATAAATAGCAGCGCTTGGTAAAATAAACGTAACGTATTTGAAATCTAGAAGAGAAAAGTAAATTATCGGTCATCAAGAACACTGTATTTTAAGAGCGTTACAAATAAATATAAAACAGAATAAAGAAAATAGAAAGGTCTAAGGTATAGGAGGATTGAATCTTGACACTACAGATAACTGTAGCTTTGTCGTCGCCAACGCCTGCAGACAGCCTTTCAAGCAATCATGAGTGAGTTAGACTCGACACAATAAATAATAAAAAAGGTAGGGAATTAAAATCCTGCCCTAGAAATTTAAGAAGCATCTTCCACGCACAAATCTGCTAAATCATTATGCCACGGAACATAAATAGTTTCAAAATTGCATT
Organism: Tenodera sinensis; assembly: GCA_030765045.1. Lineage (NCBI taxonomy): Eukaryota > Metazoa > Arthropoda > Insecta > Mantodea > Mantidae > Tenodera > Tenodera sinensis. The sequence goes on from CM060967.1 coordinate 51,643,137, forward strand.
CCATCCAACATACAAACGAAACACACAGATCGCACTTCAAAAATCTCCTGATATTTACAAAAAGATGCTAAACATCAGCGAAATATCTACTTTATTAACCTCCCCCTCCTCCCGACAGTCTCCCAGCAACTTTTAGATAACTGCAGTAGATGCAATTCTTATCTTTATACCTTCTTCTTGGTCCCGTAATTATTTTACTTGTACTTTTGAGGGCGTCTCCACTCTTCAGCGGCTAAAGCCCTTTATTCCCCTTTGTCCATTTGTGTCTACCATTCCAGTCATCTTCAACCAATTCCCACTCATCCATCATTCGTGATATTTCAGACTTCCAAGGTGTTCTAGGACGGCCTCGTTTCCTTTTGCCCGCTGGGGACTACTGTAGTAGAATATTTGACCATCTCTTCTCATACATCCTTCTTACATGGCCATACCACTGGTTCTTCCTAACCCATTAGCATTCTAATATCTTGGTTCCTTCTCTTCTCTAACCTAGACACTTCCTTATTCCATCCGTTTCAACTGCTTATATTATTGCTTTTTGGCCCTCCAGTAAATTTCACCTTTCTACCCCATATGTCAGTATACAAGAGAGAGAAGAAAGGAAGTGAAAGAGAGAAGAATCCTCTCTGGTAACACAGTATTGGAAGCGGAGCTGTGGGAACTTCTTAATATGCAGTAATTACAATGGTAATTTAACTAGCAGAAACTGCAACTGTGCTCGCGTTATTGCGTTAAATGCAGAGCTCCTCCTACTCTCCCTCTCTTCCGGTTTTTGAATGTTTCCCATCACTCAGCTCTACCTCTTTTCCATCACCATTCCTTTACTGTTTTCACTCCCTCTCAGTTGCTCTCATCTCTCTCTACCCCTGTGTGTGCAATTTGCATATTATGTGATGCTTTGAAACCGTTAATGCCTTTTCTGGTGTGTTAAAAACACTAAAACAAAAGACATATTATATCCAGTGAACTTGAATCAACACCTCAACTGATTGCCAAGTTAATTCAGTTCTTCAAAAGTATACAATATATGTGTATTAATTCCAATGTTAAATGTACAAGTAATTGTAAAGTCGCGATATGGCTAAATTAAACCGGCTATAGAAACGCTAACAAAAGATATTTTAAATATTACAATTAAGTTTCTTGCTTGCGCTTCCAATCCGATTGGAAGTACAACATTTTTAGGTTCTCTGCCACCTGCGTATGCTAAGTAAGAAAGAGTATTGCTTTCCACCCAAAAGTTCGATATCGATATTTCACGGAAATATGTTTCGGTGCCCCCCTGAACAAAAAAAATTTTAGAAAAACGTCCGTGTGCGAGTCTGTGAATAGCATAGCTCAAAAATGAAAAGCCGGATAAATATCATATTTGGTATTTAAGTTCAGAATCCTCAAAGGACGTGACACGATTTTCAAATATCTCCCTAATTACTCTTTACATTGACAATCCTTCAACATTTTCGACGTTCTCAAAAATGGTTCTAACAATTTTGATCAAAATTGAATATGTTTAGGAAGTTTGCGTGACAAATTAAATGTATATCTTGAATTTTTGGAGATAGCTTGTGAAGTTCTTCCACATTCTGAATGAATTTGTAAACCTGTAAACCATTTCCTAGTTCTTTATTGTTGGTTTGAGCAGATAAATACAGACCTTTTCAATTTCAAAGTCGCTATTTATCTTTCTTTCTAGTGATCATGCAAAGAGAGCACATTTCAGAGCCATCACATAGCGATCCGTTCTTCAAAGTTTTGACTATCGGTTAAGCATACTGTATTCCCTTATTCCCCTGTACCTACAGTAAAATATGTAATAGAAACCTTTCTGCAAATGTTTATCTTGATTAGCATGAAGTACGAAGAATAATAGGCTTTTCTAGAATAGTTTGTTGAAGAATGGGTAGAGAAAGTCATGTGAATGTAACGACTAATGTTTTTAATAGTTTTTAACGCCCGTTCTTACTGCATACGGTGGACACAGATGAAAATGAAATAAAATAATAACGGGGAAAGAAATTTAGAAAAGAAATTTTCCGTTTCTAATGTATCTGCTTCTCCAGCGCTATCTGACCCTTGTGAGTACTGTGGAAAAATTGGAAAAAATACTCACCCATGGCAGACAATATTGGCCGTTCACAGGTTCATGCCTTTAACGATCTCAGCCACTCGTGGCGGTACAACTACACGTGGTAACTAACTGGTTTACATATGACAGCAAGTTGTTGTAAATAGCTGCACTTTGAAGCGGCTTCTTTCCTAAGCCCTCGAAAATTATAACAGGCAAAACATGCGTTAAGAAGCAGACTTACTTGTTGAATCAACCACAACGAATAATGGACTTTTATCAAGAAGTACAACGTTGAAAATAGAGATGATTTATGTGTGTGTTAACTTGCAAAACGATATTAAAAAGTATATTATGATAAAACAACGATTATTGTGTGTAATATATGACCGATTCTCCATAGCGACGAAGGAATTAGAGCGGAAAGGTGGAATGGCTTCACTTGTTTACTACAACAACAAAAAAAAAAAAAAAAAACACAAAACATTTTGGCATACGAATTGTGATTGAGTGTTATATGTGAGTGTTAAACTACAATAAAAAGAAATAAAACATTCAAGCCGAATCATTTAAGAGGAAAAATTATCATCGATCCAGCGCCACGTCCGAGATACAATAAGAAAAGAGTCATCTAGCTCTCTGAGTGAAGCTACGCCGAGGGCGATATTTAAACCAGAAAAAAAGTGCGCCTCAACGCCATTACTAGCATCGATATACAACTTTTGAGCTAGATCTCATACATTAAAATAAAAACCGCTTCAGCTTGTTAGACAAAGTATCATGCTTACAGACTTTTTATTTAGCATTTTTCACAAAGATACATGAATATAAACAATTCATTTAGAATCGAGAATTACCAGAAGCATTTAGGTCACAGTTTTATTATGTGTATTGAGCAGTCCTTCAAAAAAGCGGTTCAGAATACGCTTCTTCAATAAGAAGCGAAAGAGTGAAATATTTCTTTTCCAGTTCGCCCTCGCGAATCCGTCCCACATTATTCTGGATCACCCGACTAAATCACGGAGCCTTTTCCAAAATACAGTGACTGCTTACGTGACTGACACATCGTAATTTGTGTCTGAGGACCTCACAGTTTCTAGCGCTGCCGAGAGCTCCCTTTGTGCGTGTTTACAGAAAAAAAAATCTTTCTGCGCGCGCCCTGTCACGCTCTCCAGTCCGTTGAAAGAGGATGTTAAAGACGGCTCATGCGGGACTTGTTCTCAGTGATACCGTTCCTGAAATATTTAGCACTTTTTCCGGACTGCTCGCTATGAAAAACAAAAGTGCCACGTTTCCACTGCCCACGCCATTACTCACTCCGGCATGATTTGGGTGCAGATGTTTGTTGGGACAGGTATCTTGGGCATTTCAGTTCCAAACGCGGAGGAAATTGAAATTAATTTGTTTCTCCACTTTGAACAGTTCTTAATTTGATTGTTAACGTTTCGGTTTTTATTTATCTCTTCGTGTACCAAACAGCTATACAGAGCGTCCACGGATCCTAGCATTCTCCAGGATCTATTACTTTCTCTACTACGTAAAGTAGAGGAAATATTGTATTCCACCCAAAAACTCGATGTCGAGATTTCACCGGAAATATATGTTTTGAGGCCTTCTGAATTAAAAAAAAAAATATTTTGGAAAAAGATCCGTGTGTGTGTGTGTGTGTGTGTGTGTGTGTGTGTGTGTGTGTGTGTGTGTGTGTGTGTGTGTGTGTGTGTGTGTGTGTGGACAGCATAACTCAAAAACAAAATATCGATTAAAACCCAAACTTGGTATTTAAGTTTGTCTTTCAAGGATGCTACACAAAGATTTTGAAGAAAATTGCTCCAACCTAAACTACTCTTTACATGGAAAAAAGTTTTCGAAAATTTTGATTTTCTTGAAAATGGCTAACGATTTTGATTAAAATGTCATATGTTTGAGATATTTTGATGAAAAATGAAATGTATATCTTGCCTTTTCTGGCTATAGCCCATGAAGTCCTATTTACTCTGGATGACTTTTGCATAACTGGTAAACCGTAAGAGATAACTTACTACATAAAAAATGTAGAACTTGCTAAAACACATAATTTGAATAAATTTTTGTGTAGAGTGAACCATTTCGGAGATATTCCTCGTTATTTGTGTAAGTTTTGGAGAACTTATACTTGTCATATGGAATATTGCTGTTCATCATTTTATAAGTTAACCGTGCAAAGAGAACAGAATTTGAAAGTCTTAAAATATTTGAATGTCGCTCAAAGCCTACCGTAGTCCTATATTCTCCTTGCACCTTCCAGGAAATAAGCAGTAAGATAATTTCTGCAAATGTTTATCTCAACTAACACGAATATAGAGAAATAAGAGATTGTAGAGTAGAGAAAGTCATGTGAGTGCAACAGACTTTTTTGGCAATGAATTGGTAAACATAGGGACTGCGTTTTTGGAGGGGGATTTTTTGTTTTGTCCTCCAACATAGTGTCATATCGGACGGTGAATGAATGGAATGGGTGAAATGATACTCAAAGAGCCGAGGTCAATAGAGCTTTAAGGTAATTGACTTAGGAATGCTTAGAAGATGTCTCTATCTTTTTCTCCGTCTCGCAATTTCTACCTCTCCACTCTGTCCCTCTCCCCTCTCCATTTTCCTCTCACACTCCTCCATCTCTGTCTATCTCTGTCTCTCTCCTAACAACTTATATTTCACGTTCTAAAAACGGCATTAAATCTATTGTATCGGGATATTGCATAAATAAAAGTAACTAGAAGTTTAAGGGTATATAAAGTAGCATCTCTACCTTATGCATACACGTGATCGGAATACTATATCTTAATGGTAACTGGAGAGAACAAGTAATAGTAACAAAAAGCTAGTGTTAGTTTTAAATGGATATCTTATCGAGTTTCTGTAAATAATAAAGCTTTCCATATAAACTTCGTTAAGTAAAACTTCACCAATACTCAAAAGCAGCAAAATATTTTCATTTCTTTTTATTTCGTGCCACCATTTCCTTAGATGTCATGTAACCGACATAGCTTATAAATTTCAAAACAATGGGTTTGGGTATCCTAGAGAAAAATCTAGCATTCATAATATGGCATACGTGCAACAGAAATATGCTCTTAGCTTCAGTTTAGCCAAATGTGAACTTTAACATTAGTTGTTTATAAAACATTACTAGAAGAATTTCGGTTACTGCTTTATGTACAAATTTAATAATGTGACGCCGGGCACGGCACACAACAAAGGACCGTCGGTACCAAGCTACTTCACACCGCACACCAGGCCGCCGATCAAACAAAGACGTGAAGCCACACCACTCATGCGAGCGAACACGTGACTAACAACAATCAAGCGGCAAAACGAAGGGTTTCCAGAGCCTTCGAGAAAAACTGGCTACGTCATCGCCGGCGTGTTTGTGGGAGTCGAGAAGAGTCATCCCCGCTATATAAGGAAATATCAGAAAGAGAGAGTTGCAGTTACAGACATGAGTCGGTTAGTGTGTCAGTGAGTGCGAGACAGTTGTGATTGTGTCGTCGCGTCGTGAAGAAGTTCTAGCGAGCGTCGGAGTTAGTGTGAGAGACAGAGAAAGTAAAAAAAGATACTGAAAGGACTTAATCAAGCTACCAGAAGAAAACAGTTGCGAGTTGTAGTATCACGAAATACTGTTTTTGTGCAAATGTTTAGAAGAGAAATAAAGTGATAGATTTTGTTGCTTAAACAATTTTATAATCACAAATGTAATCTATCAATGGATATTTCAACTATGTTGCTTTACAGACTATGAAGTAATTTAGCTAAAACGAGAATTGCTGATCCAAGCAGTAATTTCCTGATCAGCTCATGCGTTTATTAACTGCTAACGTAGTTCATGTCTCTCTTGCCATCAAATGGGACATACGCTTAACAGACTTATCTTTTATGGGAGTTTGAAACTTCCAGAAATGGCTGTAGTTGAAGTTTTGTACACTTACGAAGTGAGAGCAGCAATAACGTACTGCGCTAAAATACATAGCAAGTGCAAGTTATTGGCTTTTTGCAGTAGTTGGTATAATGAAAGTTGCGTTAACTAACTTTAAGGGCGCCACAAAACCTCACAGTTTAAGTCACTAGGGATGGTGTACATGCTAAAATGGTTTGTTGTGTTTCAAAACTATGACATGAAGCTGTTTTTCTGTGTACAGAATTATACTCTACTAGTATGAATATTTATGAGGTAGAAACAAAAGAATGTTATAACTCGCTGAGAATAAGTAAATGCATCTAGATGCTGGTGTAATATTTATGTCTTCGGACACTAGGGCTCATTTGTATGGGTGTGTTTGTAAGAGTGAGTGAGTGAGTTAGAGAGAGTGAAAGTGAGAGTAAAAACTTTTCTGAAATTCTTAGAGAATATTTAACTTGATTACTCCAAGCAATTTAGTGTAATAGTTTTCTTTCGATACACAGTAATATTTAGGACTAAAAAATAAAAGTAAAAATAAAGAAAAAAATCTGCGCAACTATTTGCATCTGGAATCTACACCAGGACATGGTATCCACCAATTTCATTTTTAATTCGTACTTATTTGTTCACTTACTTATACAAATTTAACTCGATACATTTTGTAGAACTGGGAGGGACCACGTCACACCTCTAGTGCTGCACCCCTCTCATGACGCCTGTGATGGGCAGAAGTGGGGGACGCAGCGGTCGAGCGGTAGAACTTGACCCGGAAAAGGCTTTTGCACCCTTGGGATTATTATTATTATTATTATTATTATTATTATTATTATTATTATTATTATTATTATTATTATTATTATTATTATTATTATTAATTTTGTAGATTAAATAAACCTAATTATTAAATAACAAACACAAACAAAGCAAACAACAATTTATTTATAATCTTATGTTTGTTCCCTCCTTCTTGCCGCCTCCAGTCTTCCCAGAGATACCCAATATTGCCCTCTCCTATTGATTCTATGGGTTGTTGGTTGGTGTTCATCTTCTTGCTCTAATATCTAGGACTAAGTAAGCTCATTAGGAAGATAGGGATTAAGTGGCTGCAGATGCCGAAGAATGCGCGATCAGTTACCATTAGCAGAACATAAACGGCCATTTGGTCAAAAGCTTCCTAAAATAAAACGCATGCAGTCAGTGGAACGAATGTTTGTGTTGCGAGAAAATCCTCTTATCACAGCCGGCAAATTCAGCTACGTGCAACAAACTCCACTCGTGTAACATAATATCGTTTCGCAGGTTCCTAGACTAGGAGTGCCCAGGGGTGAGAGGGTATGGTATGTCACGCAACATGCACCTCCTTGCCCCCGCTAGTCATAAGAGTAACTTCCTCGATCCTCTTGTCTCCCATCAAGCCCCGATCAAAAAATATTCTTGCTGTCACTGTTTCGTACCTCCAAAATCTTTCGCTGGCTTAATTTCACTTGATTAGAGTTCTTTCGAAACGTGGACAAATATTAATACCGTGCAAGTGATTACTACAGCAAAAATGTTAATTCACATAACCGATGCCTTTTATCAAGATTTCAGTTTTTCCTGTAGTATGTATTTGTCAATCTCTAATGGTTTACAAGTTATTTAGAATTAAAATTCATTTAAAATAATAAATTTCAAGATCATATTTTACTACTCGTACACATTCCTATAATTGTGGCGTTTTAATCAAACGGTAAGAGCCAGAATTACAAAGGCATTTTGTCCCTGTAAAAGTAGTTTTTGATAGGCGAATTTTCTTTAAAACCTTTGGTTGGCATGCTTAAGCGGGTTTCTGACTGAAATATGAAATTTGATATTTTCCGAATAGTTCTTTTTGTGTTCTGCTGTTTCTCTCTCTCTCTCTCTCTCTCTCTCTCTCTCTCTCTCTCTCTCTCTCACACACACACACACACACACACACACACACATACAACCACACATGTGGCCCTTTTCTAATTTTTACTTTCTCTACGTATAGGAACTAGAAATATTCTATTCCACGCAAAAATTCGTTGTCGAGATTTTACCGGAAATATGTGTTTTGAGGCCTCCTAAATACAAAAAAAAAAAAAAAAAAATGTTTGTGTGTGTGTCTGTGTGGCAGTCTGTCTGTGGAAACTGCTCTTTACATGGAAAATTTTGATTTTCTTGAAAATGGCTCTAATGATTTTGATGAAAATGACATATATTTAAGATATTTTTATGCCAAATGCAATGTATGACTTGAATTTTCTGGCTGTAGCTTATGTAGTCCTGTTTACTCTGGATGACTTTTGAGTAACCTGTAAATCGTAAGAGATAGACCAAATCTTACTATACAAAAATGTAGATCTTGCTAAAAATACAATTTATGTGCAAGTAAATTTGTTTGTAGAGTGAACCACTTCGGAGATATTCCTTGTTATTTGTGTGAATTTTGGAAAACAAACTTTCGTATAATGGAACATCGTTATTCATTTTGTATTTGTTAGCCATGCAAAGAGAACGAAATCTCAATGCTTTAAAAGATTTGACTTTTGCTCAAAGGCTATTGTATTCCCATATTCCCCCTGCACCTACAAGGAAATAAGCAGTAAGACAATTTCTGTAATTTTTTATCTATCTAAGATAGAGGAATAAGATTGTAAGAATGGTTAGTACATGAGTAGAGAAACTCATGTGTGTGCAGCACATCAGTTTTTATATAGTGCATCTTAAAACGTTTAGTTCCTGTGAAGTTCTTGGTAAAATGCGATACTTTCTCTGCCTAGGAAAGATGGTAGATAAAAATTAAAAATGCTTGCAGTGCATTTAATGCACGTCATATTCAGAATATATATATATATATATATATATATATATATATATATATATATATATATATATATATATATATATTTTTTTTTTTTTAAAGGAGCAAGGAAAACAAAGCCTTTCCATTTTATTTCACAAGGAAATCATACAATCCGTGTTATTTGACTAAAACTGGGTTGGCGTTTTGAGGCAGACATGACGAAATCAGCTTGACTCTCCAGCAGTTTCGTGTTACATTGCATTCATACACATGATGTGAATTGCATGCAAAAGGTTTAATGTAAGGTCTTTGTGACTTTAAATCCTTTGTTCAGAGTATTTCCATAAGAAAAAGGTAAAATCACAGACTATATATTCTGGAATGGCACCTAGAAATTATCAAAGCATACATGTAAACTTGCTGCTATCAGACATAGGGATTTCTAGGCATTACTCGTAAAGCCAGGAAGTAACTCAACTTGAACTGCTGCTGGACTTCACGCAGGGCCACAGTTGTTTACATTCTTGGTATTGGCATAATAGTTTGAGTGCAAATAACTTGAAGCCAACTGCTATGCAGGCTCTTAACAAGTGAATTCCAAACATTTTTATTTTACTACTCTTCTCTTTTGCCACTGTAAAAACAATATTGATTGCCTTTACAAGTCACTGGGAATATTTATCTCATGATAACGCTTTTAAGCTATATTTTATTGTCTTCTACCTAGCCTCAACATCAAAAGCAGCCCTTAGTTACAAATCTTGCATTGCCAGTATTGAAGATCAAACGCATGCTTAAGGTTTTCGTGCTTAACGTCATTCCATCGGACTTCCCCGATTTTGAACTAAAGATTCGACATTGAACTATCATCCAAAAGGTAGCTGAAATATGAATCTTGCAAAATATATATCTGCTGAGGTCTATGTAGCGATAGGTGTTCCCAAATGAGGAACAACTCTGCAGTGTTATATACAAGGACCTTGAAGATTTTCCCCCGTCACATCTTCTTGGAGACGCTGAGTCTGGGATGGTCAGCTTCCCGGAGGGTGAATCCCCTGGGGCCCAATAGTTGCCGGTGCCCTACACGAACGATCAATGTCGTCGTCGGGCGGGCAGGCGTGCCGACGCCATCACAAGGCCGCCATACCATTGCGACGCCCACATTCCAGAGCAAGGTCTATGTCCCGTCATTGTAAACTTCCCCTCAAACAACGATATAAACAGAACTGTTACTTTGTTCTCTGCTACTTCAGCAAACTCAGATGCTTGGCAAAACTTATGGCATGTGTCTAGGGTTCGAAAATTCATATAGGTTTTAAAGCATTCTCGTAAATCTTATGCAAAATTAAATTGGGTTACATGCTGTTGCCCTAATTGTTGGCCAAAAGACCTACGTAGTATACTATTTAGTACAGCATATTCTATCGTATGCCATACTCTGCGTATTTCAGAAATCTGATCTGTTGCACTCACTCTTGTATTAAGTATTCTAGGTAATAAGTACTTATTTCTCTAAGTACTTCATGCCAATCGAGATAAATATTTGCAGAAATTCTCTTATTCGTAATTGTATTACTGTAGGTGCAAGGAAAATATGGGGATCCAGTAAGTTTTAAGCGATAGTCATAATTCAAAAGCTGGTCGCAATGTAACAGCGAAATTCCGCTCTTTTCATGGCCAAGAGATAAAACAAAATTAACAACAATAATAATCACAATAACATTAATAATAATAATAATAATAATAATAATAATAATAATAATAATAATAATAATAATAATAATAATAATAATAATAATAATAATAATAATAATAATAATAATAATAATAATAATAATAATAGTAATGCTAATGCTAATGATAATGATAATGATAATGATAATGATAATGATAATGATAATAATAATAATAATAATAATAATAATAATAATAATAATAATAATAATAATAATAATAATAATAATAATAATAATAATAATAATAATAATAATAATAATAATAATAATAATAATAATAATAATAATAATAATAATAATAACAGTAACAATAAACTTTTGCGAAAAGCATATGCATTGCAAACTTTAGACAAATAATAAGAAATATCACCGAAATAGTTCACTCAAAACAAGATTTACATTTTTTATGAGTAAGATTTTGTCTACTTCTTAGGGTTTATCAGATGTGTAAAACTCACCCACGCTGCAAAGGACTTCTGAGGACATTTCCAGAAAATTCAATATAATTATACATTTCACTTTTCATAAAATATCCTAAACGTATGTATTTTAGTCAGAAACGTTAGAGCCATGTTTGAAAATATCAATATTTTCGAAAAATCTTTCTTGTAAAGGCAGTCTGGTCTGTGGGGATTTTCTTGAAAATCTTCGTATCGCATCCTGAAAAATGCTGAACTTAAAAGTTCGGTATTTAACCCTCTTTTCGTTTTTGAGTTATATGTTCGATTATATATTCGACTGTTCACAGATGGACGTACACGGTCCTTTTTCTAAACATGCTTTTTTGAGTTCAGGAGGTCCCAAAACAGGTATCTCCATTGAAATCTCGATATCGAATTTTGGGGGGGGGGGGTGCAATATTTCTCCTACTTACTGTACGTGTAAGTAGTAGTGGAAATAGACCGCGTTGGGCTTCTGTAGAACAGGAAATGCAATAATTCTGTGCTGAAACTGAGTTCATATTTAGATTTTGAAATAGTTTGTTGGAGACCACCGGCGAAAACCACTATAAAAGTGTTATTACTTATAGGAAGTGGCCATAGTTGCATAAGAGGATAACTACATTACTGGTCAGAAGTTTTCGACAACCTATCACAACCAAGGATATATAGTTAAAACAGGGATTTCGTTTTGAATATTCTACCATACCCCCGTTCGGATAGTAAAATAAGTATAAACATGTAAATGCTAAAGGCCTCTGTTGTTTATTTAGTCAGAAATTTTGCCATTCCTACAATCTTAGGTTTGGATATAGAGTGCAATATTTAAAATGAATAGAATAAGCAATAGTGTTGTTTAGAAAGAGGAAACGTTATGCTGAAACTAAACAGGAAAACAAGTTGGGTTAGACTCAGGATGAGAGGAAAAACTGCTTGCTGGAAAATGCATTGAAAAGCATTGAATGGGAAAAAAGATCTGGGATAGCTATAAGGAAATAGACGAACATGAAAGCGTAAAAGGGAAGGCAATGAGAAGTTGCGTTTGCAGTGAAAGCGCTGTCTTTGTGTTATGGGAAGTATGAACTTCTATGGACATGTGCATGTGCTTTGACTTTGTCAGCAATTGCTTCTCGGCAATGGCGACACCTGCTTACATCAGTGATTTTGTTTGTTTTATTCCATCTTTTGACTTCGAATTTTCCCAGGCTGAAACTAGTATACTAAGAAACGCCAACTCCGCATACTTTTGCTTCTTATGACCTCATTGCTAATATTATATTATTAGACAGGTGTGAAATATTGACTATTTCAACTCCTATGTACAACAAAAGGGTGCTTTGTGTGTTATACTACATTAATTATACGATCCGGAAAATGTAAGTTTTCCAAAATGAGCGAAACACAAGGAGATTTTAGAGTCATCTTCTTTTTATATTTGTATGGATCCTCAAATTTGGCATGTTTAGGTGTGTGTATCTCATTAGTCCCTAAAGACAAATGCTTAAATACCTTTACGCATGGACAAGTAAATAAAAACTTTAAAAAATGGACCATTTAATCTGAATTAATGTTTTGATTTAATGATTAGAGCTGCTAAAATTTCATTTAAAGGCTTCCCTCTTGAAACAAAATTTTAAAATATTAATCCATTCATTTTGTCAATTTGTGTATAACACTATAAAAAATGGAAAAACTCGAACCAAAGTGTGGCAGATAAGTTATTTTAGCATACCTATATTTATATTTCCTTGAAGTTGATTATTATTAACTTAATGTGTTATAAAGCTAATTTTATGTAATTGTATTTTTTTAAAATAAACATGCTAATTTTAGATTTATACTACTCGACTACTCTCAAAGGAGGAAAGTACATTAAATAAATAACCTAAGTATGAGAAACAAAGCTTATAACTATTATTTTCTGATCCTTTGTTAGAATTCAGCATAGCTTGTAATAAATGTCTTTATTTCATTACCTTATTTAAAAATAATAGTCTTAAATACCCATAAGTATAAAAAATTAATATATGAAAAATGTTCATAAGTGAAGTATTCAGGAAAGGGAAGTTTATGAAAAATGCTCATATTATAAGTATTTAAGAAAGGGAAATTTGTAAAAAAATGCTCATATGTAAAAAGTTTTTCTTTGAAAACTGGATTCTTTCACATCTCATATATCCAAGGGGGGGGGGTGAGGCCCCCCTTGGAAATTAATACATTTATTGTGCAGTCAATGACTATTAGGCTATTGTTTTAACTTTCATGTAAAGAACAATTTTTATTCAGCACAAATTAGTCCGTTTCTCCACAACAAATACTATAACTTTCGGCAACAGAGTACTTCCAACATTCGGCACCCCCTCAAAAAATGCCTGCCGACGCCCATGCATATATCCCTTTTTTGTTTTTTAATGAGGCTTGATAGGAATGTTGTGTGTAGTCGCTGTGTATAGATAGTCATGTCACTGTTCCGCATAGGAATTTTTTTTAGAGCGGGTGAGTTTTAAAGCGTTGAATTATTTCAGTATCTCTGAATAGTTGTGCTTTAACGTAAAAGAGCGAATAACCGGCGCTCGTGTGGTTTGTGTATGTTCTGCGGGAAGACACGCTCTTTAATGTGGGGGACCTTTGTGCGAGAACGCAACATTCTTTCCCTGTCTCTCGCATCCGGTGGGGGTAGCCACAGTCGTACAGTACTGGCCATTCATGGCAATACAAGCAGAGAGCTCAACTAAATATGTCACTCATCTGTTTACTCTTAACCTATTGAAAGATGTGTTTTATATATTATGAAGTGTTATCTAATTAGCCATTTGAAAGTCATGCAGTGGAACGCCACATCAGAAAGCAACGAAATTGTGATGTAAAAATTAGTTGTTGAAGGTTTCGTTTAATTGTCCCATTTATACCCCATCTCTAATTGCAATGGTTATATCGGCGGCCTCTTATTTTCGGAATATGTCCCCTATTACTAGTGTTTACTATTACACACTTATCATTGGGTTTCTGTATTATATTTGAATATTTTATACGTTAGATCATACACAGATTCACATTCTCATGCTCACTTCCAGATTCACCCAGCCGGGAATCGAACCGGCACCCCTCGCACAGCAGGCAGGTGCTCCATCGACTGAGCTATGGTGCCAGCCTGAAGGTTTTGTCGATATGTATATATAAAAGAGGACTTTAAAATATAAACAAAAGAGATGAATCAAATAAAAGCTATACAAATGAACTATTTGACGACGGTGCTGTAAACGAGCAATGTGTATGACGAATAGCTTATGAGCTAATGACGTCACCCTCTCACTCTATCCTACCTCCTTCGTTTTATGCATGAAGGGTTTTCCTTATGCTCACAATCATATATCCAAGCATTAACGAGGTTTAATTTAGAATACCATGAATGCGTCATAGCTAGGAGAACAGTAGGTGGAGGCAAATCCGCCCCGCCTCTTTCGCATATTGGTAAAGAGGCTAAGAAACTAATTGTTGATGTTAACATGAATGTTGAGGAATGACCTAAGAAGTGGGAGCGGACTCTACACTAAAGAGAAATGGAAAGAGCCATAAGATGTCCTTAAAACTATGTCACAAAAGCAGAAAAAATGAAGGCAGGGATGCGAGAGACGGCTTCAGCTGGAGAACATTCGCCATATTACTAACAACTGGTACAACCATTGAGCGATGTGGCAATGTCGGTTGCTCTGAATCGGGAGAGGGCTCATGTTGAAATCCGTATACAGGTGATCTCAAGGGAAGTTTTCATGGTGTGCTTGGTTTCGTCAAACACCTTCAGTACCTGATTAGAAAGTTCAACTCTTAAATTTCATCCATACGTTCTTACTTAATCTATATTATGAGCTTAACTAACTCCTAGCGCAACAGCCCTGATGGGCCAAGGCTTACCGCCCGGCCACTGCGTCTCCTATACCTTCCCATTACAGGCGTCATGATTAGGGTGCAGTACTGGAGGATGGGACGTGGTCAGCGCCCTTCAGCAGCCTTCGCTACTTCTTTACCAAGTAGCCAATTGGCCCCTCCAGGATCTAACGAAGCTGAGTGCACCCCGTACCAGACCTTCCAGTGAGGGAAAATCCCCAAGCCAGTACCGGGGATCGAACCGGGATCCTCCGCACCTGAGAATGGTGCGCTGTCACTTCGCTACGGAGGGAGTCATACTGTGAATTTAGTACTGGCAAATGTGGCCATACATAACATCAGACTTTACAAATTTAATTGTTCATTGGTGGAGATAGACATACTATGTACAATAACTGAAAGGTTTTTACTTAAATATTTGACCTCTTAGACTCCTTGTTTCAATTACAGAATGTGAAGGATGCCTTCCACATATTTAGATAGCCTATGGACTGCTGTTTAGTTTAAATACTATGCTATGTTTGGGCTTGCAGGTAGTCGGCCTCTCACTTTCCTTGTTTTATCTTTTTCTTATAGAACCTTCTGTAATTCAGGATTTAAATTAGGAGAAAGTGGTGTTGCGTGAATTCGTGACATTGGGCATTAGTGGAAATTAAATGCATGGTACAGGAAGATAACGTCAAATAAGATCAGCTAGATAAGGAATACGTACATACATTTTAAGTCAGTAGTCCCGCTTTATATACCACGGTTCTAAATGTTGGCGGTTTGATTAAATCGTTACAGTTTCATCGTATCACTTAAGCAGATGTTAACGCCCCAGTTATGCATGCATTTCATATCGCGCCACAAGTGCGATGAGATTGGAAAATACATACATTGAGCCAAATCGAAGCATTTATACAGTGTAACCCGAAATTCGCGACATGTCTTCCGACATCGAAAACACATCGATGGTTCTTCAGGTCGTGTGGCATGGCCTCAATGTATTTTAACGCCTTCCAATGTAGGGTCATATCGAAAGTGAATGAATGAAATGTGTGAAATGATGCTCAAATGCACCTGAGGTCTATAGAGCTTGAAGTTACCCGATATTCGTCTTCTTAGGATAAGGGTAAATCTCGGTAAAAACCTTATCCGGATAAGTCACCCTAAGTGAGATTCGAACTCGCGACCTCTTGGACGTGAGGCAGACTCCTCCACGCTACAGAAGCGGGCCATGGTCTTGATTGCCGCACTGAGAAGGGGACAATCGAGTCAGTGCTGCCACTTTGGGACAACCAGAGTTGTAGTTCTAATATTTCATTGTGGTTTGTGCTTTCATGTATTATGAAAGTGGCGTGATTGTCGTTCACACATTGATGGATCAAGTATGGATACAGAACATGAAGAAATTCGAGTTAGGAGTTCAATGTTGCGTAGAAGCAAATGCGGAAACAGTCTGGTAAAACTGATTTCCTAATACCCAGTGCGACACGTCGCATGATAAATGGACTATTACACATTCTGCCGCGTTGCATCTTTCTCTATCGTGCGACATAAATGTCGTATTCATAAATGGGGCCTAAGGCAATCTCTCTGTCACACATGGACTAAAGAAAATCGTCTCAATATTACCTTCCGGTAAAAGCGTGTTTGCAGAACTCTCAATATTATTGGCGTTACTTCCTTCATTTATAAAGTACTTTTCTCTCTCCTTAAGGGATCTGCTCATGTGTTTGTTGACAAATTGATATATAACAATAAACAATTTGTTTTCTTCTAACTTCTTTTGAATATGAAAATATTCCAAAGCATTCATTAACCATCCATTCTACTGGTGACTATTTTCCGTTGATAACAATAGAAAAGGAGAAACCAAATAAATAAAAGTTTCGTATTTGCTAGTGACAGATTTATCTACATTTAACGTATCAACCTGTAGAATATATTTTGTGAAACGTATCTAACTGCTTAAAAATGAATTATATGGAAGCTCTGTAAATGCAAACATTTCTTCATAAAATTTAACCATGTAGTATTTCTCAAGCTTTTAGATGTTTTTTATTGTTTACTTCTTGCCCTCTCTTTGGAGGAAGCAATTCGGTATCCTGTAGTATTAATCTAAATGGCACGTTCTCAGGTTTCACACCAATCGGTTCAGTACGATTTTTTTCACACCGATGGTTTCCCGTAGCTGTTACTTTAAAATCCCGTACAACCCATCATCCTTTTAAAATAATTTGCAAACCCAGAATATCTACACAAATTTAGCGTAAATTGTGCTGTGTTGTGGCGCATTTGTTCGATCACCGTTTTTGTCTTATTTACATTTGGGATTTGGAGAAAATGCTGCACCAACAATGTTTTATCTTATCTTGACAACACTGTTGTGCCGGAAGGTACAGTCATGTATCAGCGAACAGGAAACTGCTGGAGCATGCCCATCCACTGACAGCCAATCTGGAATATGTCACTCATCGGCCGGAGAGAGAAAAAGGCAACGCATCAGAGTTAACAGCACGCGCTCTACAAGGCTATAATGCTATTTAGAATAAATCGACTGTGAGCTGTGTTCCCTAACATTCTAGAGATGCATAAGGGTTCCATGCAGTGTTGCCATCCTCCAGATTTGAACCGTAGGATCCAGAAGTCACAGAAATTGTCTAGTGTGAAGCAATGCAGATCCACTCTTCTTGTCCAGAATGCTGCTTCTGCATAACCAATATATTGTCTATAAAAATCAGAAGTGGATTGATTTCATTAGCATATCTTTACAACTCCGGCTAAGAATAACGTTGTTTGCAAGTTTTTTTTGAAACAAGAACTGGTTGCAATGCATTCGGCTTATTGAACTAATTCTGCAACTGTCAGCTTA
The DNA here is from genome assembly GCA_030765045.1 of Tenodera sinensis. Taxonomy (NCBI): domain Eukaryota; kingdom Metazoa; phylum Arthropoda; class Insecta; order Mantodea; family Mantidae; genus Tenodera; species Tenodera sinensis. The sequence goes on from CM060967.1 coordinate 51,660,860, forward strand.
TCACAGAATTTCATTTCGTACCTATGCGAGTGTATTCAAAAGCTTATTTTTTCCAAGACACATTGTTAATAAAGAAAATACTTACCCGAAAATCGCAGCTGTGATAAAAATAATACTTTTTGTGGTCTGAGACATCGCTCAACTAATTTTGTATGAAATTATGACAAACTAAACAACCGAAAGCGAACTATGCTTCGGCAGTAATTAATGCACAATTTTTGTTTTGACTCAATTGCATATCTAAAAGAAATAGTATTCTCAGTAATTATATTTTGTGTATCTGTTATGATGACCAGTTATTCAGAATGCATAAAATTCAACTAGAATAAAACGGTATTTACAGGGTACCTACAATACTTACAGTGAACTGAATATGTTTTCAATCAACAATCCAGTACTGCGCCCCTCCCCAAAACCAATATTTACCTAAAAGTGTTTGTAAAAGATTTGAGAAGCTTTACGTAATCTCCCCTTCATTCATTTTCTTTCTTTCATTTCTCTTTCTTTCTTTCTTTCTTTCTTTCTTTCTTTCTTTCTTTCTTTCTTTCTTTCTTTCTTTCTTTCTTTATTTCTTTCTTTCTTTCTTTCTTTCTTTATCTTTCTTTCTCTTTTTCTTTCTCTGTCCTTCTCTGTCGCTCTCTCTCTTTCTCTCCCTCCTATCTCACCTTCTCTCCCTCCTCTCTGTCCTTCTCTCGCTCTCCTGCTCTCTCTCCTTCTCTTTCTTTCTTTCTGAAGGAGGTTCCAAAATGTCCACTCTAGATTATTATCCAATTTTTGGATCAAATGCAATTATGTATAATATACTCGTACCTTAAAGAAACCTTATCAGCAGAGTTAGTATAAGCTGCCTGTAAAACATCGACCTATGCAAACAACTACAACTTTAAAGAAGTATTTGGTCAATGCTTTTTCTAACCAAATACACACCGTAGATAATACATTTCTGAAACTGCCTAGTGCTTCTCTGTATCAAGCCTTTGCTCGTCTCTTTGTGGTAGTATATCTATCGCTTCCAGAATGTTGCCAGTAAGTTTCTCTCTTTTCTTCTCTTAATGAAAGGCATTGTGTCATTCTCTGCTCTCATTACATAGCTTATCCATATGCCCATGTTTGCCGTTTTGTTGATAAACCTTCTGAAGTATTTGCTTTACACTTCCATTCTAATAATGTCACTATTTATTTTCTCTTTTCTTGATAGTTTGCAGATCTCATTAACCCACTTTCATTGCCAAAAGTTTATTTTAAAAGGTATTCTAATTGCCAATTTTATATCACATACAAACTTGTGCTTCTAATAGTTGCGTCATAAATTTTATACTTGATTTGCTTTATAATATTTTTATATCAAATTAAATGATTCATACAGATAATGCGTATTTTCTTTGTTTTTCGTGATTATCACGTTCGCAATTACATTAGGTTACATGTAACATTAGGTGTAACTCGTTTCAGTGTGTCATTTGCACTTGCTTGTACATTTCAGCACTTATACATAGATGTACAGGTTAACTGAGTGACTTGGGACTAAATATGAATATCACGTGATCAGGACATGACAAAGGAAAACACAATTATTACCAATACAAAGATGACCGAGTGAAGCAAATAAAACTAAACATTCTTGCAGGACATTAAATGAAAATGGTAATGCAATTTTGAAAGGCGATTTTGTTAGAGAAGGGAAACATAAGCGCCCAAACGCACATTGTTGTCTGACATTAAAAATAAAATGTAACGAGCTGAGGTACCTATACTCCATCCAGCCTTAGATCCGCACCTTGTATTCGTCCGCGATAACCTGATGTTCGTATCAATTGCGACTAACACAAACAAACAGCACGTGGTCTCCTACCTCGTGTTTATGTTGGAACAGAATGATATTTACTCGGGAGTTTTAGGAAAAGACACTGCTATCACGGTATATTCAAGTAGTCTTTACCAGGGTTATCATACATCTTGAAAACTCACAGATAATCGCCGATATTTAAGGTACTATATTTTATGGTGTGCTTTGATTTCGGCGTATCGCGAGTTAGTTGTTGACGGCTTGTGTTTACATCAAGTGCGGATCTAAACGTGGAGCGATTATAATTCGTGATAAGAGTTGCCAATGACGTCACCCAAACTCAGTAAGCGCTAACGGAAAATTAGTTTCTTGGTAACCGTTATTGGTTAACTAGTTCGTTTGTATTCCTTACTTCAATAACCACTAAATTGTATTCTGCCCATCCCAATTTTCAGTTATCAGATTCTTTCTGTCTTCTCTTATTTCAGATTTTTCATGTTCTATAACGAGCTTTAGGTAGAGCTTTAACGAGCTCTAGGTTTTCTAGAGTATGAACTGCCAGGCTATATTTACGTTAAGCTGTTGAAGTGAACACTTGCAAAATGTGCAATTTGGTTACTAATTACTTTCTGGGACCATATTTGATGTTTACTAATTAGTTTCTGGAGCCATGTTCATCACTAATACAATTTTTATCCTTCTTAAGATGGTGCCAAATAAGCTCTTGTTTGTCTCAGGTGGAATATCGACTTATTAGAACAAGCACCTGACACAAATGACATTAAACCAAAATGTGTGATAGTTCGCTATAGATATAGAACATACTGAGGAAACTGATAGCAGAAAGCATTTTTATTGCAAACGTTTTTTCCTTCTCCAAATGGTGTACTAAGAGAAAGGCTTTCCGACGAAATTATTGGTGCCTGTATTAAACCCATGTGGGTTGCAAATCTATTGTGGTGCCATAACATTCTAAACTTTCTTCTGTGGATCATTCCTATGGCTTTTTTCTGTCGACTATCATTTATTTTGACAGCTGTTCTACAAATTATTCACACAGAAACCTATTTTCCAGTGTACTTCTTCAACGAATTATTTTCCTCTCTGTAGGGTTTACGAGGCAATGTCTTGGATTAGTAGTGTTTTCCACAGCAAATAAAGTCCCAGGGGAATGAGGCGTTTGGGGGAGGACTACAGATTAGAGAAGGGTCCGATATCCTGCCTACCCTTGTTTGTGATGATTCTATGACTATGACAACTTGTGGAGGGGGACTTGGTCCCTATATTTTCCCAGTTACAATCAACCCGACGGAGGCTGGTTCAGGCCGATTCCTCTTCTATTCCTTGAGTTCGTACTCTCAAGGGGGGTGCGGGACTCAGAAACCGGCTCTCCCCACCCCTCGCACTTGTTCTATCCTATGGGGGACTCGGGGGACGAGACTTCCAGAGCACATCATTTTGCCCTGCCATGCTGCTGCCGCGACACTCGACGACGCCTCCAATCCTGAAAGAAACCTAACGGGATCATGGTGAAGTGAAATTATTAACATAATGAAGTGAAGGGATAGGAAATTTGGAGGATATGGAAATCCTTCCCAGCATTCGCCTGGTGACCCGGGGTAACCTCCTAAAAAAGCCCATGAGTCAGAAAGGTCGGCCGTGGAGATGGAACCCACGACCTCCCGAATGTGGGCCACAGACGTAACCGCCTAAGACATCCGCTCGGTTTGTTTATGACACACAGGACAGCTCAATTACAGCCCATTCAAAAACACATGGGCAACATTTGGCACTTTCTACTTTGTAAAGAATACCCTCTTGGTTTTAGTATACCTATGAATTCTATCCGTGTACATCAAGCGATCCTGGTTTGCAGCAGTACCAGACAGTGATGTCTAATGTGCGTTAAAAAGGTAAAACTGTGCACACTGAGGCACGTCCAGTGTGGTACATGTTTTTGAATAGTTTTATTCCTTGTGTAGCATGCGTTCTCCGTCATACACATTCACTGTCCTTGTCGCACTGTTTGCAAGCAGATAAGGGCAGCACATTCCTCACTGGAACTTTCTTTCCGTTGCTAGACAGCATGTAAACTTTGGGTCATAGCATAATCAGAATGGGTGGTCAGCCCAATGCCGATACGGCGGTGAAGAAGAAAATGAAATGTACCTAAAGGTACCCAACCCAGCATCCGCCAAGAGTCTGTGAGTGTGTGAGAGAGAGAGAGAGAGAGAGAGAGAGAGAGAGAGAGAGAGAGAGACCTTGGTTAAAAGTGTATTTATATAAACTACAAAAAGTACATTTAAGTTTTACTTGTCTGTGCTTGAACACATAAAGGATTATATGAAAATAATTATAATCAAGCTACACAAGGATTAATTTCCACAATCAGGTTGGTCGGCTCCGGTGTTGCGCCATTTTAATGGGTTCTACTTGTTGTTTATTATGATAAATATCCACGGGAAATGTTTTAAGGATCTATGAATAAAGGCTAAAAATTTCAAAAATTGCCAAAAATGGATTTTTGTTTTATCAAATAGTATAAATCTTCTGCTTTATTTTGATATGCTTTTTATAGCCTTACGACCTTTTTAACTATGTCACGTGGTCGTCTAACTGATTGCTTGTAAGTGGTCATGTCCATTTAAATCCATACAGTTCCATTATCCTTGCTATGACTTCAAACTTAGTTTTTCCATGTTTTTATTTTTAGCACTATTTGCTCTTTAAAATGCTGCACATGATGCAATTTTCAGTACTTATGCATGAAATTTGGTGTACCTGCTTAGAAATAACATTAAAAAGAAATGATGAGATAATTTTTTCATAACGTAACTACTTGAGTAATTAAATATTAAAGTTTACACTTCGAAATTTAAATGAAAAAAATAATGAATTTAAACTTTAAAGTTTATTTTTATCCAAACTAATAACAAGATTAAGAAAGTATCTCATCAATTTACTAACATTCTATAACAGGACATAACTGAAAATTATTAAGTTTTTCAAATCAAAATTGCATCATGGGGAACCATTTATACAAATATTAAAAAAATATAATAAAATATTAATATGTTAGCAACTAATCTGACTAAATGTATGAAATTTAGCACAGTTACTCCTCACTATACAGTGATTGTTGTGTTAAAATTTCAAATCTATCCAATCAAAACTGTAGATTTTCAAAATTTCACAGATGGGTATCCTTAAATTAGGCAGTTAGGTAATAAGACCGTAATGTGCATTTTACTGGCTTAAATTACCTTCCAGCTGTTTAAAACTCCAATGATACGGGCAATGATCTGCTAAGAATATTATGTGGCCTTTGTATGAACTGGCGTGAAACGGAGCCAATTAACAGTTCTAAATGTAAGGGGACAAACCAGTGAACTGCTAAAAATGCTTAATGACTCAATAAACTGCATTTCACGTATGTTTTATGTTAAAACACATTTTTTCTGTTTTAATTTTGGTTTCTGTCTGTTACGATGAGTTGCATAATAAAATTCAGTAAGAATGAAGAGTATGTAAAAGTTAATCAGGATACCCCAGTGTTATTTATCGTATAAACATTTCAAATGCATGATCCTCATTACATGGGCTCTAATGACCACAACCCGACGGGCTCTTAAGTCCTGTAGATACAGGTACTCTTTCTAAGGAAATAATGTTACATGAGTATCATTTACGAGGATTTTTTTATCCCCATAATGTCCAGTTTTCTAATGAAATTCGCCTAAAAAGGGTCTCGTTAGCCATAATAATTATAGAACCTAATTGAAATAAAATTAAACTTGAAATCAATGAAACTGGACATCATTTTCAATAAGTTTTGTCATAAGATCTTCGTTTATCTTAAAATGTAACTTTGCGTTCAAAAGTCGCATGTTTTCATATTCAGGACTAGGTCGATGTAAATCGCTCCGCGAGTAGCAATTGTTTTTAGCTTGATAGCCTGTTAGGCTATCGTGTAAGCAAGTTTGCAGCACCTGGCGTTGAGCCTGACATAAGTTCTAAAGACATAGGCCTCATATTCAATGTGATTTTTAATGCAATGTTACATTTAGAGACAACGGAATGATGTTACTAAATCATTTTAAGGTGTGAACCTGGTTTTAGTTACACCCTCTACAAAGTGTTTGCAGAACTTTAGGGGTAGGCTCAGCCACACCTGTCTATGGGTATATTTGGAATATTTGCTTTAAATTTGCCTTGAGTCCCAATTAGCGTCACCTATTTACAATGTTTGTATATTTGTTGTTTCAGGTGAGTCCGAAGCAACAAGAATGCAACGGCAACATTCTACCTGTAATTATCTGCTAAACTATGCAACTGCCGGTGTTTCAAAGGACGCCAAGGAATTTGTGCACCATTGAGGTATTTCCTTGTCTCTTGGTAAGATGAAGCATCTGCAGTAATGAACATTTATTTTATAGTCAAGCATTTGGTTCATTTTTCTTGGTTAGGTAAAAGGACAAAAGGTTATGCGGTTATTAAAACAACATTAAAATGCATGTATTCATAATAAACGCCATTCCACCTAAAGCGTCACCTGTAGTTTGTTTATATGCAGCCCAAGGTAATTTAGCTTCAAAAACAATAGTAAAACCTACAAAGAACAGCAAAAATCAAAAGGAATTAATAAAGAACAACAAACTTTAACGTACGTTATTAATAAAGGAATAAAACTTGGATCTGCATTCAGAAAACAGTTATCCATTCTATCAAATTCTAACGTTAACTAAACTGCAATTTTTGGCTAAATGGAAGGAGGTGAAAATATATAATTGATCGATTACAAGCAAACGATATCCCAATGCGCAAATCACCCACCCATTTTGCTATCGATATGGTTGTCGATATGCACTCCCGATTTCGTTATCAGGGTATTGTGAATCAAAATGCTTTGTGGAGTTTTGCTTCCCATTCTCGGAAAATGCATATTTTAAATAATCATATTGCCATGTTTAAATAACACACAATTACTAAATTGATAACAACTGGGGAGTTGGGCTTAAGGACGGGCTCTAGCCCATGTGATGATAATTCATATGCTTGCCATTTTCTAATGGCTAATGAATATTTTGACAATTGACGCTGATGATCAAGCGTGAGCATGTTTCTCTGAACTTACTGCTCAACCACATGCCAAGGCAGAAGCTCTGAAACTAATTAATATATTTATGAGTTTGATAAAGCAAAGTTCAGCGTTTCACTTCGCAATACACTTAAAACTCATTAAGTGATACGCTTTGGAGTGCATACTGCGCTGCCCATCTCATAGCTGGAGCTATGAAACAGGCAATACAGTAACGGGGAGGCTCCTTGCGGATGAACATCAATGGGGCTTCATCCGATTAGCCACGTTGTGTGTGTGTGCGTGCGTGCGTGTGTGTGTGTGTGTGTGTGTGTGTGTGTGTGTGTGTGTGTGTGTGTGTCTGTGTCTGTGTGTGTATTTGCTTTATTATCCGAATAATGCAAGGTTGTTCAGCACTCTGTGTTTAGAGCGGCATCTCCACATAGTATAATGTGGAATGCTGATGTGCTGAAACGCAATGTGTGGCTTTGTACGTTTTCTGCTCACTGGCTTCGAATAAGGTGCAGCAAAACAGGCTTTTACAGCTCTAAAGCTATCGAATTTTCACAATATAGGTTGCAATGTTTCAGTCAATAGCGCTCTAATTTTCGAGAGATAGGTTAATATATTACGCATAGTAATAAAATCAACACTAATTGAGAGTGTAAGAGTTTCAATAATTGGGAAAGCTTGTCAGGTGAGACTGAAATCTGTTGTCATATACTTAACTTTTGTCTTCGTTCACAAATTCACATATAATGTAATAATATTCATCAAAAGGTGATTGCTCTATCCATATGAGACTGTCGAGTTTATGTAACCACACGTTGAGGCAATAATTATTAGGCAGTCGGGGTTGGGTAGCCCCTCGTTTTGAAGTCAGTTATGAAGCAGTCGAGTTTGGGTAGCCACATGTTTGGAAGTGAACTATGAGGCAGTCAGGGTTGGGTAGCCCCATGCTTTGAAGCCAACTATGGCTAGTCAGCACAGGTCTTATCTCATGGGCGTATAGGTGCAGAGGAAACGAAAGGATCTGCTTTTAATAACACTTTATTTTCTGATTAATATTTAATCTTATTTTTAATTGACTCTAACACAGTACTTATCCTATCGAATTTCAATAGCTCCTGAATACAGATCCCAAACTCAATATTCTCTTCAAATAGCTGCTTCTCTTCACTTGTGTAACTCATCACATCTCCACTAGAATATTTTATAAAAGTAAGTACTTATACATCCATCACTTAGTTTTCAAAACCTTTCTGTACTGCAAATAATTTCCTTACATCACAATCTGGTTGATCATCGCCATGTTTCATTGTAGTTGTTCGTTAAACGAAGTCAGCTCGATGCCTCTGTTTTGCCTGTCATTATTTTTAGAAAAGAAGCTGCTTCATATGTTACTTGATTCACACCAGGTATTCACCCAAAAGTAGCTTTCAATTAATCTATAAGGGATTATTTAAATACAAATAGAAATACAAATACAATGGGGATAGAATATGAATCGCGTTGTAAAAGTTTTAATTTTGACATCTGCTTCTTGCCACTGAATTTATTATTAACTTTTGAAATCATCTTACTTGGATGCGAATGCAGTTTAACCTTAGAGATATTCAGATTGCTTTGACAGACAGAAAATAATTGTACATTTCACTGACAGTGGGATAGCAGCACAAGTCTCATAATAATGTCTTATCTTCCTCTCTAGGAATAAATTCACTGGAATAAAACCTCAAACTGTAATCCTCCATTTCCATGTCAAACAGTATTTGCGCTGGCTCTCATGACGTATTTGTTTTTCTCTAGCAGGCATAACTGCAATATGACCTGGGATTTTAGGTAAAAACCTATTTTGTCTCTCCTGATATACAGAAAATAAAATTGTGTGTGTACTAATTATGGAAATACATGTTCGAAAATGGTGGTTCTATACAACCTAAAAATACCCAACTCACATTAGAACCTATTTTTACCTAATTTCACATTTTTCAATTTCTTCATTTGGTAATTTGGAAACCTGTATGCAAGCTATGCCTTGACAACAATCGCAGTGAACAATGCATAATATGGAGGCAATTAGTTTCCAAGCTATTAAAATTTAAAGCTGAATTTCATTTTCCTATGCCAAATGTACCACACGATGCAGTTTTAAAAGCAATCGGTTTTTAAAATTCTAAGTCTTTTATCTGATTATACGGCGCAGGTTTTACGGCAGGGGAAATGTGCATCTCGGACAAGCACATACTTTGTGTCCAACAATTTGTTTTCGTAGCTTTAACCACTTCTTTTCCTTCCGTTCTTCCTACCTTTCTTCCTTCATTCCTTTCTTCGTTCCTCTCTCCCTCCGTCTCTTCCTTCTCTCCTTTCTTTCTTGGTAGAACAAATCGACTTTTGAATGCTGTTTCACATGTTGTAAGTCTGTTAACTAAGTACTAAATTAAAGTCATTCCTAAGCAAAACTATGTAATTCGTGATTGGCGTAATGTGATAGAATGACTGTACGTGTCATATATTATCCATGTATAATTCGTTATATATGCAGTGAATTTGTCACTGGTAAAGAAAAAAGTCGTGTGAATGCATCACATCAGATCTTTATTTAGTTATTGTATTTTTCTGTTAAACTTCGAGATTCTTTGTAAATCACCTTTAGGAATAACCAAATGAGAAGCAAACAAGCAATTTGAAACATTGGTTGAGGGGGTATATCACTTTTCCCTCCTTGTTAGCCATGAGTCAGATTTCCTCTCCAAATTTCTGATGCTGGCGTTGTTTTGGTAGTAAATGCGACTTCCAGTGTTTGTTTTGGACTGAGCAAAATGAGAGCCAGGCTAAAGTAGGACTGATAGGAAAACAGTTGCGTGTATGTTCAGCTGTCGAACAAATGTGCGTGATTTTGGTTAAACGATGTAGCTTATCTACTTCTTTTCCCTACTGAAGCTTGCCCATCACGCGCGCTCATCCTTTTTGTCAATATTATAGCTCAACATTTAATCAACATTGTTACTAAATCTCTTATCTAGGGATGAGCTTTGTTCTGAAAATCACGTAAAGCAAACGTGCATTGAGTCAGCTATATGTAACTGAACCCAGCCATTTGAGTTGATGACGGTTTCCTAAACACCGCGGTTGTTTCGTGCTCCAATCGTGCTTTGTGTGTAAAATCGGGTTTCTGTGTGCTACAGTATTAGTTGTTCTGCAAGGAAACATATCCATGTAAATGGAAACTTGTTTCATTAGAGAAGAATATTAAGCGTGGGTCAGTTACTCCATGATTGACATTTTGCAAAATCCAAATGCAGAAATTTACCCTAATCATTACCACTAATGAGCACGTGGTAGCAATTTCTGGGCCACATGATGTATGATTTCAGTTTTAAGACTTGGGTACCCTGTCACGTTGTTCTAAACTTCAATTTTAATCAGTTTCTACTCTTGCTGTTTTTTCTCTTCGCTTTCTGTTTAGAATGCCGCCCGTTCCCCTAAATTTGTGCACAACTCGTTGCAGGGTTCGGGATAGGTTAACCGAGAAATTGAGTCTCCAATCACCTAATTTCCCCACAAGAATTTGTTACGACATAATATGCATCGTACATAAAGTCAATGTGTAATCTTTTCGAGACATGTCAAAGTGTGCAATCATCAATAACATTTGTAACTTAATTATCACTTAAAACTGTAAATTACAGCACAGGAACTAAATAATTGGTCAGTGGTAGCGCTTGTAACTTAATTAGTAGGTATTGTTTAAAACTCGTAAATTTATAAGCATGGAACATAAACAGATAGCTAAACAAGTATTTCAATGAAACTGCTCATCATCTGTTAAGAGCCACAAATAAGCGTAGTGCATTGTCTGTGGGCGACGGAAGTCTCAGCTGTATCTGCTGGCGTGCATTCTGCCGTGTGGTGGCCGCAGGGCGAGGAAACCACTTTATAACATAAAAATCACAGGAGCTAGATAAAAACTTATTACAGGAAGACCATGTAGAGTTCATTAAAATACTTAATTTGTGTGGTTTTCTTACTTTTTTTGGCATTAGTTTTCGAAATATTCTATATCCCCAAGTACGTCATCAACGGACACGTTTGAGATGTCTCTTTTTTCCATCGCAAGAGCTGTTTCCAAATGTTGCAATTTAACATTCAGTGCTTAGTTTTAAATAATTCCTTAAATAAAAGCATATTGTGAACAACGTAATGCGGATACACATTTTCAGTGTAATATGTAACGGATACATAGAGAAAGTTGTGTGAATGTTCACATCAGATCCTCTTAATTAGGTAATTACATAAAATGTTTAACTGTATTAGGAAGACAGAAAGATAAGAAAGCATTTTATAGGAAACTTTTAATGCAGAATCCCTAAATTATATGTATGGTAGCATGCACAGTCATATATATTGTTGGGCGTCTATTTTGATGAATGACCGCCCCCGTAGCGCAGTGGTAGCACGCCTGCCTCTAGCGAGGGGGACCTGGGTTCGATCCCCGGAACCGGCATGGGAACCCTCAGCCTCGTTAGGTCCCTGAGGGGCCAATTGAGGAGCTACCGGAGTGCTGACCACGCCTATCATACAGTATTACACCCGCTCATGACGCCTGTAGTGGACAGAGGTGGGAGACACAGCGGTCGGGCGGTAAGCTTTGGCCCGTTAAGGGCTGTTGCGCTGGGGTTTACTTTTTCTTTATTTTGGGGAATAAAACGAAGTGTTTTCATTCTGCATTGATCACAAACAAATGGAACAGTGCATTAATTTAAGAACATACCGACAGTTTCAGGCAGATACAAAATTTGAGAATTATTCTCAGATAAAATTTATGTTGATATGTCCTGATATCATCCTGATCAGGCGTGTTGTGGGGAGCTTTTTTGTAGCTTAGTCGACCATTATGATGAGATGACGGGTGTGTTAAGTATGTACGCAAGCAAGGCAAGTCTATCTCATCATCTGTAAAATGCAGGCTTGCTTACTGTCTAGTCCTCAAGTTGAGATGAATCCGTCTGTATGAAGTAAAAAAAAAAAAAAAAAAAAAAACCGAGGCGGTAGTATATAATGCAATATGAAGGTAGAAGGATGTTGTCCAGTTATTTTTGCTGAAGAAGACAAGGGAGAGCAAAAGTAGGAGAATTGTATTTCTTACCTTTTCTTTTTAACTGAGCAGAAGATGGATGTGCAAAAAAGAGCAGCAGTACAAGATGAGAAAAAGAAATGGAAAATAGGAGAGGTACTGAGCTGTCAGGACAGGATAAAATATAATGAATTTTGAAATGTATGGTGTTCCTGGAGAGGAAAAGGCAAAGAAAGGAATGAACTGGAAAATTCTGTTGAAATTTTCAGAGCACCGTTCTTCTTCTTGTAGTGCACAAAAAATTACGACTTACAACCATCTTAGATAGGTAGGTTATGTCTGTCCTATGCCTCAGCTTTCAATTGAGTCTTCATACTAATACCCATGGGGCTCGATGTAAAGAAAATAAGAGGCTGGCTTATTCTTCTCAGTGCCTACTTTTAAAGAATGAACGATTTTTCGAGCCGTATTATGTCGATTCGAACGCGTGGTACATATGTAGGTAATTAAGAAATGTTGAAGAAGCATTTATATTTTAAAGTGCAGTAAATTTAAAATTGAAGAATAAATTGTAAGTCCTCTGTTGTGTAATTTGGCTCTTAAAGTATACCTGTTGTATCAAACCATAATTTACTTTGCACTCAATGCTATCAAAACACATCTACGCCTGTATATTTTATTACTTTTCTAATTTTTCTAGATGTTCATAATTAATAATTATGAATGATCTTTAGAAAAGTTCTTTACTTTAACATTTGGCGCTTCTTAGAGCATGGCCACTACTCTAAGTGATCATACACATGATCAATTTTTTTCAAAATAAATGTATATTAATATTAGAGTGAGATAGAGGGAGATAAGAGTGTGTGTGTGCGCGCGCGCGTATGGATCATCTGGAAAACTACTCAAATAATTTTGGTGATTCTAGCATCATTGAAAGGCATTTTTTTCCGACGAACTTTTGCTACTTTTAAAAGAGGCTTGAAAGAGTTTTGTAGTAATATTCCCAATTTCAATTACATTTTCGTCGTAGTTTAATATTTAAATCTAGTGTATAAATATTGTTTTCAGGGAGTATCTGTGGTATGATTTTCACAAAGGTGTACGCAATTAAGTTCTGGGAAAATTCGACGACATCCTACAACTTCCTATTACAGCTTCTTAAATGCAAACTGGTACTCTTTTACGTATCTAGATCAACATTCTTACATTACTCTACAGGACCCAGTGACATTATATAATATACCTTACAGCTCATAAGAAACTAAAGCTGCTACTAAACTTTTCTACCTCTTATGTTAAAATCGGCAGTTTCATCGGTTTTGCAACTATAGCTTGCCTCACGACTTCCCAAAAAATACTCAACACTTACGTTCAATCAGAGAGTGCATATAATTGCTTAAAATTGTAAGCCGCTTGGACAATCAAAACGCCGGCTTTTGCAGTTACCTTTTTAAGACTTGTCACAAATTATAGTTTGCCTCTAATATGTTATTCCTATTGATTTATTAATCCCTGGCGTACAAATCTGCACCATCTGATCAATGAATAAAACTTGAACATACGCTTTGAGTATATGAGAAATAAAACATACTCTCGAGTTTCAAAAACTACGCCATTCATATTTTCAACCCTTTCTTATAGAAGACTATTTCAACGCCGGACAAGATAGCTATTCAAATGTTCAGATTAGCTACAGAGGTCGAGAACTGCCACATTTTGTGCCACGAAACATAATATCACTTTACTTAGCTGTATCTGCAGTAGAGTGAAATTTATGGAATGTGAAACATACCAAAGTTGCTTTATGATTTGAATTCCATGTTAAGGCGAGAATTCCATGCCAGCGGGAATAAAGGGGCAGGTATTGTACATGCTGGCACATTCGGTGGATTCCTTCATAACTGCCAAGTTGATACAAACCAGGAAAATCTAATGCTCAGCGTTAGACCTGTTGAATTGAAAATCTCGTACACAGAGGCGTTAAATTATCATAGACGAATTACCATCTGGCCATTGTTTTGTTTTGTACAAGTTATCACTAGATCATTCTTTTGCTTAGCCAGGGTCGCCAACTCTATGCTATAAATCGCGGGAAAATGCTTTATTACACATAAGATTAACAAACAAAATAGCACTCCATTTCAATTTGACAACTGTGCTTTTAACAATAATTGTTGTTTTAATGATTGATGTATTTTTCCAGAAGAAAGCTTATTTGCTAATGTTAAAAATAAATGAGAATTATTTCAGACCATTAACTAGTTTTCTGTTATAGAGCAAGAGAAGATCGAAATACATGCCATTCTTGGATTTAGTTTTCCTAAGTTGGCAGTGCTAAGTAAATCGAACTACACTACTCGAAGTGAATATATTTTAGATTAATTATTTTCTGAAGAATTAACATTTTCTGATCAAATATTTGTTATGCAGTATTTAAATTCGTAATTCATATTTTATTTTAACATTCGGCGGTCTGACTTCAGATTTATCTACTTGTCATAAATATACCTACTTATTTTCGACATTCCAGCACAGCTTGTTGAAGACCTGATTAAATCCATCCAAATGAAGTAAAATTAAGTAAGTATTTAAATTCTTTAATGAAAATGCGGTTCATTGTGGAAAAATAAAAATGCAGTCAATGTGTTTTTCACCACCTGAACTGTAATTATCACTTGTCGTTCGATACTTACTACTATAGTTCATTCCAATTTATTTGTTTTAATACAGCAAGTACGAGCCTTTATTTAGCTATTTCTTTCATACCATGCAATACGTACCAGTATTACATGACATCCATTGATCACGTCTGCTGAGCCTTCTTTTTTGTCGGCAGCTTCTACCTTCTCTCTGGGATATTTTCTCCTTTCAACGGTGAAAAGTTCGAATTCGCAGGGAGCCCCGAATCTTGCAGAGCTAGGTGATGAGATGTTTTGTTGATAGAACCTGCATGAGACGCAAAGAGCGAACAAGCTCTTTGTCATGAATGATGAAGCTGCCAATCATCACTTCTCTACAGCTGCGACCGTATTCTTCATACAGCATCCTTCAGTTGGCTAAAGCATTCCATACACTACTGTCTGTTAACCAGCTCATGACCTAAGGGCAATGAAGGGCTGGGGAAAACACTCCACGCAGTGTAATCCGAGTTTTGTAAACATCCACGCAAACGTTGCTCTGCTGGTTACGTTGCCAACTTACCTCCAACATTTACCCCGCTACGTTTACTCGCTGCTGATTTTTTTTTTTTAATTTCAGTTGTCGCTAGTTTTTTGTCGAAAGTAATGGAAAAAGTAGTGTAGAAGTAGATAATCCTCCGCCTAAGACTGCTATGAAATCTGCTATGATATTGTGTTGTAGAACAAAGGGATTCATAATGACAGTTCTATGTGTAAAATAGATCGTTATAGGATGATTGAATCAAACAAACCTAACGAGGCTCTTAAAGCGGGCACATTTTTTCATTTTATTGGGCTACACTATCGTTTACTTGCCCCTATACATGTGTGATCTCAACTCCATAGAAATAGCTTGGGCCTAGGTAAAATGGATACTTAAAGGAATGTAACAGGTGAATCATTCTTGCAGGAATTACACGGTATAACGCTCGAGAATATATCACTTAAGACCGAAACAGACTGGCAGTTTTTTTGAAAAATATAGAAAAGGCAGAAAATGATCATTGGGAGAAAGACGGAGTAGTTGAAAACGTCGTTTACGTTTTATAAGCTAAATATACTGCATGAACTGAAAATAAAATTTAAATTGCGCTATTTTGAGCGTGTTCTCTGCTTTAATCTAGCGTGAATGCACATTTCAAGGATGCAAACATTATCGTAAGCGCGATTAGAAGCACGATTCCTGTTTCACATATCGCTGTTTATCTGGAATTGTTTACTGACGCAGTGGCTGGCTGCATTCCTGGCAGGGAATAAACTGTAGTACGTGCCACTTTTACCTTGAACCAGGATAAGCAAGTTTTATGGAGTATTTCCTTCTCTTCCAACATGCATATATGAAATCCTCCACAGTCATTGTTTCCTGATCATTTTATTTTTTATCTAATCGCAGCAATGTTGTCCTGGCTGTTTAATTCTCCTTTGAATTTTAACTCAAGGATGCATAGGGTGCCAGCTGTACCCAGATCATTTTATTTGCGGAATTTTAATTTGGGGTAGCGGAAATTATATTGGACTATAGGTAGGGCGATTTATGTCCCATCGGCTGACTGACTCCGACCTTCATTATGTTTTGAAGATGCTCTCTTAAAGTTCTCGCAGTATAGCATTTAGTTGCTTATGCAAATCTTACAACGCTTTTCAAATGTTGTTGTTAGCTAATGCTGGATTTCTGACAATGAAGTCATTAATCCTCTTGCTCTCCAATATTCTTCACTGATGATATTGAAGAGAGCAATAGCAGTAATAGTAACAGCTTTTTAGAGAGCACCATATTTTTATGTTTTGGCGGTCACATCGCTTTTCAAATGTTCCATGTGCCTTCTATCAAAAAATGCCAATGATCTGTGCAGTGAATTAATCTAATTGGTATTGAGTGTCTTTAACAGGAGAACTTTTAGCTAGGTATCCATTATCTTAGGCAATTATGGTACGATACCTATAAAGTCAATACTTCCCGCAATTCATAAATTTAATTCTGCGTTCATCCATATAATTTTCGCAGTTAATCATAGATCGTTGTTTGGCAACACATGACCATTTTCATGGTCATTTCATGTAGTGTACGAAGTACGTTTTGAGACAGTTGGAAAATGACGTAAGTCTCATTGAATAATGTTTGTGAATGGACTGGATGTTTTCAATACCATATTAGAAACATAAACATTTCTTACAACCATAATCACGAACCATAGCCATCTAAAATGTAACATCAATATGGACAGTATTTCCATAAACTGACATGAACGGCAAGAGAACAGAATATTTTCATGCTGTTTCATATGATTTCTAAAACTCCTTCAAAAATTTCGTGCAGATAGGGTAAAGTATTTTAGTTCGAAAAATAAATAAATAAATAAATAAATTAATTAATTAATAATACATAAATTAGCAATGAACACAGTCAAAAGTGTTTGTCTACCTTAATTGATCATTAAGTTCTAATTAATTGATTTAGTTCATCTTACAACTAAAAACGGTACATTATGCTTACTTTCATATATTAATGTGACAGCATTTCACTGGGAAATTTAGTGGACGCTAAGTTATACGGAAATAAAAGTAATAAGAATAATTGCGAGGGCGAAACAATAAAACCACTAAATTGCTCGAAAAGTTGGATTGTTACTATTTAAAATTTGTCTCGAATTTTCTAGGAATAGTTGGATTATTCTGATTTTGATTGACTTTTGTTTAACTGAAAAACCGTAAGAGATAGACAAAAATATTATTACACAAAGAATGTATATCTCATCAAATACATGGTGATATAGGGAATAACCATATCCGGGATATTCTTTGTTATAATTTGAATTCTGGAATACTCATACTTTTTCGTGGTAGAATTTCGCTGTTCGTTCCGCCCCCCTTTTTTTAATGGTGATATAAAATACATAATAAGAACATAATACAGAATATCTAAATATTCAACAAACGTTATATTGGATACGCGTAGACTGAAGAACAAGCTTTTGTAAGAATTTTTATACAGGAATAAAGTAATGTGAAATTGACACTTCAAACTGTTTTCCAGAGTATGCCAGAACATGTATAATTATTTTATATGCTGCATATATAGCATTCTCTTCCAGCGGCATTGTTTCATCCTTCAATGAAGGATAACAACAAAATTATGGATTATTTCAGCAATCTCTGACTATGCATATTTACTGATTTTCTCACTGTTATGTCACATGCATATTGAAATGCTAACTGTATTTTCACTTCCACGAGGACTTAGGTATAATAGCAAACGAAGTGCGGAGGAATACAAAGTTTTGCAGCTGCAGAAGCGTTTTGAGTATGAGAGGCACGTGATGCAGCTGGGGTTGTTTGATAACAGTGCTGTTATCGAGTTACGATCTCGCAGTTCCCCTACAGATTCGCTGAGTAGTTTTCAGAAACTAACGACCTGACCTCGATACGTCCTAATGCAGCTGGCTCCGGGCCCCTTTAAAACTTCTGCGTATGTTTCCATCTCTGTTGCTCCGCACTGCGTCCATGTCAACCTCTGCACATGGAACAATCATATTGCCGCAATCGGTGTACAGCAGTTCTTGAAATTACATCTCCTTCATCTACTTTCCCTAAGCCTACGTTATCTACAAGAAGTATAGCGTTCCATTAAAAATTGTACACAGAAATCCTGTTCTAAATTTAGCTGAAAATGTACATTTTGAAGTCCTTGAAAAAGTATATACTGTATGTCCAGGACAAGAAGGCAAGTCTTAGGAATGTGTAGCGTAATCATATTGTGCTTCCCTCACGGTGTTTATGCTCAGTTTCCGAGTATTACAAGGAGGCTAGGTTCGTTTATAACACAATGTTATCGCATAGCTCACTCATAGCTAGAAGTATGCACTCTCATACACTCGAATGTCCTAGTAAACAGTTCCAATACCGGAGTAGATAAACAGTTCAAGCCCCCTCTAGTCTTCTTGTCGTGGGCATACAGTACATACTGACAAAATGACAAAGACAGAAAGAGAGAGAGAGAGAGGAGAGAAAAAGGGATCTGAAACCATTTCACCAGTTAAAAGTAGTCGAGGAAGTTTTTAAATTTTTAGGAATGGTAAATATGAATCGCGAGCAGATTCGATCCCAGGGACCCGCATGTGGTATTCGTGATGGACGAAACGCTATCAGGGCGGGTTTTCTCCGGGTTCTTCTGTTTGTCCCACCACTCATTCCACCAATTGCTCCATTTATCACCTTTCCAATCAGCGGTTTTGCCTGCATTTCATATCGTACCTGGTACTTGGTTTCCAGGTCTTCACTCTGTCTGGGCCATCTGGCGTCTGACCCTAGACACTGGCTTGTAAGTCCTACATAAGGGGAGGATAATCGGGTAAAGAAAAGAAAAAAGAAATAAGAGCCTAACGATTTGTAATTTTAGGTGACACGATTTCATACCTTTGAATCCTTTTATAACTTTGTTTTAATTTTGGCGTTTTCCTCATTTTTTGGTATACTTCTCTATATTTTTGTTTTGACCGTCTCCGTAGTACACTGGTAGCGCGCCTGCCTCTGGCGCGGAGGACCCGGGTTCGATCCTCCGTACCGGCGTGGAAATCTTTCCCCCGCTGGGAGGTCTGGCACGGGGTGCACTCAACCTCGTTAGGTCCCGGAGGGGCCAATTGAGGATCCACTTAAGAAAATCTTTAATACGTTGTTAGTATATTTATTTAAGTCTCACACTATTTGAACAAAGAATTCATGACAAGATCATTCACTTTACACCCCTGTTTCAAATGTTTCTCGATGTCCTCAAACATCACCTGTTCCTCTTCCAATTCTGCTATCGAAACCTCCCGAAATTATTCGTTCCTTCCTTTTAGATACTCCTACCATTTCGCTGAGTTTTTCGAAATACTCTTCTTTCATAATTTGTGCTGAATTATGCGTTGTGCATATGGAGTAATTATGCAAGTTTCTTGTCCACACATTACCAATTCTACCATTACAAACCTTATTTACTTCTTCCCAATGCTTAATTTGTGATTTCCATTTCTTCTTAATCAGAATGGAAACTCCTGGTTTTGCTGTCTCAGATTTATCTACCCTTCTCCTAACATGGATATGCTCTCCAGATAACTCTTATTCCCTCCCCTTCCTTTTCGGTTTTGTTAATAATACGAGATCCAGCCTTGGTGTGTAACCTCATTATATGTTGTGCTTTGGCCTATTAGTAGAAGCATCTCCTTAAGATGAATAGGACTGTGGAAAGTTTAACTGAACCACGGTGAACTGAATAGTACTTACGATATTACATGTCACCGGAATCGCTTCGACAAGGTTTGCGCGTTTTCAGTTCATGTCGATTAAGTATAATTTTTCGGATTTAATAGTGTTTATGTTATATTAGCAATGTTTTTTGGTTCTACTTAACAATGAGGGGAAAACTGTAATCTTGGTATATCATACAAGAAAGAATTATAGACAGCTTTTTACGTGCTTTACCCACTTAATACATCAATTCGCTTCATGTTGTAGACTGGAGGAAAGCAAAGCTTTAACACGGATATTGGGTACTTTAACACTAAGGTTCAGGAGTTTATTTGCGTATTACATTTATTACATTCATTCATTATCAGCATGGCCTCTCCAGTTAAGGTACGATACGTTAAACTTGTCTCCGCCCAAATAAACGAAAAAATAAGAGAGGAGTGTTTGAAAGTTTATGGTCAGCGCGTGTTACCTGGAAAATCTTTAAAATTCCTCCCGAACATTTTCGTTGATGCGTGACTGTTGAGTAAGTGACGTGGATTACGTTCAAATCGTTCGTTTAGCCTTCAAAGTATTCCGTCTGCGGACTTGCGTAGACGTTGAAGTGTTTAGCTTGTTCAGACATGCACATCAGTGTGAAACATCAGTTGAGCCATCATAATAAGGTTATAAATTTTGAAGTTATATCAACTGTTACTATATATTACTATATAAGAGGTTGGGGAGTAGTTTTTACAGAAGCAAAGTAAGGGATCAAAGCACAAGCGAACTTTGGGAAGTCGGGTGTGCTTCTAACACTAGAAAAGTCTAAATACAAATACAAAAGTCATATTTTATTCTGGAAGAGAGGAATTGTGATATAAGGGTATGTATGGACTGAATATTTAGTGTTAAAGACGATGATAAATTGGAAAAGGTTCGAATTTGGGACAACATACTACTCCAGTAACATTCAATAACTGCACAAATTTCAACTTGAATTTCTTTGTGAAGGTATAAAAATGATTCAGATTCTTTTAATATTTTAATACTCCTTGTGTTATTGGAATAAGTTGTAGGTATTCTTAATAAGTGAAATTCTGAATGTTGTATTGAAGTTCAATAAATATCATATGCAATGATTTATTTCGTATAATAATTAAGATGCCCTTTGCATATGCGTTTTGTATACACAAAAGGCAGTTAAAATCAAGTTTAAAATTATTTTGTTTGTTAACGACGCTATCAATTGCAGGCATCATTTTAACGCCGTCAATATGTCGAATGTCGTCCCACAGTTCTTTTACGTGCCGTAAATCTACTGACAGGGGGCTGTCGCTTTTAAGCATACTTAAAAACTGTCGGCGTGGGAGAACAATTAGTCTCCATTGGTTGACTTAAGTACTTACAGTATTGTAAGTCGCCATTAGGGTATGTTATCTCGTTGAATTTGAGATCTCCTTATTGTTTTACCGGGAAAATGCGAGTCATTGGATAATTTAATGTCGGACTGACATATTCGCACGGTAGCTCATTGGTTAGAGCAACCGGACGGAGACCGGAAGTTGCGCGGTTCAAATCCAGGCTATGGTTTTGAATTTTTCAGTCTGAACCTTTTCCAACCTTGTACTAGTGTGAGAGAACAATTAATTTCCAAATGAAAAATTGTTTTAACGAAAATGCAGAACCCATTAAAATATTCAATTGTGTTGCATTTGTTTTCGCAGTATTGATCGTTTCCGAAATATTTCAGAGGTTTCTTCAAAATTATATAACATGATGTTTTTAAGTTCCCAATCCCCTCTCCCCTTTCTTTCTTTTTCGCAAAAGTTACTATATCTTCTGAATTTATTCCTCCGTGTTTCAGATAAAGATTTGAATATTACCTATATCCGTAACTATACAATTATATTTCAAATAAATTATAGACAGAACTTATTCTGAATAACGCAACACGTATCGGAAATTTAATCCATAATGCATGCTATAGTATAGTACAAGGTATGTCAACTAATTTGTAATGAGCAAAGCATACGATTCTTCAACATCAGATTTTGTAAAAGATCTAACAAAGTAGAGCCTAGCTACAGATCTTTCTGGTTTATCTACTACTCCAGTACTCCATAGATGGCAGTTTCCAGTTGAATCTCAAAAACTGTGTTCTTGAGCATTATTTTCATTACAAAACGTAAAATAAGAATAAATAAATCCTAGTGTTGTGCATGCATACACAATCTTACGTCCATATTCGCTAATGAGCAGCAACAACACAAATTGCATTCGGTTCCCATCTGTTCAGAATATTAAATTAACAAAAAAGTTAATAACTATAGTAGCCCTTGAAAAGTAAAGTAACGAAGCGCCGTTATTAATTACTGCAACTAACCAGCAAAGTTTGAAGCGCTTATGTAGTGCTTAAATTCATTGGACGTCTTTCGCGAGTCTAGTGTGTAATTAATGACTTCCTCATTAAAATTAAAATTTGCACAAAACAAAGACTGCCTTGTCCTGATGATAAGGTAGAGAGCGTATACTTCATATTATTAACTTTCAAAACTATATTATCCGTAACTTGCAAATAGTTCCGAAAACTCCACGTGAAACAAAGAGATGACTGAGTTTTAAAACTGCAGAAGAAACGTTTAGAAATGGATGTGATTTACTACAACAGTACAAAGGCTGTTATAGAAAGAATATTAGGAGTTTAAAACAACGATTTCAATTATACTTGCCTCTTCAGTCCAACACTGTTGGATAGGAGTCGACCGTTCTGCCACCTTCCCCATAACAACAGTCTGAGAGGTGGGATTCTGCGTCTCTTTTCAACATGTCTCTTTCTTTAGACATAAAATAAGCTAAAGCACATATTCTAAGTACTCTCCGAATGTTATGGTGAGAAGTGTTGTCCTTCAGAAGTTGTATTTCGACACTCGCTCAATAAGGATATTATAGTCCGTTCATGAACTGTGGAACAAGAATCAACTTCTCTTTTTCATTCCGTCTTTCTCAGTTCTGCACCCTTTTGAGTTTGTGTTTATGCTCGTCAGATAGGTATGTTATTTTTTGATTCAAGGAATGTTTTTAATTGGTACAGATATAAAACCGCTTGTAACTTCTATGGACACATCGGAGACTTCACGAATTTTATATACCTATTTGTAACTAGTTTGCATCGTATTGAATAAATACTGATTTTATTAGCTTCAACACAGTTGCTCTCGCCGTCGAACGGTTCATTATCAAAACTTGGTTATTTTAAAGTTGATGCATCAATAATATTTTGATTCCAATGGGCCATGTAGTTTATTTGTTCTCTATAAAATCGATTGATAGCTATGCGTTTACTTTCTCTGCGACTCATATAGTAGGTAGAGAAGGTATTGCATTCCAGTAAAAAATTCAATATCGGATTGCCCCGGAAATACACCATTTTGAGGCTCTCCGAATTGCACCAAACTCTCTCTCTCTTTCTCTCTCTCTCTCTCTCTCTCTCTCTCTCTCTGTGCGTTCGTGAACAGAACTAAAAAAAATAGTGAGTTAAATACCAAACTTGGTGGTTAAGTTCAGCCTCTTGCAAGGATGCGACACGCAGATTTTCAAGAAAATTCCACCATCCAAACCACTTTTTACATCGCAAAAGTTTCGGTAATTTTAATTCTTTTAAACATGGCTCTATTTTTATTAAACTATGATATGTTTAATATATTTTACGACAAATGAAACGTATATGTTGAACTTTCTGGTTATACCCTCAGAAGTCGTCTTCATTCTGCATGAATTTTGTATAAGTGGTAAACTGTAGCACATAGAGAAAATCCTATTGTACAAAACATGTAGATCTCATATATAAGATTTGAAGCTTTCACGGCGATGATTATTCATTAAAGCTTCTCCAGTTACAACTGTGTAATATTTATGAAGTTGCTCGAGTTTTCGATCACATTAAGCTCCATCCTGATGATGGCAATAGAGTTTAATATGACCGAAAGCTCGAGCAACTTCATAAATATTATACAGCTGGTAACTCCAGAAGCTCCAATCATTTAGATCTCGTCAAAGTACACAATTTGTGTCAAATACATTTTTGTAGGGTTAACCATTTCCTAGATATTCCTTTTTATTGGTTTAAATTGTCTTATGCATACGTTTCTCAAATGGGAAGTCGTGTGCTTCCTTTTTCTTCTTTTACCTCTGGTCATGTGAAGAGAACGGAACTTCAAAGTTATTACATAGCGACCAGGTCTTTTGACCATCGCTTAGACCTACTGTATTCCCATGTTCCCATTTTGTAATAAAATCATGCAAATGTTTATCTGTATTAACTGAAGTAGATAGAGGTCTTTAAGAATAGTTTCTTGAAGAATGGGTAGAGAAAGTCATGTGAATGTAACACAGCCGATTTTTCTTAATTTTTTGCATTAATTTCGTAGCAGCCGTTTATTTTATGAAAAATCGATGAAATTGTTATTCTTTGTATGTAAAATAGCTAGTAAAACTAGTGATGCAAAATAGATCTAAAGCTTTTAAGGGATTGAGATGTTTTACGAATAAAATAGAAATTGCGGATCATATAGTGGAACCGTATATGTGGATACCATGAGTCCAGCCAGACAGAACTTGACATTTACATTATGAAAGTAAGAAGTTGTAGAGGGGATCGACCTACACGTAACAGTCAACTTTCACTGTTCACGAGGTAACCCGGTCTACATCTGGACCCTTAGCAATATTGTTACACGCGAGGCGCCAGAGAGAGTCCATCAGGCCATATGTTGCGAGAAAATCCCGGCTCTTCTTCAAACTTCACTTCTTGGAGAGATACTTGTTTCTTGTTCTCCCACACCCTTTCCTTGTGTCTTTCTCTTTTCTATCTTCTTTCACATTTGCTTCCTCTATTTGTGACTTCCTGGAGGTTTAAAAGCTTGATTTTCTTACAAGTGCAGATGTCGGATGGGTAAAAGACGACAAGAAATATTCAGATATCTAAGCCGAACCTTTTATACTTAGGGTTACCTATTGATTGTGGAAAGGCGCATAAGTACTTGCAATTGTAACGAAATTTTATAGTCTCTGTTACTTCTCGGCTGCAAAGCGGCTACATCATGCGGCACCCATCGGTGTTGCGAACATAGTGTTCGTATAGTGGAACTGGCTAAGGCGTTCTTTCAAATCAACAGTGGTAAGCTAACATTAGTTCGAATCTCATTTAAGTAAATTGAAAAAAGAAAACAAAAAAAAAAAAAAAAAAAAAAAAAACATACCATCAGAATGCCACAGTTTTGCAAGCAAAATTAAGGATCTGGAAAACAAAATGTCAGAGTATGGGAATACAAATTAAAAACACCTTCATTTATTCATTAAACTTTGTAGATAATCATAGTGCAAGATCAAGACGATATAGAATACATGCAAGAAAATTTAAAGAATAGTATGCAAAATGGGACTTGTATTAATAAATATCAATAAAACCAACTACTGTCCATTGGAGAGGAAGTAGAAACCTTGAAGTTTGAAGATGGTCAACAAATTTCTCCCTGTTTGGACAGTCAAGTGTTACACCCACTTCATAATGGAGCGACATGAGATTGCTCCTCGAAATTCAGCGTTCAAAACCAGACGACGTACTTTGACATTACCACGCGGCGTTCGCGCAAAAGCATGTCACTTTTTCGTGGTACGTGTCTGTAATTTGAACTTAATTGGTAATACTCGGAGTGGTGCTTCATTTAATTAACATTTAACTTTTGTTCCGGAAAAGAACTTACTTTCCCGCAGATCGGCGTCATCTTCATATGAACGCATGTGCGGACTCTCTCTCTCTCTCTCTCTCTCTGTCTCTCTCTCTCTCTCTTACACACACATTGTCAAATACCGCCAATACTCTAGAGTAACAGTTAACTGCAGTTCAACTTTCGTCGCAGGGATTTTGTCGCGTGTCCTGTCGATAAATTTACCTTGTCGCTCATGGCGTATGGCTAGTGTCGCGTCATTGTGAATTGCACATCACGAAGCATGCCTGAACTATGTGGTAGGAAAAAAGCGTGCAAATGCTTAATCTGTGAAATCTGTACTTCCGAACCGTTTTTTACGAAATTAGGGGAAAATGCCTTCTAATTTACCGGATCAGTGTGAGGGAACGATGCTATCGAGTTCGAACCCGTCAAGTGTTTGAAAAACAGAACGGTTCTCTAGGAAATTGCTTTGAGAAACACTACCATCATAGGCTAAGCTGAGAAGGTTGCAAACAAAGCTCCAGCAAATCGATATGCAACTGTCGGAATCAGATAATTTGTAAGCCACTTCAGCGTCCAGTCTTTACTCTGAGTTGGCGAACCGAAACGTGAGGAAGGCGTGGTGACTGTGCTGTACTTGTTGTCTTTCCATATACGTCGAGTACAAGTTTGTCTCGATGCCCACATTCTCCTAGCTCACCTTGCAACTTTATGTTCCATATCTTGCACCCATTCATCTCTCCCATCTCTGCAGCTGAATCCGTGGTACTCGGCCCACTCGATGAGCTCAGTCAAATCAGAGGGCAAACTTGTGGGCCAAGTCATGTTACACGAATCTGCATTTTTCGTTGTATTTGTTTTACTTCTTTTTAACTCCTAGGTCATATACTGTAGTGTGCTAGAGAAATGGTGCACCGAATGACGATTCCTGGAGTGGAGAGAGAGAAAGTTTTGAAGATATGACATTCAAATATGACGTTTAGTTAAAGGGATATAAGGGCAAAGATCATTAATATGTTCTGTCATATACAAGGAATATATAAAACATAGCGTTATTCTGTATGGGAACATGCATATGAAGAATTAAATGATAACAGAAATGTTTTACCTATATATTTTCAAATGGTCTGGTATTGTCTGACCACCCGCTTCCAGGTCTTCACTCTGCCCGGTCCATAGGTTCCTCTGTTCCCCGGCAGAGGTCTAAGCCAAGGCACTGGCTTGTAGGTCCTTGGAGGGTATGTCCTATATAAGGGGAGGGTAATCAGGTAAAAAAAGAAAGAAATGTTCAAATGGAGAGAGCAATAAAAGGAATGCTTAGCAAATACTCAATAAAATTTGGATACATAGGGAAAAGTAAATGTAAATTTACCGTGAAAAGGACTAGAATGAGCACAAGCCCAGAAAACTTTGTCCACAGATAAATGCACAACGGTACCAGTTTAATATGAATTATGATGTACATAGTTAATATTTAAGACAAAATTGCGCCACCTTCACACCATCTGCTTGAGTATAGTTGCGGTTTAGCTTGTTCCTAGGACTATAAAACTGGAAGGTCATTCCCGCCATGCAGATTAGAGGCAAGGGCTAGAAAATATGTTTTGCGGCGGAAACATCGGAAGTCTATTCATACTTAACTCTTCACTCCAGCACTGAACAGTTAGAAGGAGTTAATTCTTCTCCCATCTTCCCCAAGAGACAGAGGGGGTGAGTATTTGCATCTCTTTGAAACACATCTCTTTCTTCAGATATACACAAGATAAACCAAATATATAACTTGTGATTGAGCGTCAAAGTTACATGTAATACACTCTGAGCCATATGATGTCATTGATGGCATTGAATTATCCAGTTGGTGAATTCTTTTCCCTCTTTTCCTTGTTTATTTCATATGCGATTGCTGTTCAGTGGGAAACACACACATACGAGAGAGAGAGAGAGAGAGAGAGTCTTCTAAGTACGATGCTAATCAAATGGCGTAGTGACCTTCCTGTGCCATCTTTCTTGCTAATGTTGATGCGATTGAAATTTGAAATTGTGTAGCAATAAGGTTAGTGTTCTGTGGATATGTAGAGGTAAACATTGACATTAGTTGCTTAGTCACTTTCCTGTACCACATACTTTATTCGTTTTTACTCATTTTGGTTGGTTGCCCTTGGTACATATTTGCAATGCTTCAAGTCAGTTGTACGGAGTTGGAATGTTATAATAAGAGTTTGGGTAAAACATTAAGCGTAGTTAAGATGTACAGTCTTGTCATGGAAGTTGAAACCGGATATTTTCAAACCGAGGCTAATGACTACGAACGGTTGCTATCTAAAAGAAACATTACAATAACTACATATACAAAATACTACTAAACGACCGGAGGAAGTATATATTACATTGAGGTTTTTTAAAATTTAATTTTTAATGTCATTAAAAGTTAAACACAACTATAGTGAAAACCAGTAGTGCTCAAAGGTCCTTATATTCCAAGCTGCTACTGTGTTGTGTCACGTGGAGGACTGAGGTTCTATCCCATATTGACATTTCAGCGTATTTACTTAAGCCTTAATTAGTTTAAGTGTATTTTTAGTATCTACAACTTACTGATAGACAGATGACCGTGTGATTGGGTCATTTGTGCACGCACTCCAGAAAGAACAGATGAGATGAAGGAACCTCAGGATACATAAGGACTGCAGGAGCGATCGACGTAGATGGCAGTTACTGGCTTGACCAACCTGCTGGGAGACGCTCAACGGTGAGCCACCCAATCCACTGGAGAGCGACTCAGAGGCTTCTCTCCAGCGGTAACCGGGGGAAGCTCGACTCGACAGTGGAGACTCGAAAGGCCACCCTCAGGCGGAGCCGAGAAGTTTCAACTGCCAAGCCTCTGCGCCATCTGCCCCCTTCAATTGACATACAGCCTCGGAGTCATCTTGTAACATGAAAGAGGGATACGAAATGAAAGGAAATGAGAGGAGCACCGACTAGGGAAAAACCATGGAAAGAAACCCATGGTCAGAATGATCGACCACCAGAAATCCAATCAGGGACCTTCCGAATGCGAGCTTCACGGGTTATCACGAAGCGATAAAGAAAGACATGTCCTTGATATGCGCTTGAAATCCCACGTACACTCCTTAAAATAGCTTCATAAATTAAAAGTATGTCAAATTTACATTAAAGGTAAAACACAAGAAACAAAAAGAAAAACTTGGGAGATGTCATAGATTTAAAAAACATGTCATCACACAGTATGAGTAAAACACTTATGTAGCTAGGTTTGCGATATGCAGATGTGTAATGCAACACAGATCTGCCATTCTATTGATATTATTTAAATGACGAGAGAACAGGCGTAAGTGTTAAATAAACAGTGTCAACAAATACTAAGGGAATATTGATGGATGTACGAGTAATTCGACATTGCTTGACTGTAATTTATACAGGATTCCGTAACAACATTTGTTTACCAAAAGGTCTACCAAATACCAGATCGAAGCACAAAATGGTCCGAAGGCCCCTGAAATGTTATGCTATGTTCATTTAAGAGACTGTGGCTCTAATATGGGCATGGCTCTTTAAATAAATAAAGAATTAAAATTATTACATGCTCGCACAATAATGTTAATCTAAGTTTAATATGTGTGTACATTGTTCTACGATTATACGAGAGCTTCAGGTTAACCTGAATATCGTCGAGGATACCTGCCCAAATATTTTGAAGAGTACAGCCAGCTATAGTTCTAATCTTTATTACTTTACCCTCCCTCTTTATTTAATTGAGAAAATTATAATCCCACATTAAATGTAAACCATATCTTGAACGTTCGTGTGTTTACAGGCATTTGCTGCCCAACACTCCTGAGGGACTCTAGTGCGCCTTGAAATATTCATTGTAGGTTAATATAAAACGGTCACGCAAGGGGACCAAACGCTAGCAGATAGGAAGTGGGCAATTCCCCGATCGTGCCTTCTAACCATTAAGCGAAAGTGGCTTTTATATACAACCTAAGATAGGTCCTACATTGGTAATATTGGCGATAATTTCTTCTGGAAAACAGCAAGTGTTGCATCCAAGGAATAGAGTAAGGCTGTTCGGTAGCTTCGACAGTCACAGCCAAGATCAGAGTTCGCTGTATAT
The DNA here is from genome assembly GCA_030765045.1 of Tenodera sinensis. Lineage (NCBI taxonomy): Eukaryota > Metazoa > Arthropoda > Insecta > Mantodea > Mantidae > Tenodera > Tenodera sinensis. The sequence continues at coordinate 51,690,553 of CM060967.1, forward strand.
AGCCAGCATCCAACTAATGGCGGAATGGACCGAAAACACGAAAAAAAAAAAAAAAAAAAAAAAAAAATTAAGGAAGCTGGTATCCGGTAAGTAGGCGCCGTCACAATCCTTTCATTAACTTACAAGCTCATTCAGCAAGAATTATTTTTTTCTTCACCAGATAAAGTCATTCTGATACAAGGATTCTCGTTCAAAACAGAATTTGTCTTTAATGCTGCACTAGAATACTGCACCACCATTGACATTCTAGTTTACCCTATGTTTATTTTGTTGATGTATCTAGGCATTGTTCCATTTCAAAAAAATTGTATGTTTACTCAAAAGATACATCTAAGTGTTATTAAACTCTTGTCGGTCTGGGTGGCTCAGTTGGTTCGACGCTGGCCTACTGTTCCCAAGGTCGCGGGTTCAAACCCGGCACAGGCCGATGGTTTTTAAGTGTGCTTAAAAACGACAGCTCCATGTCAGTAGATTTACTGGCATGTAAAAGAACTCCTGCGGGACAAAATTCCGGCACACGGGCGACGCTGATGTGATCCTGGCAATTGAGAGCGTCGTTAAATAATAAAATAATTTTAATTTTTTGTTATTAAACTCTGTTTATAGGTTAAAAGTATGAGCCTCTGACTACCAATCAATGCTGTGAAAACCGCCCACTTTCCATTTTCGAAGTATTCGCGGTGCAAGTTTTAGGTGATTCACTCTATATAATAGAAGCCCGTTCTTATTGAAAGATTGTGTATAGTGTTACACACTAAAATGTCTTCATAAGTTTCCTGTTTCTTTCGAGTAAGTTATGTTTGGTTCCCTTGCATCGATCATTCCTTTCAGTTTGGAAGTCAATGGTATTATTTCAATTTGTTGTCGTAATTTTGGTGTCGTTTGCGCTGTAATAAACATATTTATAAATGGAACACCTTTTTTATTCTGAGGAAAGGGCTTGTTTAACATCTCTTCGACTCCAGCCATACTGTCATGTTTTGTGTTGTGTTTTTATTTTCTCTACTACGTACAGTAAGTAGGGGAAGTATTGTATTCGACCCAAAATTTCGATGTGTAGGTTTCACCGGAAATATGTTTTGAGGCCCCCTGAATTAAAAAAAACACTTTTAGAAGAACGTTCGTGTGTGTGTTTGTGTGTGTGTATGTGTGTGTGCGTGCGTGCGTGCGTGTGTGTGTACAGCACAACTGAAAACGAAAAGTCAGTTAAAAACCAAAGTTAGTATTTAAGTTTAATGTATTTCAAGGATGCGACACGAAGATTTTGAAGAAAATTCCTCCACTCTAAACTACTCTTTACATGACAAAATTATCAAAAATTTCGATTTTCACAAAAAGGGCTCTAACAATTTTGATTAAAGTGCCATATGTTTAAGATATTTTTCCAGCAAACGAAATGTATATTTTGAATTTTCTGGCTACAGCCTATGTAGTGCTGTTTACTCTTGAAGACTTTTACATAACTGGTAAACCGTAAGAGATGGACCAAATCTTAGTATACAAAAATGTAGATCTCGTTAAACCACACAATTTATATACATATAAATGTTTTTCGTGGAGTGAACCATTTCGGAGATGTTTCTTGTTATGTGTGTGAGTTTTGAACTTCTCTGAAATTTGAGGTCGTTATTCACCCTTTTGTAGGTACCTCGGCTGTGCAAAGAGAACGAAATTTCAAAGCTTTAAAATATTTGACTATCGCTCAAAGCCTACTGTATTCCCATACTCCCCTTGCATCTACAACAAAATCAGTAATAAAATAATTTCTGCAAATGTTTATCTCGACTAACAAGAAGATAGAGAAATAAGAGTTGGTAAGAATAGTTAGTGCAAGGATAGAGAAAGTCATATGAGTGCAACACATCAGATGTTATATTCAATGGATGGAGGTTTTGACCGAGAGAAACGGCGAAAGACGCCGTAAGATTTGAGTCCGAAGCTTCCTGGATGGAAGTATCCTACCTGTAATATTAAATTCAGGATTATATGAATCTTCATTTTGCAATGTATGTTTCTTGGTGACATGATGGTAACTATACGTTTGAAGTCTGCTGTTTCAATTCACCTCGTTACTGTGAAACTCACAATAGTGATAAATATTCAGAACAGAGATCTAAGCGTTCGAGTCATTTGCATTCCGTGTCAGTTTAATCGTCCACTGTGCCATAAAATCAAAATAAGTGTTGTTTGCTGAAATTAGTTCTTGCTCTGCTGGGATTTCACAGAAATAAAATTCCTCTGTTACAAACGAATAATTTTTCTGAACTACTTTGATCTCATTTGAGAAACAAAACCAATTAAGCAAGAGAGATATAAAGTGGAAAAACAAAGAATGAAGCATCACCCAAGCCCCATACGGATTAGTTTCGACAAGCAATTACATGAAGGCTCGACTTGTGACAAACCCCATTAAGCTGAATGCTATTCCCTGTAGGGTCGCATTTGTTAAATGGTCTACTTGCGGTAGAGCCTTGTTTACATGGGTTTTCTAAATGCATGTACTTGTACAAGTGTAAATTCGTAATGTTTAGACAGTTTTGAATGTTCGGTAAGCGACTGTCCAGAGTATTGGTGTATCATACCGTTATTACCATTCGCTGCTACAACAAAGTGAGGTGGGGCCACGGTAGCATGTTTTTTTTTTTTTTTCTAACAGTGTTTAACGTTTTACTACATACGGCACCGCAGGCGGTGACACTAGTGACACATGGAATGAAGATGGAGCACCGGTGGAATGAGATGGCGGGGGAAACCGGAGAATCCGAAGAAAACCCGCCCCAGCGCCGCTTCGTCCACCACAAATCCCATATGCGGTCGCCTGGGATCGTACCCGGGCCGCTTTGGTTAGAAGCGAATGGTCTAACCACTCAGCTACGGCGCATGTGCGACTCGCATTCGAAGACCGCGCACTCTGATTTTTTTTTTTTTTTTTTTTTTTTTTTTTTTTTTTTTTTTTTTTGTGGTTTCCCCTTGTCATTTAAGGGAATGCTAGAGTGCTTATTCTAATACCACGATTTTCCTTTCCATAATTTCCCTTTTATTCCATTTCTTTCTTCATCTTTCAAGTGTGCTTCTAGGCTCGTGGTGCATGTCGCGGATTCTTGTTCTGGCGTTGTGGTCGCTATCCACGCGGGGGCGGAGACTCGGAACTCATGGTACTGGCGCGGGGATTAAGAACTTTCAGCCTCTTAGGGACTTCCGCGCATCTCTGACCTCTCTGCCTGCAGTCTGTGCCTTCCTATGGTTCCTCACTTCATCTGTTCTTCGTGGGGCTGTTAGCGCACAATGGATCTGTATAGGTCTCGATGTGCGAGGTGTCCCCCTCCGCTGTTTAGCCTTCATCTTTTTAGAATTAAAATAACGATTAGAATATTAACGCGTAAGTTACCGGTGGAAATGACTGCTAATATATCTCTTTTACAAGGAATTCAGTTTCTTTTTAATTTGTTTTTATGGTCACGTAGGGAGCTTTTTCTTTTGAGAAACAAGTTGTGGTGACTTGACTCCCTGAGCTTTGGATTTTCCTTTTGTTGCATTTTTATTTTTTAATATTAAACATATCGGGTTCATTCCCATATTCATAATTCCAGAATCCGTGGAGAAAATCATTATAGTTAAATAAAAAATGCTCCGCTCCACCAGAAAATCGAATCCCGGATCGCTTGAAGCCAGTAATAAACTGAATTGTATCAGTGTATCAGCATTATACCCTAAAATTATTAAATTTGTAATTGAAATATTATCAGTGCAGTATGTCCTCTTAATTAGTTCCGCAATAGTAACAAAAAGGTTAATTCTATGACTTACAGACCACGAAATGTCTGCTCATTTGCAGACGGCAGAGGTAGGCTGTGGATTTCGCAAGCAATTTCTTCATATTGTGTACACACAAAGCATTGGATCCGTCGTCCGAAATGTAAACAGCAGTGGCTATGAGTCACATATACCCATGGAAGGGGGCACGATCAGGTGACCACTACAGGCGTACAGTCGGATGAGTAAATAACTACAACATGGCAATACTATCGACTGCAGAGCATATACTGCCTATTGTTTACATACGAGTGTCCTATTACCGTATGCAATATACACGGTGCAAACAATGTGTACTACAGGGACCTACTGTATATGCAATACTTATTTTATTTTTCCAATATTTAAAATACAATTTTGGTACAATATGAACACAATTATTGTTTTAATATGCAATGCGTTTATACATTTTAATATACATGCTATGCATTTTCCACAGTACACATAGATCATATCTTTAGTGATACAATATTCCATAAGATGTACATTTTTATTGTTAGTTGCTGCTGTGCCTGCACCTATTGTAGTGAATCACCATACACATCTTGAGGTTACTGAAGGGAATATCTTACGATTTGCTGTAAGATATTCCTTATATCTTGAAAAACTGCGTTCTACGTCGCAAATTGAATTATCAGCCACAAATTTCTTATATAATCAAGTACCTTTCCATATGCATATTTTGAGTACCCCTTCCGTATTGTCCTTTGAACCAAATTGTTTCATATATTCCTGTAGTTTCTCTTTGCCTGTTTTGGATATATTGTATTTCTGCCTATAACCACGTATATACTCATTACTGTGGCTAGAGAAAGGGACACGGAATCGGCACTTGAAGACACAAGGACAAGGTGTGATATATGTGCGCACAAACTGTAAAGGGAATGGGGTTAGGGGTGGAACCTAAAGTTCAGCTGCAACGCAACCTAATTTCTGTTCGTTCTGGCATTAGTGGTTAAGAAATCCCCAGCCTAGTGATCACCTACAGTGCCTATCGCAGTTCCTCACTTTCCTCAGGATGCTGGATGGGCACGGGCTTATATCCCTGACTTAAAATTCGCACCCCCCCCCCCCCCATGGGTGCAATCGTACGACGCAGTCCTATATAAACTTATTTCCTTTTTAAATAAATATGATTATTCTATCCACTGTATTCAAATGAGAGCATGCAACACAATGGTTTCAGGGATATTTATGAAACCCGTGTTGTAAACTTATTGATTTTGGACTTACTTACTCCAGGCACAAGAAACAAGTCCAAATGTACTGTACTGTGCTCTTTTTCCATTAGATATGTTTATATTCTTTACTGAGTAACTAATTGCTTTCTTCCAGTTGATTTTGTAGCTGTTACGCCTGTAATTGGGTCTTTTCTGTTCACGTTATTATTTGCTCTAAGGGCAAACTATTTTCTGCAAAGTCTTACTTTTACTTAAGTTAGTTTCTGTCCTTTTTATTTTTTCTTCTTTCCTGTCCTTTCAGAAAGTAATTTAGAAAGGGAATTTAAATCTTTTTTAAACTGTCCTTTAAATCTAGAGAATCTTCCTTTTTCTGACACTGTGACGAAAGAAAAGGAAACAATAATTCAAGAAAAAGAAAATACAAGTCATAGGCGGTAAGGAAAAATAAACAAGAGAAGTTCTACTTTTCTTTTATTCGTTCACTCCTTCCTGTTTAATGCCTACATCTTATCCTTGCAAAACATAACTTTTATCGTCCTAAAACAAAGTAACAAAGGAAAGGGCAACTGTTGGCACAACTTTTGTCAGCGGAAGGGAAAAAATGGTCAATAATTGAAGGTTTAAGCTCCCTTGAATGTTTTCTTTTGTTTATTTGTTGTCACTTTAACTTTGCTCCCTATCGCGACAACTACTATATGTAGCAGGGAAAACAAAAGCATTTTTACTTTCTCTAGTACGTATAGTAACTAGGGGAAGTATCCAGGGACCCGCATGTGGTATTCGTGGTGGACGAAGCGGCGTCAGGGCGGGTTTTCTCCGGGTGCTCCGGTTTCCCCCGCCATCTCATTCCACCGGTGCTCCATCTTCATCCCATGTGTCATCAGTGTCACCGCCTGCGGTGCCGTAGTAGTAAAAGCGGGCGTTAAACACTACAACTACTAGGGGAAGTATTGTATTCGATCCAAAATTTCGATGTCGAGATTTCACCAGATATCATGTTTTGATCCTCTGAATTCAAAATAGAATCAGTTTTAGAAAAACGTACACACCTGTCTGTCTCTGTCTCTGAACAGCATAACTCAAAAATGAAAAGTCGATTAAGAACTAAAGTTGGCATTTAAGTTTAATATCTTTCAAGGATGCGACACGAAGATTTTGATGAAAATTCCTCCATCCTAAGCTAACCCTTACATAGAAACTTTTTCAAAAATGTTGATTTTCTCACAAATGGATCTAACAATTTTGATTAAAGTACCATAAGTTTAAGATATCCTAGTGGCAAATTAAATGTATATTTTGAATTTTATGGTATAGCCTATGTAGTCCATTTTACTCTTGATGACTTTTACATAACTACTAAACCATAAGAGATGGACCAAATCTTACTATACAGCAATATAGATCTCATTAAAACACGCAAACTATGTCAAAATGCAATTTTTTGTGGAAATAATTGGAATACACTAGCATACGTATTTATTATTAAGACCCTGTTTTATTTCTTCCCATATTTAAGTGTTAATTTATACTAAACTTTTTCTCAAATAGAAGGTTGCTATTCACCGTTTGCTCTCTTGGCCGTGCAAAGAGAATGGAAGTTCCAAGTTTTAAAAGATATGACTGTCGCACAAAGCCTACTGTATTCCCATATTCCCCTTGCACCTGCAAGAAAATCAGCAATAATATAATTTCTGCAAATGTTTATCTCGACTAACATGAAGAAGGTAGAAGAATGAGAGTTTGTTAGAATAGTTGGTACAGGAGTAGAGAAAGTCGTGTAAGGGCATTGCATCAAATTTTTACTTTACTTTTACTTTATCTACCACGTGCCTTGGTATCTCCAAAAATTCGACACGGAGGATTCACCGGAAATACACATTTGAGACTAAAATAAAAAAGTAAAATAAAATCCTGTGCATAACCTGTGTATATATACAGGTTGTCCCAAAATTCGACCGACAAACTTTGGGAGCTGATAGATAACATTATTTTAAACACTTTTTATAAGGAAAGTTTTTTGCTGCGGTGATTCGTTTAAGCGCTAGACGAGTTAATGTCATAGTTTACTGCCTCGCACCCAGTTTAAGTATTTGCGGCAAAATCAACAATGCAAATTAGTTTTGCATTTATCGTATTAGGTCATACAATCTTAATCCAAAACACAAACACAGAACACATAAACAAAACATAAACATCTCTTGCTTTACAGTTAATCACCGCTTTACTATTCAAAATTAGGCCGACAAACTTTTTAACCAGAGAAATGGCTGGTGTCTTTGCGAGAGTACGACAGAATAGGGCACGCCGATGCACTCTTTCTGTTAATCGCAATGGGCATGCGTTCCAACATTTTCTTTGAAATACCTAAATTAAACATTAGAAAAGGTGCGTGCATACTTGCGAGCGTGCGTGTCTAAAAGTTGGATGAAAAGCAAGTTGCCTATTTAAATGGATCCTCCAAAACCGTGAAATGATTTTCATGGAAATCCTCGCACCCTATGCTTAAATATTTCTTTATTCTTTTATTTCCTCAGTATGACTATAGCGATGTTAATTAAAATACAGTACTTGTGTTTAAGATAGTTACATGAAAAATAAAAATCAGTACTTTTTTGGCAAGTATTTACCGCAATCTTCATTCTGAACTATAATTTTCATAATTGGGAAACAATAGGAGACAGGGAAGAAAAGTAGGTTAGTCGTTAAATACGCCATCTAGCGTCTATGTCTAGTAAATTTATTGTAGCTTTAACTATTTCCGAGATAAGTTTTATTATTGCTTTTAATTTTTAAACGCCTTTGGTTTCAAAGACTTGATTCCCTTCAGCCTCCAGTATCGCCTAGGATCTACAAGTAAATGTGGAATGAAACCAATTGAATGTTGTCAGCATGGAAGAAATTAAGAAGGGATGATAAAGAGCGAAAAAGGAGATAGAAGCCATACATCGTTCCTTCTTGCACATGGTACCAGATGGCTCTAGTCGCAAAAGACTGCAATGCACGCTGCACTCTCGCCCGCATTTCTTTGACTGACTGTACCGCTGCAGTATCATGTTCTGCACGAGGCTGTAGTGTAAATTAATCCGTCTAAATTGCTATGTGTTATGAAGTGCAGTAATTGGCCGCGATTCTCCTCCATTTTGTTCGGAACGAGCTGACGCTTTGTGAACACGGCCCGTCCTTGTGAAACAAGAGAAGCTCGCACATAAGGCGGGGTTCACCAGTCAGTTTCAATTAACCTGGCTCACCTTACTCCTCCCTAAAGAGCTGCTTAACATCATGCACTTCTTCTTAATGCAATGTTTACACTTATCTTAAAATATTAATAAGTAAATATAAAGCTTTGAACATGTGAACACGAATGAATATGCGAAATATCTAGTATTTACGTTGTCTTTTTCACGCGCTCAGCTGTAATGTTGATATGCCGCTAGTATGTTATTCCCATTAGTTCTTCCAGAAACAAATCGACGAGGCATAGACCGTTCCATTGTTATATTTAATTGCTCAAACCACCCATGCTGATAGATGGCACAATTTTATTGGCAGAGGAGAATGCAAACTGCTTCCAAACCCGTAAAACAGTCGAAAATTTCAAATTGTTCTTCGTGAAGGGATTAATCACAATTATATTGGGATTAGGATTAGTAGAAGACCATTAAAGGTTCTTAATCATACTGGCATGAAAGAATAATTATCATAGTATAAAACAACTTTTTCATTTGCCACGATATTACATTTTTCTGTTGTGATTGCTTACCCCCCCCCCCCCCCTCCTCACACATATACAGACACACACGCACGCACGCGCATACAGAGGGTGGAAGGGAAGTCATTACATTCCTTCTAATATGTGCTTCATAGAAGCATTACAAACAAAAAAAGTCTAATGGCATTTTGTTCTTTGATCAGTCGATTTCGAAAAAATAAATGGTTTTTGATCCAACTTGGGTGCGTAATTCCACAGGAATGTACAAAAAATATCAGTTTGTTACTTGTAAGATGCGTAGACTAGCTTATTTCTGACATAGCTTCGGTAGTACCTAATTATGCGATATACGGTGTTTCGAAATAATTAATCACTTAAAAGATGTGAAGGAATACTCCAAGCAGCTTTTTCGCACGTGCAGTAAGTCGACAACGTTGCGTTGAGGTTGGTCAGGGAATTGAGCTGGTTTGTGGATGTAAACACGTCTGGCACTTTCCCTTTCGCTTTAATGTTTTGGAAGCTAACGCTTGTGATTGGCCTACACTCGCGCAGTAAACACAGAAGGACAAGGCAGGTTATTTGTTTGTGTTCGCAAGAAGCACCGTTACTGTGTTTGTTTATGTACTGAACTAGGGAAAGTGACAGCCACACAATCTGCAGTGTTGCCAGCTTGTTTAAAATATCTCCATAGGAAACGGTCAGAGACAAAAACGTGAGTTACAAAATGTGTTCCAAATATCAGATCTATCGCTGGTTTAAATTAATGTAATGACTTCATTTCCACCCGATATATATAATGTTGTAACGCATCTATTTCGTAATAAAACATTTAAGTTCGCTTTACTTGACCAAGTATAGGGTTGTCTAAAATATGGGGCACAAATTTATAACGTCAAAGGTGTAAGCCCTGGAAAATGTGTTGTCATTTTGACTATAATCACTCCGCTCTTAGAACCTAACTTGGTGTAAACACATGGCGTCAATAACTAGCCCAAGATACGCGGGAAGCCAAAAACCCATAAAACATAATATGCGCGATTATCTACGGGTTTCATCACTATGAATAGTAAAACTAAAGAAGATTGCAGCTTCGTTTAATTCTGTGTGATATCGCTCACCTCTCTTCTGCACTCATTGATGGTGGCGGTGTCCGAACGCCGAGTACCTACGTCTTTGATACCTCCCACGTGACACGAGTATTTGGAACGAGGGAGCGCAGTAAATTGACCTTTGCACTGTGAAGTGGCCTTATCTCAAGTTACGACTAAACACTGTGTATAACAAAGGACTACTATGCCTTCACAAGACCAATAATGTACAATAAGCAGTAAATTAGGCATCAGATAGATTATAGAACATTCCAAAATAAACGCTCTTTACTTTTTAACTGTCATTTTGTATTGTAAGTAGTTTTATCTGTAACTGCAGTGGTGCGGATTTTGTTTTCATTGCCAAAGGATTGGCAATTTTCCAAGCTTTTCAAATCTTTGAATCTGTGAACTGTAAATTCTTACTTCGACCTTTCTATTAGTTTAAAAAACCGCCAATCAGCTCGTTTTTGAATTTATGTTTGTAAGATGTGGAGGATTTAGCAGTGACATCACAACAACTGTTCATTAAGAGAACGATGACAAGTGAAGGGGTGTGTCGGTAGGCGTCCACGTGACGCATAGAGAGGGTGAGCCAAGCTCATGAGCGGGCGTTTGAACATGGCTGGTTTGCGGGATATTTGACTTGGATTGGTTGGGTTAACGCGTGAACTTAGATCTTGCACGGTAGCTCATGCGTTTGAGCATCATTCTCAGCAATACATTTTCAATTATGATTCAAATTTTCAGATGTAGCGCTGTTATTTCAATCTGGGAATTTTTAACATATTTTTATTTCTCTATATTTTAGAGGTATTTCAAGTTTCTGAGTTATTCTAACGTACATCGGTGCGCTTAAAACTTCTAATATTTTCAATATCCGATAGTTGCCAACATAAGATGAAAATACGCCATCAGCTATCTGACGACTCTGTTAATTTGTCGGAATCAAAAATCGGCAATTAGCACCTGTTGGGTCATTATTTTTATGGCGACGAGTTGGCGGGTAAACTATTTCTTCCTGTATTATGTAATAATAGCTTTTGGGAGGGGGGGGGGGTCTGAAGTGGTCAGGAAGGTAGTCCTTGACATGCTGGGGCCACAGAGTCGCTGGAACACTCTCCCACCTCCGCGGGTGTCCTCACTATAAATACTTCGGAAGTCTCTTATATGGCTCAGCTCCAAAAGATGCGGTTTCGATTATTTGGCAATGATATTTGTAACATATCGCTGCGACATTGTGATTCAATCGCGCCCAGTGTGCGTTGCTTCAGAAATCTTCTACGTTGGCTGCAAATGGTACTATACCATGTGCTAAATTCAGCAAATTACCTTTAGTATGGTGGTATTATTGTGCTACTTTAATGGTTAACATGCGCTGTGCCTTTGATCATCAGAAGCATCTCAGGTAACCACATCGCATGCATTGTTTGTTCTTGGAAGTCGCTGATGTTTCACATGAAATCAAAAAAATTACGAATGTTAACTGCAGTTAACTCCACGTGAAGTGAAACACAGCGTTGCAACATCTTCCTTGTTTTCTCTCTCATTCTGTTATTTTCCTCGTTACTTTGAACTTCTTAGAAGTAAATGTCCACGCGTGGAGTGCGAACGCTTACTTGGAGAAAACTTGACGTTACTTTTGGCAACACTGAATACCTTCGTTTTCTCACTGGGTTTGACACGCCACATGTTAACCATTAGAGTAGTGCAATTATACACTGTCCAGTTCCCTCCTCTACTACAGCATCGGAGAGAAATGCGAGATCCTAAACCACGACCCATCAATCATTACTCTATGGGGAAGAGGGGTGTCAGGAGTGCAATCGAGTATTTACCTACACTCTCCATTTACCCCGCCACTAAATGCAGGCCACCTCTCTTTTCCGGTTCTGTCTGTTTACGGATACACAGGTCTTTACAAACGAGGTAAGTTTCAAGTGTGCAGTGGCGGAACCGAATTAAAACACGATGTATTCCTTTCATGATTGAGTTGCGTAGATTTTCCTTTCGCATAGTGAATATAAAAGTACTTGTGTTCTCGTTCGGCCTTTAAGTATATTTTTACCTTGTTAGGCGACATGATTGCACCACTAACGCAATTTGAGGGACTGTCCATTTCTCTGAGGCATATAGATAACAGCGATGAGTGGGGGGGGGGGGGGGCGGGGGGTGGCCTGGTAGCTAACCGGTGAGTGGCAGAATGGACGGGGTTAAAATTACGATGATGGGGAAATGACACATTGTGTCAGTTCTCACCATTTATGCACTATGGCAAGGCCGGGAACCGGCGTAATAGCTCAAGCTACCACTTTTTTATTATTTTAGCCTGCATAACATACATTATCAGTGCAAGGCCGCGAACGGGCTGATGCATTTACATAAATATTCGTAAGTAGAATATAAATAATAACAATATGCCTAATTAATTACATTATTATTTAACATACAATTGCTCTCCACTTCGTACCTTCTTTCGTCACATACAGCTGTACTTCCTCACTTCCAATACGTCATTGTAAGCTGATTGCACCTGTGTTACACACTCATACCCATACCCCGCCCATACTACCCCAAACACACCCCAACCCAAAACTATCCTTTACATGGAACGTTTTTTCAAGATGTCGATTTTCTGAGAAATAGCTCAAACGACTTTGATTAAAATAACCTGTTTAGGATCTTTCCATGGCAAATGAAATTTATATGTTGAATTTTCTTGAAATAACCTCTGAAGTCGCTATCATACTGGGCAACTTCTACGTAATTAGTAAACTTTAAGGGATATAAATTTACTATACAAAAATGTAGATCTCGTTAAAGTCTACAATTTATATCAATTTAAAACGACATTACCAAACCATTTCCGAGATATTCCTTGTTATTGATTTGCATTTTCAAATAGTATACTTCTCTCAAACAGGCATACGTTATTCGTTTTTATCTCTTTTGGCCATGCAAAGAGAACGGAATTTCAAAGTCAGCTCTTAGATATTTGACCATCGTTTAAGCCCGCTCTATTCCTATTGTACCTGCAAGAGATTGGATAATAAAACAATTTCTATAAACGTATCTCGATTAACATGAAGTAGATAGAAGACTAAGGTTTTAAAAGTAGTTTGTACAAGAGTAGAGAAAGTAATACTAGTGCAACATATAAGTCCTTTTTTATTACATATACTTACATGTTAATCGTGGTAAATCTTTACAGATATTGTTCCAACATTTGGTTGAAGATACAAGGGAATAAAGATAAAGGAAACCGAACCGATAGTCAGATGTTTAAAACTGGTTGGCTATATGCTGTCCTAGAAATGGCATACGGAACAATTAGTGACATTTAAAAAATGACAACGTATTGAAACATTAAATCAATAGGCACAAAAATATTTGAATAATGTTTTAAATTGCCATACTTTTTGCGCACTGTGATTTTTTTTTTTTTTTTTTTTTTTTTTTTTTAATTAACGTCCTCCAACATTATTGTCATATCGGACGAATGAATGAAATGAAATGGGTGAAATGATGCTCAAATGAGTCCGAGGTCCATGGAGCTTTAAGTTATCCGACATTCGTCTTCTCAGGGTAGGGAAAACCTCGGAAAAAAACCTTACCCGGATAACTTACCCTAAGCGAGATTCGAACACTGTGATTTAGCGTATCTCTTATGTTTTGCCATTTATACAAAATTCTTTCTAAATAAAAAAGATATCGCAAGATTCATGCATGTATGGCAACATATAAAGTATTTTAATAACAATTGTTAGTCATTTTGAGAAAATAGATAATTTCGAAAAATGTTCCATAAAAACAACAGTTTGGAGTATGGAGGGTGTTTTAAAAATCTTCGTGTCGCATTTTGCATCATGCGAAACCATACACAAAGTAAATTTTGTATTTATTCCACTTTTCGCCTTTAGAATTGATTCAGGGGAGCCGCAAAACCTGTATATTACTGTACCAAATTTTTATGTGGAATGCAGCACTGCCTCTGCCCGCTATGTACGTGAAAATATAAATTTGTAGCTAATTAGATCAAATGAATTGCTACAATGCCTAGAAATGTGAAAGAGCTTGGGCTGAACCTGAACACACATCAAGCCGTATTTCCATGTAATTGACTTAGTGCAATAAACTAATCGAAAATTGCGGTTACTAGTAGATTGCAGTTACTTCATTAGCCCATAATAACATTCTACAGTAACCTCAGGCTCACTATCTCAAATTACTTGTCAGGTTCCTCTAGGTATACTCCAGTTGTATAATTTTGCCAATATGTAGCACTGCTCTGCCGTGAACTCGATGTGGCCAATATAGCAAAGTTTCATGCATATCCAGCCTCCTTTTTAATACACTTGTATGTGAAGTAATATAAGAAGCGAAAGGAGTTTGCTTAAAACTCAGGTACAAAAAGGTGAATTATAATTGAATAAAATATATGCATATTTATAAAGTAACATTTTAGGAAGATTTCAAGCTATGCCAATTAGTTTCTTGAATTGCAGAGGGAGCCAAGACCTTCCTTGTATCAAGAATTTTGTATGGTGGCTTCTGTTTGCTTAGGTTTACTGTCTCTACTACTAAGTAGATGAAGTATTGTGTTTCACCGGAAATATGTTTTGAGGCCCCCTGAATCCAAAAAAAAAAAAAAAAGGTCCGCGTGTGTGTGTCTGTGTCAGTATGTGGACAGCATAACTCAAAAAACGAAAAACCGGTTAAAAACCAAAGTTGGTATTTAAGTTTAATGTCTTTCAAGGATGCGACAGGAAGATTTTGAAGAAAATTGCTCTAACCTAAACTATCTTTACATGGAAAAGTTTTCGAAAATGTTGATTTTCTTGAAGTTGGCTCTAACGATTTTGATTAAAATGACACATGCAATGTATATCTTGAATTTTCTGGTTATAGCCCATGAAGTCCTATTTACCCTGGATGACTTTTGCATAACTGGTACACCGTAAGAGAAACACAAAATCTTACTATACAAAAATGTAGATCTTGCTAAAACACAAAATTTATGTCTGAATAAATTTTTTTTGTAGAGTGAACCATTTCGGAGATATTCCAGATTATTTGTGTGAATTTTGGAGAACATACTTCTGTCAAATGGAACACCGCTATTCATTTTTTATAGGTTAACCTTACAAAGGAAGCGGAATTTGAAAGCTTTAAAAGATTTGACTATCGCTCAAAGCTTACTCATTCCCATATTCTCCTTGCACCAACAAGGAACTAAACAATATGATAATTTCTGCAAATGTTTATCTCATCTAACACGAAGAATATAGGAATAAGGAATAAGAGTTTGTAAGAATGGTTAGTATAAGAGTAGAGAAAGTCATGTGAGTGCAACACATCAGATTTTTAGACTAGATGTGTAGCGTGTACCTTCCTCGTTAATCCTGCGTCTAAGATAAGTCCCACATTTTTATTGTAATTTATTGTATACCAATGTTTTAAATTGCGGGTAAGGTTCGTTCAGATATTCCCATTGATATATTTTTGACAGTACCCGAGAAGTCTCGTTATTCAAGTACCTTATAACACACTTCTATAATGCAGTAAAGATAAGGCCTTTAGCCTTATCTAGAATAAGAGAATATTAAATGAACACTTCAAATTGAAAACTCCATGTGCAGCAAATATTACGCGCAAAAAGGGGAAACACGCAGTTTCAGCAAGTACACTAACCTCACCTCTATAATAATTGATATAATCACTGGATTTTCGCGATTTTGGGTGATATTTTCAAATGCTACAACCAAACGCCTAAGTATAACTCATTTTGTAAATACTACGCAGAAGAAAAAAAGTTGAAAAACGGCAAATTTAAGAATCGCTGGAATACGTAACCTGTTTCATCTATATTTTGTGCACATTTCTCTTTATTAGTTTAACTCCTAAAAATTTCTAAGCGGTATGCGAATGTATTTAGTTCTAGTTGCAGGTGAGGAAGAAAGTGAAATTTGACGTGACTTCAGATTCCGTGATTAAATTAGCTGTACCATAAAGGTACACATTTGTGTAATTATATTATTACTTCATTCTCCGTAGGCATGCTAAGCATTAAAGCGCAAAGTTTGATTATCTGGAATGAAACAATACTTCTACGAGTATTGTGATATAATGGGGCAAATAAGGAAGGTTTGAATTAGCTTAGTACAGAGAAATGCAATGCATGTATGTCACAAAAGAACACCAGTTACTCAAATGTCTTTCATTATTGTGCATCCTTACAGTACCAAATGTTGCGTCATTCATTTGGTTTCTGCGATTAATGTTATCTTTGCTTAACCAGCACCATAATTTTGGTGGAAAAAAGTAACGAAAGTAAGAAAAATTGCAATACACAGGCCTTAATGCAATATCAAATTAGATATCAGGTTAGTGACCACCTCCGTAACGCAGTGTAGCGCGCCTGCCTCTTCCGCAGAGGATCCGGGTTCGATCCCCGGTACCGACATGGTTATTTTTCCCTCTCTGGGGGATCTGGCACGGGGCGCATTCAGCCTTGTTAGATTCCTGAGGGGCTAATTGAGGAGCTACTTGTTCGAAAACCGACCGCCCCTGACCAAGAAGACCGTATAATCGGCCAGGAGGAGTCGGGACGCTGACCACGTCCCACCTCCAGTACTGTACCTTACTGATGACGCCTGTGGTGGGCAGAGGTGGGGGACCAAGCGGTCGGGCGGTAGGCCTTGATCCGGATGACTTTTGCATAACTGGTAAACCGTAAGAGATATAGCAAATCTTACTCTACAAAATCCGTAAATCTTGCTAAAAACACAATTTATGTCTAAATAATTTTTTTGTAGAGTGAACCATTTCGGAGATATACGCTGTTATTTGTGTGAGTTTTGGAGAACTTGCACTTGTCACATGGAACATCTTTATTCATTTTTTTATATGTTAACCGAGCAAAGAGGACGGAATTTGAAAGCTTTAAAAGATTTGACTATCGCTCAAAGCCTACTGTATTCCCACATTCTCCTTTTGCCTACAAGAATATAAATAAGGTAATTTCTGCAAATATTTATCTTAACTAACACGAAGAAGATGAGGGAATAACAGTTTGTAAGAATGGTTAATACAAGAGTATAGAAAGTCATGTGAGTGCAACACATCAGATTTTTTCATTCGGTGTTCCTTCACTGTTTGCTCGTAAGAGTTCTACTGTCCACATTGTTCCTCTGCACATTTCATGTTAATCTGGATGGTGAGTACCTGATAGACACAATGTTCTTCAAGAATGTTGTCTTCACTTGCTCTATGTTCTCTAAATTTCTGTTCGTCAGGTGTTCCCATATCAGTTGCAATCCGTAGGTTTTGAGTGTTGCTGTCCAAAGACTGGCACACACAAACCTTTTTTCTAAAAATCCTTTTATCTTGGATTCAGGGGGCCTCAAAACATGTATTTCCGTGAATACTTCCTGAAAAGGTGCTCCGGTGGGTGCAAGAAATTACCGGGGCGCCGCCCTGTTGCCACTTCTCCCTAATTATGTATTCGTTATAGTTGTGATGAATTGATTCACAGCTGGTGGGCTGTTAGCGGAGTGGAGTGATTCTGTTATTAAGAGATTACAAAGTTGATGTGTTCATGCCTGTATAAGATCTACTTTTAGAGAATGTTAACTAAAGGTGCATCTGTAGAGTTTAAGCTGTCCCACGTTTGGTCAGTAGATTTACTACCGCAGATATCGAGCACTGCAGCAACTCATAAAAATGTAGGAGACGTAGCGCGTCACTGGCATCTGTGTGGCGTGGGGAGATGATACCAAAAACAATGGAGAAATGAAGCATGGTCTGAAATTAAGGGAGCTGCAGTAAGTAGCCAAGTGGAGTTAACTGAACAATGGTGGGAAGCAGAGTGGATTTAGTTGGCTGGTCCTTCATCTTCCCTTTACGTTTACTGTAATAACACACGCGAATGGGCCAAGTTTGCTCTCCAATGTGAGAAAGAAAATTACTGCTGCTTTCACCGTGTCGCTTCTTTCGTTACTTTCTTGTTGCGTTAGCCTTTCACCAAGCCTGTGGACGTTTAACACCACGATAACATCTCTGGCAGTAGCTAGCATTGATTGCTAGCTGAACGAGGACGTTGTAATTAAGCTTTTATGTCTGGCGAGGCAGAGAAGGGTTGCGACCTGGGATACTTAGGTTTCTTTACTGTGAAACGTATCAGAATTGTCAACCTCATAGCATGAGCGATATAAATCTGCAAATGACGTGATCCCTCTTTCCCTGTATGCATATATCGATGTTTGTTCTCTGCGCTTCTAAACCGATTTGACTTTGAAATTCGACGCCTACAATTATGTATTTGTGCATGGAGGTTTGTATTCCGTTGCTAAATTTTGCTTCTTATTCTTCAAAAATAACACTACAGTTTTATTAAAAATATTTAATATTTTTACAATATAAGACAGTTACAAGTACTTGAATTCTATGTATTTAGGTTATCATTATAAGAACTTAAAAAGGAGGCGCCAATAAAGCAGGGGCGGGCCGAATGCTCTGCTCCGGATACAGTGTGCACGCAACCCGCGTTACATTCTTGGTGGTTGAAGGAATGTAAGTTCTTTACTTCTTAAACTCTTGATAGTGGTGGATTGATACAGTTAACGATCAGCACGTTTGTTTAAAACAGGAAAGAGGTGGTCATTGTACTTTTACTATGTGAAATCGCAATTGCTCTCATATAATATACGTAACATTGCGCCGAGAGGTAGTTATCTGTAACGCCAGATCTCAGTTTCGATTTTTCCAAGTTCAATCAGTGAAAAAAAAAATTGTTCACACAGAATATTTGGAACAAAATATCGCTGTAACACAAGCAGAAAATTCTTTCAGGCCAACATATTTTACTTTACACAGTTATTTGAATACGTCTGTGCCAACTAAATCTCTGTATGTTAACTCTTACATTAACTACAACTACAGTAAAAAGGCTTAAACACTGAAATGTCGTTCTCAATATTCCTGAATATCATGGAATCTATGTGAAGTAAATGCAGAGTTTAAGTCTTCAAGAATGGGAATATAACTAGTTTATCCTCTGGCACAGTCCCAAGTGGTTTTATACATTTGAAATAATTATTTCATAATTGTATTTCTTCGTTAAGAGTTGTCACGTGGCATAGTAGGATTGTTATGTTTAGATTGTAAACATTAGCAACAACAATAATGATAATGGTAATTCTATACAACATATATAGAAATGTAGATCAGAAAACAGTAGTTTTGTCGTTGAATGCCGCATGATATTTGCAATAAAGCGGTTCAATGTTGGCTCGAAGAAAACCGTGTAATATTTTGTTACAGATGAGGTAGACGACGTTGACGCAAATATAATTCCTCCACTGGTACCGGTCGCAACTGACCTATGGAGTCGTAAAATCCACTAAGGAAGGGGGTGTGTACTGTTGTGTTGCATAGTTACACGGCGTTCATGGTTCATGAATCCGCTTTTGCCCACCTCTGCAATAAAGTATTGAAAACATAAGTTTATATGTTGCTCGTATGTCATGCTGCCCATTAAAGGGTTGAGATAAGTCGAATTTTCGGATGTATGCAATACTTCCTTTTGTAAGCAGTGGTATACATACATATAGGGTGTTCATGAACGACACCGAAATAACTCGAGAGATTGTGGAAGTGACTTATATATGTAAGTAATTTGAGATACGCAGTATAGTGTTTAGCATATTGATATCAAATGCTGATAAGTCGGCGTTAAAGCAACGCCTGATGAAAAATTGTTTTAGAATGTCTTTAAAACTGCTGCCTGAGTATAGAAATATCGATTTTCAGCGGCTCGTTATCAGGGTTCTCAAGATTTAACGCCACAACCTACTCCAGAGATATTTCGTTGATTACTCCTCTGGCTCAATCTGTAACATCAAAGGCTGTGGTCACAAAGGTCGTGGATTTGTTACTAATTTTGCTTTTCTTTTTTATTCCATCGGAAGAAGACCATTAACACTGCATTCGGCTCGCACCAGAAGTCGTGGATTGGGCACGACAATCGTACCTTCGCTGCTGTCAATTCTGCCATGAAAATTCAGGTCACAATTTCGAGCAGTTCCTATAAAACTGTCGTAAAGTCTTAGATGTTTTTACGCCTTTACTCTTTCTTTGAGCCTTTAAGCTACTTTCCATTCTGATGTGCACTGCATGACTGTATTAAGCAGGTTTCAACTTTTGTAATTAATTGTACTGACATGTTGAAAATAAAACTGTACATTGAAACATAATTTAAAATCTAGATCAAAACAGTATTAATATGCTCTGTTCAAAATAGGGAAAAGAAGAAGCGAAAGGGACTCGAACTGGAAAACGATGACGACCTTATGCTCGAACGCTAATTTCATAATCATTGCGCCAGAGAGGTAGGCTCTGAGACGTCCTTTGCTTTTAGGGTATTGGGTGGTAGATATGTCAGTGGCGTACTGGCACTTTAGACACTTACAGCCGTAACTTCGAAATTTGAATGAACAGGTCATAAGTCTCCTGTCACAAATTACTTGTTTAAAACATTTCGATGTAGCTCATTTACACGTGTGTGTGTGTGTGTGTGTGTGTGTGTGTGTGTGTGTGTGTGTGTGTGTGTGTGTGTGTGTGTGTGTGTGTGTGTGTGTGTGTGTGTGTGTGTGTGTGTGTGTGTGTGTGTGTGTGTGTGTGTGTGTGTGTGTGTGTGTGTGTGTGTGTGTGTGTGTGTGTGTGTGTGTGTGTGTGTGTGTGTGTGTGTGTGTGTGTGTGTGTGTGTGTGTGTGTGTGTGTGTGTGTGTGTGTGTGTGTGTGTGTGTGTGTGTGTGTGTGTGTGTGTGTGTGTGTGTGTGTGTGTGTGTGTGTGTGTGTGTGTGTGTGTGTGTGTGTGTGTGTGTGTGTGTGTGTGTGTGTGTGTGTGTGTGTGTGTGTGTGTGTGTGTGTGTGTGTGTGTGTGTGTGTGTGTGTGTGTGTGTGTGTGTGTGTGTGTGTGTGTGTGTGTGTGTGTGTGTGTGTGTGTGTGTGTGTGTGTGTGTGTGTGTGTGTGTGTGTGTGTGTGTGTGTGTGTGTGTGTGTGTGTGTGTGTGTGTGTGTGTGTGTGTGTGTGTGTGTGTGTGTGTGTGTGTGTGTGTGTGTGTGTGTGTGTGTGTGTGTGTGTGTGTGTGTGTGTGTGTGTGTGTGTGTGTGTGTGTGTGTGTGTGTGTGTGTGTGTGTGTGTGTGTGTGTGTGTGTGTGTGTGTGTGTGTGTGTGTGTGTGTGTGTGTGTGTGTGTGTGTGTGTGTGTGTGTGTGTGTGTGTGTGTGTGTGTGTGTGTGTGTGTGTGTGTGTGTGTGTGTGTGTGTGTGTGTTTTTCTTCATGGAGATGGTTTTTTATATGCTATACATTTTACTATATTACATAGGATTCACATGGCTTTCTTTACTCGCTTTTCTTTTACGTAATCAATTCACATGCCCTGCCCTACTCGTCCTTCAAAATACAATTCGCTATGACTGAAATAGAAATGCCATATGTTACGTTCACACGGTTTTCTCTACTGACTTATCTTTTGCGAAATGACCTAGCTGTCGACGGGCCCTTAAACCCTACTCACTCACTCTTTTACGAAACACTATCACATTTCTTTTTCTATTCGCTATGATTGCAATAGAAATGCAACACATTAGATTCACATGATTTTCTCTGCACACTTTTCTTTCTCTACTCCCTCTCCTACAAACAATTCATACAATTTTCGATGTGTTTGAAATTGAAATGCAACGCATTACATTCACAGGTTATCTTTACTCGCGTTTCTTTTACGAACTTATGTAGTTCTGAACGTATGCAGGTTACTTTTTAGTAGGAAATCATTTCCGTTTGAAGTATACGCGCAAAAGTACTCGTATCTTGCTTGGAACCTAATATTTGTTTAATCCAAATTGGTTTTGTAATGCAAGTGAGTAGATAGGTATAAAAAGCCCGGCGCAAAATGCATTTGCCATAAAGACAGAATAAGATGACAAAATTATTATTTTCCATTATTGCAATATGTCTTCTGAATCTGGAAACTACTTCCAGTTAGACCATGTCATCTAAAGCCTATCACACTCTACATATTAACTAGTGCCTGAATCTTTTGAGTTTAAAACATTATAGTATTTAGATTTTTACTAATCGAGTTGTTTTAAAACCTTTCTGTGGATCCATTCGACAATTCTTGATTGATCAATTCAAACCGTTCGTGGACGCAGCTGGTTTAGAATATGGGATTAACTCTTCACTTAAGGGGATGCTACACTGAGAGTTAGTATAGATCTTGCAAACATTAGCATTTTTAGGCATTTCATGACAAACTATTTAGGAGCCATAAATTTAAAATGTATTTTAACTTTTTATATTATAACTACCTATATTTTATAATGTAGGTTTAAAATCCACAAATGTTTCTTTCTTGAAATTTGATATTTTTGGAAATTGTTTGTCCAGCATATTCACTTTTTCTAAATGTTCCACACCGTGCAGTTTTCATCCAATTCTTCTGACATTTGACAGGCATATTCCCAAAACAATTAATTATATTGGTCATGTATTGTTTGAACGGTTTTTGAGTTATTCATTTAGAACTAGAGATTCCAAACGACGGAATTCAAAAATTATTTTCCTTTGAACTAAAGATAGTAAAACAAAACATTTGCTATAATCAAATATATGGTATAGCACTTCTAAAAAAGAACTTATCTTTAAAATTGCATTGTGTAGAACATTTGATAGGATGATAAAATTCAGATTTAAAATTTAATAACTCGGGAACTAAAAGAGAGATCGCACTGACGTTTGAAGCCATCAGAAATAATTTACAACTGAATTGGCTGTCAACTTAAGAAAATCACAGCTTAAGTGTAGCATCCTATTAATTTTAAAAGCGTTATTGTTATCCAATATCTAAACTCAAGTTGAAGAAACGCTGTTTAGGGATTCAAGGTTAATCGCCTAGACCAGCAGAACAAGAAAGATAAATCTTACGGCACATTCAGTTATGGTGCCGTTGTATCTGTTGAATACTTCCTATTATATTCATCACGGATTCTTTGGATGTATGTAAATAAAAAATACATTTACATAAAAAGACTGCTCGGATACTTTGTTGGGCTCATGACTCACCGCTGCAGTATAAAAGGCGACATATGTTAATGAATAGACCTCTTTCTAACTAGTGCCACTAAAGGAGTACTTAGTATTACATATATGTATGAGATGATGTACAAAACGAATTCAGAAGATAGAAGAGCAATCTTATCTGACAGAATCAGACTTAAATAGTATGTACGAAACACTTGCACATCTCAAAGCCTTTCTAGGAACATGACATCTCTTATTCTAACCAAATACCCGTAAGGTGTTAATGAGCATTGTGTGCACAATATTGAGCCTATAATTCCCTTGAGTTCAGCAGTCGTATTAAGTATCTTGCTTTTTTATTTACGAAACCCTAAAGGATATGCTTTGTCTCATCTAGATCTGAGATCTGGATGTCTGAAGGTTGAATCTGGAAATTGAAGATCGCCTTTGATAGTATGTTGTATGCCAGTGGCTTCATCCTAATGCATTCATTTGCATTTTAGCAGCGAGTCATCCTATTTCGGAATGAAAGAGGTAACTAACGTTCGGTGTCAACGTTAGACGCAAGAGCTGCATCATGTTCATCAAAAGCGCAAGGCACTAGCGTCTTTCAAGGATCTTTGGCTTTTGTTTCCACGAAAACTGGCATTTCCTTTTACATTTTTCATAATGTAAATTAGCTTAGTCTGACACAATAAGAGAACATCCCCTGACTAACGAATCCGAAACTGCCACACTGTGATCCTTGTGAATAAGTTCTTTCTCAAAATTCTACAAACATTGATGCGAGAAATAATTTACCCTTGAGTGAAAATAGGTTGATAATGAAGTACATAACTCCGCCCTCTCCATAATTCTAGCCACCTTGTTCTCTCATCCAAAAACACGAAGAGTAACGCTGCCAATGAGTTGTCTATACTCTTTGTAGTTGATTACCGTTAATAAGCAGTGTAATATAAATAACAATGACAGTTGTGTGTAAATATCTCAATGCTCATGGGCCAAGATAGTTCCTGAAATTAACAAATAAATCGAAATAACAGTCTCTTGATCGCCGGAGTTCAGTTCAAAGTATATCATACAATTTAGCAGGGCGACATTCCTCTTCAATGGCTGAGATATTTTTAGAAATCATTTCATGCTTGCTTCAGAAGAACATTTTAACATAACATGAGAATATATCTAATATATCTGTTCATTTTAAACGCTGCAATTAACTAATTAACCTTATGTATTGCTAGGTCAGCTATGTCTAAACGCCGAGCCAGTTTTATGCTTCCCACATGACATGTATTTATAAGGAGGGAAAAGGTCTACTATGCCTTCACAAAGTCCAAAGAAATTTAAGGCAAGTTATGGAATAAACGACAATCTTCAGTAAACAGTAAATTAAACATCAGATAGAACATTCCAAAATACAACTGTATACACATTTATTATCTTAACTGACTTTCTGTATGCGTGCTACATCATTGGAAGCCAGAATAGCTTAGAAATTCGGCAGGATATCTTATATTTTTAGCTGTGCCTAGAGATGGTAAGCTGACAGTTTGGTTCTATATTTACGGTTCATTTGTTTAATTCGAGAAAAAATGTTGCTGGAAGATATACGTGAAGGCAGGTATTGTCAATATACAAGTACTAAATGCCTTAAGGGGACAAGGTAGTGATTCGTACACTATTTCAGTATTTCAAAACATAACTTTAGTTGAGGATATCTAAGCTCCTGCTGCTCAGATCAAAATTTAATTTGGTATGAATATTTAGTGATTCATTGTGATTATATTGATGTAGAGATCATCAAAACAATTATTTAAAATGGGCATGTAATAAGTAAAAACTGATAACATGTTTTTGAAAAAAATATAATATATATAGTACTAACGTTACAAATTCCTTCTACAACATACAAGCATATGTGTTGAAACTTTTGTAGTGCACTAGGCAATGTGTATTTATAACTGTTAACCTAAATTTACTTAAATATATCTGACTATATTCAAAAGAAAAAATATTTAACTTTTGTTAAAAAAAAAAGTTTTTTTTTTTCTGTTTTGGATTTTTCCAATAACAATGGGTTACGTTTGTAGAGTACATGCTTCTGGAACTACTGTAAAATTTTCATTCAAATAGGTTTAGTGGTTTTGAAAAATGTCAAGTTACAGAAAACTACATTTAAAGAAAAGTGTGTCATCTCTGAAGCCCTCAAAACCCAGCATTGCCCAGCGCGCCGCCACATTTTGATGGGATAATTTAAAGCTTTAAATGTGCCGGTATCCTTACAATATATATTTTGAAGAGGGGGGTTTCTACTTTTTTTTAAAGATGAAAAACAAAAAATTGACTTTTTGAGCCCAAATCACTACCCTGTCCCCTTAAGACAAGGATATTTTTTCTAGGAGCAGGTTTAATACCTCGATTCCTAACGCTTTTTATAAAACTTTTAGACAGCGACATCACTTCGTTACAATCCACCACTGTTTGCTATGATACGATGGCATTCACAGCAAGTGAAAGGGTGTGTCAGTAGCTACAAAGTCCACGTGACGCGCAAGCATGATCGGCCAAGGTCGGAATCACGAGCCTGCGTTTGCACATGCTGTTCTAGAGCAGGCCTGGGCAACTGGCGTTCTTTGAGCGCACTCACTACCTTGCACTGGTAATTACATTTAGCAGGTAAAAAATGAAGTCGCTTATGCAATTCTGCAAGTCGCCCAGGCCTGCTCTGGTTGATCGAGTGTCTATTATGCACTCATCCATCCTAACTCATTTATTTACACCCAGCCTAACATTGTGATTTACTTCTTTGTTTCTAGCCAATCATATGAACAAAGCTCGGTAAAGCTATATAAATGTTAAAAACTTAAGAAATTCTATGACCATCTAAACAAGAGACTACTTTATTTGCACCACTGTCTGATTACAAAACGTTTAAAAGTCGCTTTGGAGACACTCTTCTGTTGGCATTAGCTGTTTCATGGAAGCAATGAACAGGATGCAGGATTAGAACACTCCGAGATACTTCACGCTTCTGTAAATATGGAAATCGCCTTTATACAGCTATGGTGGAGCTTCCACTTGTGAAGAACGCTCCCTAACAAAAGAAATTTCGACGGAAGCCCACAGCACCATTATCAACTGAAACAAAGAAACATAAATCAATATCAATGCACAAGTACCTTACATTTCAAAAATCAAGACATTTCTACTTCTAGAAGCATAATGCAAAATGTTTCCCAATTCTGTGGTTCTTGTATGGTGTGAAGGTGAAAATGATTTTACAGAATTGAGAAAACCGAAACTAATATTTCTCCAAAACTCTGTACATTACTTTACGAGTAAATAAAAATGGTGTCCACTGTCATATTGAATATAAACTATAAACCAAACAGCTAAATAACAAGGCACTGTCAGCGTAACTTGATACTAGCAAATGTTTAAGTAGAAAACTGAAAATTAGATATTTATGGACGCTTTTTAACTATTAGTTCTCAGCTCACCAATCAATGTTCGGCGTGAAAGACCATTTAATTTTGCTCAGAGGTCTCCATCAGGCTGGAGGTTCTTTTATGTGCAGTAAATCTACAACACGGGGCCACCTGCTTTATTCCCTTCCGAAGGAAGCCATGTTAAGAATTTTTATGCCCGAAAAAATCCATCGCCCTCCGCCGGTTTGGACCCGCGTCCTTGGGAACCGGGTGCTAATAGTTACTCCTAGACAGCAAATGTGGAAGTCAAATTATTTTATTTACAACTTCTTATAAGTAATATTAACGAGTAATCACAGAAATATTGTACAGCTAGCATCCTGGATTTTCTACAGGAATTCTTTCAGTGTGTTAGTCCAATCCGGAAGGCGGGAGGGTAGGGGGAGGATCATGTTGAATTTTCCTTAGTGCTTTTTTCCTGCTTAAATAAGGAACAGCTGCTATCAGTGAGGAAAATAATTGAACATTGCTCGATCATGCCTCTTAATATGCTAGTACCTGGTCTTTTCTTTTCTTTTCCTTTTTTTTTTGGGGGGGGGGGGAGGGGAGAAGATTCTTATTTAGATAAACTTGAAAAGCAAAATGTTAGCTAAATATAAATGTTCATCCTAATTGTTGAAGCCGTTTCTGTGACGAGCCCTTTAATATCTTGCCTTATATGTTGAAATTGGCCCATTAACAGAGATTATGGCCAAAATAAGGTTTCGACTAATTGTGACTGCTACGCGTAAAATCACGTTTTTTTTTTTTTTTTTTTTTTTTCCCAGGAGTGACATCTGTTAAATAAACAAAACAAAACCCTGTCTAAATACAAAATTTGATTGAAATCGTTAGAGCCGTTTCCAAGTTGCGCGGAATATATTTATACAAGAATTGCTGTTTAAATATATATGTGCTATTTTATTCATTGAGATTTGTCCGTATCACCGTCAAATATCTCTTGCATAAAAAGTAAAAATGTGTTACATTTATACGAGTTTCTCTAACCTCGGCCGTTTATTACTGTGTATGAATTATTCTTACAAAAGAATATTTATCCATCTTCATTTTAACATTTCGTTATATATAGTAATGAAATAGTGGTACCAAATGCTCAAGAAGTGAACATTACCATGGCCTTAAAAATCCATAATGTATCCACGCAATCCCGAATGACCGAAGCATTAATAACGGATGTCTAGAAAATTGTTGATAGCATAAAAAGATTTAGAATAAAATGTTTTAAAGAGGTCTACGTTTTCGTCTAACGCTTAACGTCTAACAGTTACACAAGCTTATACAAAATTCCCTATAAATGAATTCACAAGCTATTACTAGAATTTTCATTCATTCTATTTGTGAGTAAATATATTTAATGCGGCATTTTAATTAAAATAGTTACATATGTGAGAAAATCGAACATCTTGAAAAATGTTCCATGCAAAGGGCGGTTTGGGACGAGGGGATTTACCCGAAAATCTTCGTGTTGCATCTTAGAAGTGAAAAATGAAATACCAAAGTTGGTGCTCAAGTTCAGAATGTTTCAGAATTATCCATTAAACCCCCAAACGCTTTAATGAAAATGCTAGGGTCTCAAAACATACTTTCGCTGGAAACTATAGGTTTCGTTGTTGTAGTGTTTAACGCCCGCTTTTACTACTACGGCACCGCAGGCGGTGACACTGATGATACATGGAATGAAGATGGAGCACCGGTGGAATGAGATGGCGGGGGAAACCGGAGCACCCGGAGAAAACCCGCCCTGACGCCGCTTCGTCCACCACGAATATCACATGCGGGTCCCTGGGATCGAACCCGGGCCGCCTAGGTGGTAGGCGAGCGCACTAACCACTCGGCCACGGCGCCGCCGTATAGGTTTCGAATTTTTGGGTGGAATGCAATGCTTCTTCTATTCATTATAAGCAAGCAGTACAATTTAAAAATAAAGCGCTTGTAAGATACAACACTGAGTTTTTCTATTAAATACACATCAAATCGTGTGCTGTATCCCTTTAAGACAAAAGATAACTTTCTGCTGAATCGTTAACTCAGATCACCTTGAGGTTGATAAAAATACAATTAGAAGTCGTCATCCAATACAATCAACTTAAGCGACTGAAGGATAAGTCTATAACAAACAAGTGCCGATCTACATAAGCGCCTTAACTTTGAAAGAAAAAACATGTGACAAAGAGTTTGATAATTTTCTTTTTTTAAGAGCGAAAACATTCGCCAGATGGCTTTAATTATTACATCGTGACGCATGAAGAATGTCATCTTTCCAACATAAAGCAAGTCGGGGTGCGCTTTTTCAAATTCTCTGTCCCTGATGAACGTCAAGTTAACGCAGAGAAGTATGTGAAGTGACAGATGCCAAGCTGGGCCTCAAGGACTAATTTTTTCCCCCCGAAAGGTTACACAGCGCCAGATGAATATATTTGAAGTTCATACGTCTCGCACGTACATTGGTCATATAACCATACAGGTTACTCAGTTTATCTCATCCCACGTGGCATTTATTGAGTAAATCAAAGATTTGCTTTCCTTGCGTTTGCTATTTGTCCATAGGACAGCACAGTGTAATGACCGGCGTAGTTCAGCTTTGCCCAGCGATTCCCAGATAAGCGGGTGATGGTGTCATGGGTGTAAAAAGTTATTTTCTTGTTTAGTGTTACTAATGTTAGTGACATGGATTGTATGTTTACAATCCCACATCTAAACTGCTTACTATGCAAATAAAAAGAAATCAGTGCTGAAGTACTAGTGCGGGAAGTAAAACCACCACAATACAAACATTTTGATATTGTGACACGAAAAACCACTCCGATTATTTGTCTATCACTTTATTATCCTGTACAATTTTACCACAAATAGTTTTCTTTTCACCATTAACAGCTACAGTCTTTCAGGCTATCACAACTCAATTTTCTACTTCTCATAGCCTTTCTCAGTCATTTAGTGTCTTTTTTCAACACATCATGGATTACTAGAAAATAATTACAATCAAGCTTCAGAAGGACCAATAATTATAGGTTTATATTTTACAGCCTTTCAATTATATGAATAATGTGAAGCACCTTTTACCTTCGTCTGTCACTCATGCGCTAAT
Organism: Tenodera sinensis; assembly: GCA_030765045.1. NCBI lineage: Eukaryota > Metazoa > Arthropoda > Insecta > Mantodea > Mantidae > Tenodera > Tenodera sinensis. The sequence goes on from CM060967.1 coordinate 51,720,007, forward strand.
TACGACGTACCACACCACGACACACAACAGCTGTCTTGCACTCACTGACTCACTATAAAATTCACTCTCTAACCTCCTTATATACTGAGGATGACATCACACCTTTTTCGAGTTCCATTCAAACACGGGAAATTTAGCTTCGAATATCACGAACGTTCTCGATATCTGTTTTGTTTCTGCCGCTTTGATTGTTGACAGTCGCTACACAGCAGTCAAGCGAGGCAGCCTGGTCCTGAACGTCTTTGCCTGCTCGTCGGCATGGCATGTGGCGTGCAGTAGCTTGGCCCCGACAGTCCTTTATTGTGCGCCGACCCCGGCGTTACAATATGTTTATAAAAGTACGTAATATTGTTCACAACATTATTCAAAACGTTATACCCTTGAAAATACCTTGAGCATATCACCCTCAAAGGCAAATGCCTTTGTTTATTCAGGAAGCTAAAATATGTTGGTATTTCCTGTGAAATCTCGACATCAAATTTTTGAGTGGAATGCAATACCTTCTCTGTTATGTAGAGGAAAAGGTAGAATAGCCAAAGCTGTCAGACCCCTGGGAGGAAGGAATAGGTTGAGAATGCATGAGGGAACCCGGGCGAGTAGCGAGCCGGCCTGAGGGTCCCTAACTTGTACTGAAAATTCATCTCGACACCAGGTAGCCACCAGCCACATCGGTCCCTTCCCCCCCCCCCCCCCCCCCCCCCCCCGACAGGCCTGGTAACTAAAGGCCATCAATCCGCCGAGAACCGTGCGCATATCCTTCACACGGCAGTAAAATTGGATTGAAAGGAAGCTAAAATGTATTAGGGGGGAATGGGAAATTCGGGGAATGTAATTATCTTTGCCAGCATTCGCCTGGTGACTAGTCAGGCTTGCTCTTCATCAAATACTTTTTAAAGGGTTATGTACAAATTTCAGCTATAAATAGGTCTTGCATGTTATTGACTTTCGGATTGGGCTGGGAGGCACCTTTCCATGTTGCTGAAAGAAGTGACAATTTTTGCTCAACGCTACACCTTTCTTCATCAAGTTTTAAAAAAACTGTGGTTACCATTCACATTAATTTTTATTTATTTTAGAACCGAAAAGGCGCTTAAGCTGGACTTGGGAGCGTAATAAGATGAAAAAGTTATGCACGTATTTATAGAAATCATACAGAATTCGTATACAAAGAGTATAATTAGCTCTATATAGCTCTATAAGGGATGTCTATTGAAGCCGAAATTGTGAACGCCATAATTACGGACATAATACTGCGTCACATGGCACAATTAAATAATCAGGAAATGCTAAAGTCGTTACATGTATAAATCTGCAGAATTAGCAAGGAGTAGTTACGGTTAAAATTGTCAGAAGGGACACGTAATGTTGCAAGCAAGTCATTAGTGGTAAATTCCAGGTAGTCAGCCTGATACACAGTAATACCGGTTTTCCTGGAAATCGCTCAGCGCAGATGTTGAGCAGGTAAACAAGGGATGGCCGCGGAGACTTCCTCGAAACCCGTCGTAGGGACATTAAGAGCTGAAGAGCGTTGAGAGCGTCATGACGCGGAGTTTTCGCGCCATGAAATTGGAGGAGTTTTTGAGGGGAAGTGAGAGGTGACTTCTGACCGGGAGCGCACGGAGCAGGCAGTTGCCCTCCAGAACCCGACGGGGCAGTACACGTGCCGCCCATACCGCCGAGCGAGCATCTCAGCTACGGGACTTGTATTCCGGATCCTCAAGTGTGAGGACACATTATAGTTGATAATAACAATCTTCGGTCTTAGTAAAGACACGGTAACGACTCAACGTATTTAATAACGATCGGCAAATCTTACACGTTCTTATTTTGGGAGAATAAAAGTATTTCAACGAAGTTCTGGTTTTATTCGCAAACACTCACGCATACCCTGAGGTTAAGATCACATGCCAAAGCAGCCGGAGCAGAAGACATCAGAAAGCAGCATTCTGCGTAGGATAGTGGAAAGGAGGAGCGACGATTCCACATCACTATTAAGGAAGTTTAATTGCTTATTAAAGTTAAAACATGCCTTCTCTACAGAGATAAAAGACTGGAATCGCTGTAATATTGCAAATGCTTTCAACAAAAATTCTGTTTAGCTCCTCCGACACCATAAACTTAATTTAATTGTAGTTTTAAGGCGCCCAAACTTATCGTAAAATTGAGGCCAAAGAGAATTTTGTTCCATAGCATTTTAAATTTATACAATAACGTGCATACAAGGGGAGGCTCTTATGCCATCAGCTTCTAAAGTTTAAAAAGCATGTACGAGACAACAGATGCGGTTTAAATTTCCATGTCAACGACGGAAGATAATACGGGCTGGAGAAAGGAATTAACTTACTTTTTGGCATGGCCACGTGAAAGGAATTTTTGGCGATGTTGTGTCCACCTCGAAAATAAACCTCTTCGCCTGCCTTGGCTTAAGCCCAGATTCTCTCGCATTCTTTCTGCCAGCAGACTTTATAACATTGTGCACGGCGCCGGACTGCGTCATCAGGCGTCACAAATATCTCTTCAACAAGCAAAACTGCACAAAAATGTCTTTGCTCTTCCCCAAATACAAAGTGTGGAGTTCATTAAGCAGCTGGGAAAAACTACGACGTTGTCTTAGCTTTGCAAAAGGAACTGAATTTACAGAAGTCAATCTTCAGAAGCGAGGTGCTGCTTTTAAGAGATTCCAAATTAATGAACAATGACTATACAAACCAGAAGAGCAAGTCATGCAACCCTGATTATGTAAATACTCTTTATATCCTCGTGTTAAATTACTCATTTGGAAACAAAAACTTCTAAACATTTGTTTCCGGATATCGGATTTTTTTTTTGTGGAATACATTACTTTCTGCACCGGGTAAGTGGTAGAAAAAGTAAAAAATGCAAGATTTCACTTTATCCAACATTAACATAATTGAATTTCTCATTTATAATTTTGTTCTGTGCGATTTAGTAGTTTAATGCTGTAGTACAGTCGACTTCAAATATTTTCCGAGCCACATGCTCCTAGTCGTGGGGAGAAGCCAGGATGGTCTATCTGTTAGTTATGCCAGGTGGTCTCAAAAATCGACTTGCCAGCTCATAGCCGTGTACAAGGGTGAGGGATGTAGTATGTTTGTAAGTCCAAAGAGAATATCATTCCAACATTTCTCTTACACTTGGTCGTAAGAAAATAACCTCAATGTAAGGTAAACAATGTTAACGTTATAAATTCAGAACAAACTCACAGAGAGGATGGAAACTAAATACTTGGCATTAAAGGCCTTATATCACTCTATAATGAAATCATATTTAAAACGTTGAATTAGTATACCACGTTTTACTTTATTTTTTAAGCTATTCATGGAGACACACGCATGCACGTCGTAAAATTTGCAAATTGTTTTTATTCAGCGAAAATGAAATCTTGTATTTGACCTGGAATTTCACATCGAAGTTTAAAACATTATTGAATGGCTTGAGAGGTAGAACTGGAACTTAAAAATTCAATGCCACAACTGGGATTCGAACCACAGTCGCCTGGTAAGCGGAAGGTCTGTGGTTCAAATCCCAATTGTGGCAAGGCGGCGCCGTGGCCGAGCGGTTAGCGCGCTCACTTACCACCTAGGCGGCCCGGGTTCGATCCCAGGGACCCGCATGTGGTATTCGTGGTGGACGAAGCGGCGTCAGGACGGGTTTTCTCCGGGTGCTCCGGTTTCTTCCGCCATCTCATTCCACCGGTGCTCCACCTTCATTCCATGTATCATCAGTGTCACCGCCTGCGGTGCCGTAGTAGTAAAAGCGGGCGTTAAACACAACAACAACAACAGTTGTGGCATTGAATTTTTAAGTTCCAGTTCTACCTCTCAAACTTTGCCCACACACGGCTTGTGTGTTTAAAAACACCAACAGTAAGTTTGTTGGCATAAATAAATAATAATTACCATTGAATGGCTGTTTGTCGGAAATAGTAGGAAATAGTAGGAAAACGAAAGGAAAATGAAAGTTTATCGTAACACAAGTAATAAAACTACTGCAAATTGCAAAAGAGCATGTTTCAAAACTATGAGGGATCAGCCACTATAGGTTACGACTTAGCTTCTCATCCTCAGCTTTCTTACCTATCATCCTTTAAATCTGAACCGGTATATCTATCATCATCATCATCATCATCATCATCATCATCAAGGAATACAGCATATGCATTCTTTGTTTAAACATTTCTTAAACGCCGTTAATGCTGCGACAGAAAAAATAGCAATGTTACTTGTTTAAATACTGTAAACTAATGTGATTTTTTGTTTGGATAGAATAAATAGTGATTATTTAGCTTCTTGTGTACCCCCGCTGACCACACAGAGATAAGTAATTCTGGTGAAGCCATCAATGGGCCGGGCGGATCAGGTGCAAGTAATTCATAAAGTTTTTCGTCTCTTTCTTCTACACCCTCTCGTCCATCGAAAAACATTTGGGGCCGGCTGTACATACTTTCGTTCATTTAAACGTTACGAAAATAATACCTTCCTAAACGACAGCTTCATAAAAAGATAATGTGGTTTTCTTTGCACTTTTTAAAAATCGTAATAGTAATTTATGCTATAATCCACATGATTATGGCAGGAATAGATGTTTGTTGCATGAACCAAGCTGAGTATCATTTATTAACACTATGTACGACTTGCATACAACATTTTATGTAGTCTTAATATTGTGGCAACGGAAAAGAACTATTTTTGTGCTTCAGTTTTAGAAGAAAAATAAAGTGACAGAAAAAGTAAGTGGACTTCATTTTGTGACACTTGTGTCAGGAGTGGTATTTGTCACATTGTTACAATATAACCAGCAGGAAATAACGAAACAATTAGGCATTCTAGTTGACGTAAGTGAGAAGAGCGTTCACAGTTCGTAAATGGGAACTTGTCTCCTTATATTTCCATTTATTACCTGTCGTGTCGAACCGATAAGCAATTGCATGCATTATCTTCCTGAGAGGAGGTTAGCAGGTGTTACAAATTGTGAGTATCCCATTATCACCAGAGCATAATAATACATATATATCTCAATGATTCTAACTACATTTAATAATATATGGAGGTTTTCACATCCTCGTTGCTTAGACAAAAGAATGCTACGAAATGGTTTCAACTTATCTCCATTTCACGGCAATTTGGAATACCGTTATTATGTTATTGCTATAGGAGATAGGACATTGCTATTGAGATGCGTACCATAGTGATCCAATTATGCGCGATATTGAATACACTAACAACCTGCACGAAATAGTGTACAGTTTTACGAATACCGTTAGGTGTGTGGTGTTTGTCTTAAAAAACTGTGTTTAGAGTAATTTTACACATTTGAAATGTTTAGACTTTGCTCTTGGGTACTACCTTCACGTGGATAAATTTTTGTAAGTTAATGGACTTTGTTTTGTTTTGTTACAGTGTTACCATCCCGTACAAGAAGTCCAGCCCCTGAATTCTCCGCACACACAATCATCAAACCTCGCGTCTATCACAGAAGAGAAAAGAGGGAGATCACGTCTACAAAGGAAAACGTGAGTGAATGGCCTTTTTCTCTTTTCCTTCCTTCACCAAATGGACTGAAAAAATGCCGCCCATCCTTGCAAATCGGTGCTTCTTTTTGATGGCTTGCGGTCTTTTCGTTCTGGTTCACGAAACTCGGAACAATATACATCACATATTTTTTACCTTTATTGCAGTAAGTGCTTGTAAAAAGGACGACTGCTTCTAAAACTGTAGACACCAACTGTTTGCAACGCCGCTTTGAATAAATACTTAAGAAGTTAATAAGCGGACCTTATTTCTAAAGCTTGGTCACATGTTTTTAGGTGGACACACTGTTGAATGAATAGTAGGGAACACAAAAGTATACATTTGGGTGTGGGTCAATTTACTTTGAGTACAGACTATACATACTAAAGTAGAATGTTGTATTTAAATATGTTGCTTTTTTTTTTTTTTTTTTTTTTTTTTTTTGTGTGTTGAATTCCATAATTTCTCGAAGATTCTAGGCAGTTCATGGAAAGGCGCTATCCTGAAAATATGTGTAAGTGCACGTTCTGTCGTGATACTTCATGAAATGGAGCTTGTTAGGTATATGGTGTAATTTATTCTAACCTCTAAACTAACCTTTCGCTATTTGCAGGGTTTTAGAAATCCCGTCAGATTTATGATCTACCTAGGATCTTTGCGAAATGGAGGAGTTTAAAACACACACACACGCGGACCAACCGATCGGCGAAGAGATAAGATAATAGCTTCTCGCCCGGTATATACACCCGAAATGCTGACAAGAAATAATTAGGTTTTTCTGTAAGTATCTATTCTTCCCACCTCTCGAAAATTCCAGAATTCTATAGAAAGGTCAGCTGTTACATAAGTGAACGCTCTTGCAAGTGAGGCAGTGATTGCATTCTGGTGCGACAAAGTGCTGGTAATTCAGTGTGGCCTCCAACTGAGGTTGCAGCGTACAGCGATTGATGCTACTGTGAGAGTTTAGTGAGGTCTTGTGTTCGATTCTTCTACGCGTGAAGTAGAGGGAAGAAAAGACTGCTTCGTACGTATTTGATTATGTCACAAAGGAAGTGACAGCGAAAACTGTGCAAGGTCATAGTATAAATGTATATAAGAATAAGGTTTCTGGAAACGTTGGTGGCAACATTACAATAGAATATTTTATAAGTCATAAGTTTTCACCACTATTATTCATATCTGTTAACCGGTAACCAGGAGAAACTATATATTTGCAATCGCATAGAGCGCACAAAGACAGCCACAAGTTTGTAAACTGTTAAACCTTTTATTAATGTTTAAATTATTATTCGTCTCCATTACGAATGAAGGTGGTTGCGCAGTAGCAAAAACGCTGCTACACGCTGGTCAATTTTAGGGTGTTTGTGAATTTGCTTCTCGTTTAACAGTGGTAGTTGATAATTTCGAGCAATAAATCGACTTCATTGTGCGGACGCTTTCGGAATTCGGACTCCTAAGAACTATCCATCAACGAAGAATAAGGTAGATAATTATCTAGTGCATTAACAAAAAATGTGTTGCCCCTTTGGCCCAAACCGCCGCTCTTCTCCCGTTATTTGCACTTCTGCGTATCAATGGCAATCTACGCCTTCGTTCGTGGAGACTGTGGTACCCCAGAAAAGTAACTTTATTAGCTGTTTTCAAAACTTAGTCTTATAGCTAATTTATAGAGGTAGAAATAAAGAATGGTTGAGGAATGGAGGTGTAGCGAAAAAAGGAGAGAAGAGTATCCGCATTTAATGTAGGCGAGCAGTACTTCCATAGTATGCGGGCAACTGCTTATATCAAAGTCCAAATTTGAATTTTGGCTGATTTAACTAGACAGACCGGCAGAGTACTACGGTCACACCACTAAGGATGTTTGACGCAGCTTCGAACGAAACGTCTGGAAGATTTTCCACTAGACCACGGCCCATAAGCCCGGATGATCATTTTATATTTATTGACACCAGCCGTGAAAGCTTATGCAATTTGACCAACATGTTTATTTAATATAATGTTCTACACTTGTGGACCATTTGCCATCAGTATTCTGGCTTCCCAACAGAGTTAACCATTTGTTTCATTCCATAATCTATGGAGTGCACTACACTTTCTCAGATGTTCGAAGGTAATTGTTACATAACATGCAGTTTGGTGATTCGATAATTTTCATACAATGTAGGTGTTCCGCCAGACAATCATGGCCGAAAAGCTGCTACTTTTTCACTTTTAGATGGTTGCAAAGAATATGTAATATCATGGCCGCCATGAAATTGACGATGTTTTTGAAACAGTTAATTTACTTCATCCCATAAACTTTATTTCCATTCATGACTGGCGTTTTCGGGGAATATTTATTAATTATAGTAATGAGGGTAGAAAATGGGCGTTTTAATGAATATTTCGTAAAACAGATATGAAAACGAAGCATCTATGTTGATAATGAGATCCCAATTCTTGGAATGGTTCAAGAGCGAATTGCATCTTCTGGTAGTATTTGCGAAATCCGATTTAAATAAACTTTTAAAGCATTGGTTTGCGTACTGCATATCTACACCGATTTTTTGTGTGAGGTAGGCCTTTTATCTTTACTCATGTTACCTCATAAAGCTGTCCAAATATTACTTTTATGTAAAATCGTGTAATTCTAGGTATTATATTACTCAACGTCCTTTAACCTAGTGCGTTATGTCGGACTATGAAAGTTATTTGATTGCAACGATGCTCAGGTGAGTCCGGGTTCCATATAGCTAAAAGTTGTCGGACATTTTTCTTCTCTGGATAAGGGGAAAATCCGGAAAGAAAACTCGAACTCAGAATCTCTTGAATGAGGCAGACATGCAACCACACTCCACAGAGGTTGGCTTACATTGTATTTGTTTTAATGTATGAGTTTATGCAGAACTGCAGGCAGTTTATGTTTATGCCCAATTTTTTTCGGACGGCATTTTTACGCTGTCTAAAAACTTGCAGCTCAAATAGAAAATGTGCTATTCTTAAATAAGCAAAACACATAAGCGGACCTATGGACCAAGTTCGTGCCAAAATTATTGCCGTAATCAGCAGCCCGGTTATTTGTTTCATTAGGAAGAAGTGGTATAATCGCTTTGCCAGACGGATGTGTGTCAGTGTGCCACAAGGGATATCTAAATAGGTTTAGATTGATTAGGAACTAGCTCACTTCCTGCTGCGACGAATTGTTACACTGAGGTCGAACCAAACCACATCCCGTACTGGAGCGGATGATTCAAGCTGTGTATCGTGCAACTATTTCTCTCGCTAATTTATTTAATGGTTTCCTGCAATTTGGGGAAGAGTTCTATTTTCTGGTGCCTGCACCAAATTGCCATGAGAAATAGGGCGCCTAAGCAAATGGGTTCGCTTATTTGATAAACGGATTGAACTCGGTGTATTAGTGAGGAGGTGTAATGTGCGATAATCGCTACATTATAGTATGGGCGTGGTCGGACCGCCCTGCATTTGGCAGGAAATCGGATGTTCAAATAGTTATCCGTTTGATAGGAGGCAAATAGTGATGAAAATGGCACATGTTCTGAAATTAAATCGCTTGACTCGTTTTAAGGTTATATAATGGGCGTGGGTGAAAAAGTGTTATGCAAACTGGATAAACTTCGTATTGTAAAGGCTTTTAGTTGAATATTGAAACGTCTATGTCAGAAAGAAGGTGCCTTAGCTCTCTTTTAGGCCATTGTGAGACGGCAATGATAATCTCAACGTGTGAAAAATTATCTGTAGTAATACAAATTTCATATGACGATTTTTCGAGAGCGACGCGCGAGAAAAATCCCAAATATGAAAACCTCGAGAGGTATTTGTTTAGAATATTCTACGAAATAATATTTAATATTAACGGTGATTTAAAAGTAAGCAACTTAAAATAAAATTTATTTTCACAGTTGGCACTACAGCTAATCCAGTAGGTTGTTAGAACAATAACTTTAGCGTTTAATCAAGGGAAATGAGGAATTAGAATATAAATATGAAAGAATTTACGTTGGTCTGCTATATTTAAAGTCACAGTTGTTTGACTTCGGCTCCTCGCTAGAATATTCGTCAAAACTTTAGCGGGTCATTCGAAAATGGCACACAAATGTTTTTACTGTACATGGATACTTCAGATGTTTAGAAACGTAAGAAAAGGAGGTGATCTAACCAAAGCGATAATTCCACGACCAAGAGGTGATAATCTGGCATGAGTGGAATAGTCACAGTAATATCATAAGACGTGAGCTAAATGACAAATTCTCGAGTGGAGTGAGAATTTATCTGGGAAGGTCAGACCGTCGAATGATATTTATCTGGACATTTCATAAATAAAATACGAATTTAAATACTATATCGCAAAGATTTTACCAAAAATGTAAAATTCTATAAAAATTAACCTAAAATATGTTCATTTCCGTTAGTGTAGTTCCAACTTCCTCAGCAACTGAGAAAAACGAAACCTAAGAATTATATCTATTTCGATCTTCTCTTTTAACACTATACCAGTTTATGCTCAAATAAATCTCACTATTTTTAACATTAACAAATAACCTTTCTTCTCGAAAAATGCATTTATTACAAGAACAATTGTTAAAAAACAGTTGTTACGTTGAAATGGAGTGCCATTTTGATTGTAATGTGTACCTAATTGTTTTTCAGCGGTTTATGGGATACAGTTGGCGACTCTGGCTAAACAAACGAATGACGTACTCCAGCCAGCCTGAGATCCACACCTTGTATCCCTCCGCTATAACCTGGTGTTCGTATTAGCTGCGACTAACACAAACGCCACGTGGACTCGTGCCTCTGTTTATAATGCAACAGAACGATATTCACACGGGAGTTTTAGGAATAGCGCTGCTATCGCGTTACATTCAAGTAGTCTTTTACCAGGGTTATTATACATCTTGAAAACTAATAATTGTGAGGTTTTAAGGTACTATATTTTATGGTGTGCTTTGGTTTCGGCGTATCGCGGGTCAATTGTTAACAGCTTGTGTTTACATCAAGTTGGGACCTAAGGGTGGAGCGATTATAGTGATAATTTGTACAAAACTGGTGATAATTCGTATGATGATTTAACGCCATATGTATCAAATAGTCAACACTCGCAAGGACTAACGAAATATGGCGCAAGAGCTCGATCAGGACATCCTTGGGGGTATATGATTATCATCGCCTCCTTCCGGCGGCTTCGATGCTAATTTTTCAGAAATTTCCAAGAACCACAGGAGTGCATGCATGCACCGGGCATAGAACCCGTACCACAGGCGGTGATGCTATCGCAGCGCTCTTCCCGCTACCAATTATTAACGGGGTTTTAGCCGTTATACTAGCCAGACATTTTCTTTTCTATTTACTTTTACATTAACTGTGATAAACTTATGTTAGAACAAATTATTTCAATTTAGTCAAACTTGGTTGTATGCAAAAGGTAGAAACGCTCTACCTCAAGTAAGTGTTTTGCTGTAATGAATTCAGGAAGAATCACAAACTTAGACATACTGATGCGTATCTAAATAGAACTTCGACTCAGGAGAACAAACCTTAACGACGAATGTTTTGGAAACGGCTAATGCAATAGAAGTTGTTCTTGCACAGTAGGAGGCACTAAATTAAGGAATAGTGCTTAACAAGGTCCATTAAAAGTGTTTTTAAACTTGCAAGTCTCCAGTACAGAGATCGCCTAAAGTTTACCGGCATACTTTTATCAAATAAGGGCACCTGACCATGATGGCTCAAGCGATAGAGCACGGATACACAGCTGAAGATATGTTATTTGAGTCTTGTACATATCATTGAAGTTTTCAAGTTTCATATAACCTTTGTGCCATCTAAAAGTTTATCGCACTTTAATCACAATGTAAGCTTTCGGGATCATGAAATTGCAGGGATACTGTAGTTCTGCCTGCTGCCGGGCAGATGGCTTTAGTCGTATAGTCGCCTTACTAGTAATAAGTCGGCAGATGACCCTAGTTGTGTCGTCGGATTTGCTATAGCATCCAATTTGTTTACATTTCGTTGATTCTATGTGTGGAGCTATGAATTTAAATGCATAATTCGGTGATCGAATGTGGGGGAGGAAAGCGAATACAACTGAAGAGCACTTGGAGTTTGAACTTGGGACTTCCTGAATGCGAGCACCAGCACCTTCCGTATAAGGCATTTTGCTTGGCTCTCATTTTTCCTTTGTTGTATGTGTTTAATTACTTACTCGAGGTAGTATGAAACTATGTAGTTATGTGTAACCTTTATGATTATCTCAGGAAAGCAATTTTATTTATGGTTAAGTAGTTTTACCTGGCCTTGCACGAATGGTTTTAAACCTTAAATGCATTTAAATTAATTCCATGCATCTCCAAGTATTCTTCATGAAATATTCTTTATAATTCAATTTCTTTAATTTCCCGTGATAACCTAATAACATGAAAAATACGTTATGATATCGGTGGGTGCTTAATTTGTGATATACTTTATTTACCCTAATAGTCTTCCTAATTCTGAAATGTATGTGCAGCCTGCAGGTATTTTTCAGTGGCGATAGAATCGAAGTGGTCGAAAATTTTGCATAAATCACAGTAGATGAAACAATTTTTATAATTTTTTTTTTTTTTTTTTTTGGGGGGGGGGCCTTATTTCTACTCCATGTCACAAAAACCGACAGGCCTGCCGGGACTGTGTTCCTTATGTGAGGATTTTTCAAGTTCTCCTCACTCATAATTGGCAAATGATGTTAGGTTGTACACACACTTTTTCTAAAACCGTTTTTATTCAGGGAAATCTTAACTGGGTGTAATATAAAATCTACTTTCTCTACCTACTAAGTACATGGCAGAACAGAAACATGATTATTACCATTATTTTTCTGTTTCTTTGAGTCTTACTATTTTACATAGTTAACGTGTAATTTAGCCGTCACGTAGAAGCATCTGTTATCGCTGATAGCAGAGTCCTGAACGTAAATCTTGCCATCAGAAAGATGGAGGATATCCATTACTGTAGGTACATCACGTATTCTAGCCCAGATCGATTCTTAGGATGCAGGGATAAAGCGTGTGTTCCCTCAGTCTGGCCTCTTCCGCACGAAAATAACGTGGAAGAAGGTTTGAAATGATAAAGCCGGTTTCCCATTCAATCAGGAGGGGTAAGGGGTTAAATACGGTTGACGAGTCATGTGAAGGGAAGCGAACTCACACCCTCTCACTTGAACGGATGGAGGATTGCTTGTAGAAGCGTATGTGTGGGGAATTCGCACCCTCCCTAGAAAAAGCTTGTCGTTTTTTCCTTTCTTCCCTTTTTTACGATCAAAGCGGACTTGTTTTAATAACCTGCCATCATCCCATCCAGTGTCTGCTTTTCATTTCTTTGAGACTGTTTAATTATGTACTCTAATGTTTTGATTTTAACAATATTGATTTCTTTCATGTCTATCCATGTCGCATGGCTTTAATTGTGCTCACGTTTAAAGGCGTAGCCAACATCTAATACCTCTTTTGTTTCTTTGAGGAATAAAGTAACCTGCAGTTGAGTCTGAATCGCGTTTATGGATTAAGTCTTCGGGATCTAAGTAAGCTGTAATTGTAGGAATAAAGAGAAACGAACAAACTTTTCTTCATCATTTGTAACGTTTTCGCATTTAAATGTTGTGATTGATTAGGAACTAATTCAGGTGCGGCTGAGACTTAAAAATACCTTTCTTAGTTTCTCTGCCACTTACTATTGCAGTTCACTCAAAAATTCAATAGCGAGATTTCAGCGACATGGGGGTATTTTAGACGTGGCGAATGACTGGATGTTGCGCAGTGGTTTATTGTCGAATTCACTTTTGTACTTATAGGACTATAGGGGTACCAGGCTAGTATCCTTCCGACTTCTGCGTAGTAAACATTGCGGAACAGTGCGTGGTTATGTACAGTGTCCGCTCGTATTATCAGCAGTGTTGATTATTTCAAGTAGGAAACGGACGTTCCCCCACCATCAATTTGAATGACCTCACTCGTACAGATCCTAGCAAGGTCACTTGCCACGTCTAAAAATACCTCTGTAAGCATCATAAGATTCCGTAAAATGTATGCGATTGAGAACAGCGTAACTCACACTTAAAGTCGGTTCACTACCTTTTAGCAGTGTTCGACGAGGGGGCAAACTTAAGTCTGTGTTATATTAATGGCAATAGTGGTAATACCATATATAAAAGTAACATGCATTTTACTCTCTTTAAGAGCACCGTGATTTTGTATTTCTGAGCAGTACAAACACATAACTCTCCCAAAAATGTTTGATGAAAATCAGGGGCGATTTATTTTCCATAACACACGTCACTTTCAATGCTGCAATTTTACTTGGGAAGTTGTAATATTGATAATACTTGAAGTTGAAGCCTGAGATTCGAATTGGAACACACCACTCATTACTTTGTGACTTTTCGCTTTCTTGTCACAAATTTATCCAAGCTGATGAGCAATAGAACAATAAATTGCAAGAAACTGAACTGAATACTGCAAGCTCCAGTCGTCATTGCTGGAATTGTGTCCCTGAATGCGAACCTAACTAATGAACCTAAGCATTGTTTGTTCAGCTTATTGCCATATGATACATTTGCTTACTCACAGCTCGCATTCGTACCATGGACAGTCTGTGTCCAAAGTGTTCCGTGTCTTCTTGTATTTTCAAAGAAAAGTAATAGTAAATACTTCCCTGGCAGGGAAGAAATTCTTCTTTGACGAGTTGGGAAAATTATTTAATGAAGGGAATACCCCCTCATCTCCCCGTTAATTCGAACATTACATTTTAATATTTAAATTTGGCGTCTTCCAAGGATGGGACACGAAGATTTTCAAGAAAATAGTCTCATCCTAAACTGCCGTATGTAGAAATGTTTGGATATATTTTTCAAAAATGCATTTAATCACTCATTAAAACACCTAAGATAGATACACACGATAAAATGTATATCTTTAATTTTCTGCGAGTAGCCTATTAAGATCTCATTTGGAAATCGGTTTTATAACTGGCAAACCATACGAGATGGAAAAAAAACTTTATACACGGAAAGATGTCTTTAAATCGCAAAATTCATTTTAATTTTTTTTTTTTTGTAACGTGCCATTTTCAAGGTATTCTTAGTCGTTGGTTTGAAATTTCAAATACTTTTACTTTCTTACGACAAGCAGAAGTATTTTATTACACATAAAAGTTTGATGAAGATTTCACTGTAAATAAGTTTTGAAGTCCGCACCCGAATAAAAACCATTTTAGAAAAAGGTCGATGTATACGTGTGTGTCAGAACAGTATGACGAAAAAAATTGCTACAATATAAAACCTCTAACTTATGTTCAACATCTTCCACGAATATAGCAAAGATGTTCACAAAATATCTCCTCCCAAAACTACCATTTACATTCACAAATTTTCCTTATTTTTATTTTTTTAAGAAATGGCTCAGTTTTTATTTAAGTACTGTATGTTTAATATATTTACATGACAAAATGTACATCTTGTATTTTCTGGGCTCTAAAGTCCTCTTTTACTATGAATGACGTGTAATTACTAAATCGCAACAGAAGGTCCTACTGCATAAAAAATGTAGACCATGTTAAAAACACACAAGTTATGTCTAATAACTGTTTGTGGACTAGGCGTTAGCCATTTCCGAAATACATTTTTACTGGCTGCATTTTAAAATGTCTTTTTTCAAGTGGAAAATCGCAGTCGTTTGTTTTTTCCTCGTAGTCATGCAAGTAGCCTGAAATTTCAAAACCACTCTTTAGTGTCCGCTTTTAAAAATACAGGTATTGCTTTTCCTACTAAATATATATACATATATGCACGAGGAAATGCGTAATGAATGCTTATCTCCATTGATAATAGGTAGCAGAATACGCATTTCTAATGGTTTGTAGAACACTGGCTAGAGAAAGCCATGTGAATGCAAAACACCCTACTTTTGTGTGCTGAAGTTCAGCTTTGTATGCTTTCTCAACCTATTTGAAAATGAGCTAATTTATTTTACGTCGCATGAGCTAATGGAAAATGCAATTATTCCAAATATAAACGTATTATATAGAAAAAGTTCGTAATCACCAATTTGAAACCATTTAGGTCAGGCCTGGGCGACTCACAATACGTTTAGAGACTTTTTTTTTTTTTTTTTTAACTTGCTAAACACCGATTGCCCAGCCCTGAAGGCAGTTAATATATGGAATCAGCTTTTTGTGTGAATGTTACACATTAGACATGATACTGACGTACATGGCTAGATGTAGGTGGTATTTTCTTTGGCTCTTTCGTTCGAATCTAATGCAAGTGTTTAGCCTTTAGTTTCTTTGGTTAATTCGCTGCAAATGTACTAATTGAATAGGTACTACCTCCCGTAATGCAGACCCAGTGACTTAACCGTTTAACGCGAATTTTCACCCGTGAGAGCATATTTGCCAAATTCTCATAGGCAGTTGAAGAGTAGTCAAGTAAATACCTAAGATGATATAGAAGATTAATGCTTGTGTAATGTTATCGTAATTATGTTCTAATAATCCATGATGACTTCATGTAATGGTAATTCCAGGAAGAGGGACCTTCATTGAACTTGCTTCAATGAATTCTATGAAAGCTCTCTGCTTTAAAGAACGATATATAGGTGCATATGATTTACTGTTTTTCTTTTTCAAAAACTGAAGAACCAAGCGTAGCCATACGTTAACGAACATGCTAATATTGGGAACCGAAGTGAATCATGTCCACATTTTTCACAAAAAAATTGATGCTGAGATTAAACCGGAAATTAGATTACCTTTCACGTAATATTTTTTGCATTTTTATTTTCTTCAAAATGGCTAACGATTTTTATTAAAATTACATACATTTAAGATGTATACATGACAAATATACCTCCGGGAATAGGTGTGGAGTCCTGTACATTTGGAAGAAACTTTGTATAACCATGTATTTCAAATAACTTTTGTGGTATTAGCTATTTCAGAAGGATGATATTGGCTAGAATTTTTCAATTACTTTAATGTGATGTCTAGTAAAGTGCTACTTGAGATGTAATGGAACATAAGTCCAACATATGGCGACTCGCTTTCAACATACGACTGCAAAATGCGGCATTACCAGTTTATACTAGGCAGCCAAAATTTGTAGAAATTTTGAATTAGCACCAACAATTCATACGCTAAATATACCTGAAGGGAAGCAGTTCAGCACGAAATAAGTTAACATACCTACTGCGTTACCCTCACTCTTTCTTACCCATTTCACGTTATACATAACTCGCCTGACGCACGCCAATGCACAAAGCGACCCTTTTCAATAGAGATTTACCCCTGATTTGATAGGTTTTCTAGAGCAAATTGTCATACTATTGGTATATAGCTTCCCACATTAAGAGCTTTCGGTGTAAATGTAACACCAAAAAGTCCTTACTTTCACCCTAAATCACAACAGCTTCTCTATGAAACTGACAAATGTTGAGAGTTAAACATTTTGTAAATTATATCGCGACCAAGTAATTTAAAGATCAAGTTATTCAAGATAAAAATTAGTTCTCATTCCATGACGCAAATTAAATAAAGCCATTTCTGAATTGAGTAAGAAGTACGCTTTATTTTCTTTTACCAGGAAGTTAAAATGGCCACTTTTCACCCTTATGGGCGTAACGACAGCTTCGATCTTTGTGCCAGCATTTATTCCAACACTTAATTTTTCATACTGATATGCTCAACACATACTGAAGTCTATACTTTTTAGAATGCTAATTTTAGTTTAGAAGGTTCTCCTTCATTAAATAAGATCCAAAACCCTTTATTTTTTGATATTGCAGTTTTCATCAGAAAAAATGTTTCATTTTTACATGCTATATTTCTAGAATGATCTGGTTGAAGTCTTTCTTAAAGAAAAGCTCAAAAGTCTGGTTCTTCATTGAATGCACTTGTTCAAGTGAACAAGATCTCTCAATATTTAGCATAAAGTGGCATTTTCGATTTTACTGTAAGAACCCCATTTGACCGACTCTTTCGGTATTTTGACGAATAAAATAACCTAGGATAATTAATGTTACTAAGTGTTTGTTTAGAAACATTTAATCAACATTGAACCAAGTTGAGTATTTTCTGTCGTAAAATGTTAAATTCAAAGTGGAGACATTTAGTCACGTACTTGTACAGTATTCACAATATCGTGCATGACACTCAAAACCCATATCCTCTAAAACAGGAACTGTTTTACAAGGTTTTACTTCAATTTTATCATTACAGTATCAGCGTGAACGAACGTTGAATCCCACATAAAACCACTACAAATTATTGCGTCGTTTAACAGTTTCAAATTAAACTGCAGATCTTTAAATTGTTTATTAAAACGTTCGCTGGTCTATCCTTAAAGAAATACAGACTGAATTTACCAATTTCTGTAAGTTTAAAGTTATTTAGTTTCAAATTTGGACACGTGCTTCTTGTGGTTAAAATAATTTACGTAAAAATATAAAATAGTACCAATCACAAGATAAATACTATTTTATAATTCTAATACAAGATACTTTTTATAAGTTTTGAGGTAAATTAAGTTTTCTTTTTGTAAGTTTAAGATACAAGGATGGTTAGTTTATGAATCAAGCATTTACATGCTTAATGAGATAGTAATGAATTGTTAAACATGGCGAGTCAAGCGTAAAATCTTAATGAAAAATTGAGTATAGCTGATACGCAGGGATCAAATTATATCTGGAAACGATGTGTACTGGATAAAAATGCATTTATCACTATTAACATATTTTAATACAATTCAGAAATGGCAGAATGCGAAAACTTACAATATTACGTGCACATTTTTCTTGAGGATATTTATGTTTAAAAATATGGAATTGCATAATAGTATAATTTTTGAAAATCTCAGTTACGAATACTTTGCGAGAAGGTTGAAGGTAATCAAGTTCGTTAAATCTAAAAGGTTTTTGAAGGATTGAACCAGAAAAAGATCATCCAAAACCAGCAAATGAAGTAATTCAAGGACGCAAATACGTGCACCTGTTTAGACATATACCGAAATTTGGAGTTTTCAAGTAAAATATTGCTTTCAAACCTTTTAACACGCAACCTAGAAAAATACACGTTTAAAACACAAGTGAAACATCACATTACATGTTCAGAAATGTTACGTTTACACGGAGTAAGCCACGTACATTTTACTTTTTCTCCATTTTACCACACAGTCAAGCTGGTTAATAAACAGTATCTCGAATCAAAGTTGCGATTATCCTCGTTTTACGTAGCACTTTTCTAAAGATAGTCAACTTAAAAACGTGCTAGCTGAACAAGCAATATAGTTTAACTTCGTGTACGATCTGAATTATTATAATGTCGTATGCAATACATAATTTGTACACAAAATCGTTTGAAGCAATGATCTCAGCGTTTAGTTTACGAAGTATTTTTTCCTCCGCTAAAACGAACTTTATGAAATTACCATCCAACATTTGTTATTGTGAAATATGTTGCACAGTTAAATGCCTCAAGACTTATTAAATAGCGTGTTCGTGTGCATCTACTTACTGATGTCAAACCTGAACAACCGAACAAAACATCCCTGCCTACTTGCAGGAACAAAATGAGCAATGAAAGTTTCCTTACCCCTTTCACCGCGAGAGCGCTTTACATTCAACTACGCTTGATTGGCTGATTACCTGTACTCACGTGACCTCATCTTTGGGTTTATAAACCGCCAGCTTGGACGGTATCATCGTTCATTCGATTTTGGTTGCTTTAAAGGGATCAAGTAGCTATAGTTAAATTTTGGTTCTTGGAAGGAAATCAAGGTAAAGTATGGTTGAAATTAATGATTCTTTCATAAGTTTTATGAAGTCTTGGAGTTGAAAGGATATTAACGTAATGCTAATGATGTTCTAATGGAAAAGTTTACGTGAAGTTGTATTTTGGTTATGCAGTTAGAATGGCGACTCCATCTGATAAGGTTCCCGAGTCTGTTCAAGAAGAAAACAAGTCTGAAGTTGCCCATATGGAGTCTGTTGCCCGAGTTATGAACCTTCCAATAATGAAGCGTGCTGCAGCAGTTGTTATAACGGTGTACACCATGATAAAGGTAATGCGCAACACTTTTGTTCATAAATTTAATAAGTTGCTTTAGTTAAAAAAGTGTCCGTTATTTGGATTACTTGCAATTCTTTAAATGTTCCAGGACAAAAACTCTCTGGCACAACGCACGCTTACATCTGCAGAATCCATTGTGAAGAGTGCAGTTATAACCGCTTCCCCTCTTGTTGTGACCTTCCAGAAGCCAATCCAGAAAGTTGATAACCTTCTGTGCTCCGGCCTGGACTACGTGGAAAAGAAAATCCCATCCGTAACGAAAGACTGTCTTCAGGTAAACGTCCAAATTCTTTTTCCACTCTCCCCCCAATATTAAAATCTGTCCTAAATTTGCCCAGAAAATTGTTTTGTCGTAAGTTCTCTACAAACAGATTCTGTTCTCAAACTGCAATTCAATTTTCTAGATGACTTCCCTGTTGAACTACATCTCTGAAACCAGACCGGTTAAAACTCTCCGCAGTATTCCGGAATACAGCAAGCAGAAGATTAGTGCCTCTTTGAATTTTAAATCTATAGGTAATTTAAGTTCACAGTATACACCTTTTTAATCGTACTTAAAATAACCAACATGCACACTAAAATGTGGCTTAAAATATTTTCAGCATTGTCGGAACTTGCTCCATACATCACCACCTTGAAGGAGTATCAACAAAACTTGAATATTCATGAATTGATTGCAAATAAGGTAAACAAACGTCTCCTATCAGGATTAGTCAAAGGTAAATAAACTTTCATTTAACCCTTCTTTGGGACATCGCTAGAACAATCTTTTATCCTCGTCCACCATTTTAAACTTCTTAATTATTACTTTTCTTCTGCTTTCAGAAGTAACCAGCAAGGTAACTAAGGAGTCGAGGGAAGAAACCACAGAAGACGAATCTCTGAGGAAGTCTACACAAGAACCTCAACCAGAAGAGAAATCGCAACCGAAAACGGAAGAAACCATGAAGAAAGCAACTGCTGAAGAAGCAAGTTAAAATGTATATCTTAAAACTATTTTCTTTTTATATAAAGTTTATATAATGCCAAAAAATGCAACATTCAAATTTTATAGCTGTTCAAAGAAATATCGTTTCAAATTTTATCTGTTGTGCTTTAAATATGTGCATTTTTAATTGCTCAATAAAGAGATTGTTTGCTGGTTAAACTTTGCATCTTGATTTATGC
Organism: Tenodera sinensis; assembly: GCA_030765045.1. NCBI lineage: Eukaryota > Metazoa > Arthropoda > Insecta > Mantodea > Mantidae > Tenodera > Tenodera sinensis. The sequence continues at coordinate 51,740,796 of CM060967.1, forward strand.
TTTATAACTTTAAGTTCCTACGTTAACTCCAATTTTTACTTCCTGCTCCTAAAACACCAGCTTCTTGTAAAGCTGTATCTTGTAATGCATTTTCAGTTCAACATTGCAGTTTCAATAATCAAAACAAAGACTAGCTTTGAAGCTTCAGTTCTTCCAAAATTGATTCAACACAATATATAAATATTCAATACAGACCAGAGTTAGGAAATACTGTAAACAATGTTATGGTAGCCGCAAAATTTAAGTGGCTGAGTACTGAATATTTTTCCTGTTATACAAATTTTGTGGGCACATATATTTACTTCGCCAGCTGTATAACCTGATTTCACAACCTGTTTAACTACAGGATACTGCTAGGCATGGCAAGTCCACGATTGAATTTTGTTGAGCCAGCCGCCTTTAAATTTTGCGACAGCTATCTATAATAAATTCAACTATTTCTTCTTTGGAGGAGTGGTCTTGATACAGAATGCTTCAAATTGCAATTACTTTATACAGAAAAGAACGATGACTTAAAATGTTCAATAATCAGCCTCGTAAATGTGTTTAACCTTTGTATCCATTTTAATTTTACGAGTTCTCAAAATTTACTCAAAGAGAATGACGGTTCAATATGAAACTATACTGCACCGTATTCATTTCGAACTCATTTCAATAGAAATGAATGCAACCAGAAAAAAACTGAAAACATTAATAAGAATTGTCTGCTTCTATGATTAAGTTGTCTGCGACCTGGCTTTGGTTCCCGACTAGGGAGGGAAATTATTCTTTAATTACAATTTTCCCTATTCTCCGCTTAGTCGGGAAGTATGCATCTGGGAGTGAAGGTAAATTGTGTAACTGATTAAACACCAAGCTCAAGAACAACGGTACTTAGAGGGCTATACAGACGATAAATATATGAAAATTAAGTGTTCTGTAGATTCTTGGAAACATACAAAAGGGAGTTGCGTCTAATTATATAATTTTCCAATAACAATATTGTATTCAATTAAAAAGTCCGAAGAAAATTATATACATTAAATAGAGCAAATCCCTTTAACGGTTTGATACTCTAACATATATGTCAAGAATAACTCAAAATATTAGTCCGAGTTGTACATGCTACAAAAGAAGTCCATTAAAAGCTAAAATTAAAGAACATCACATCGCTTTTTAAAAAGGAATGTTTTTCCGAAGCTTAAAAACGCATGCATGAATTTAATTTTAGCAACACAATCATTTTCAGATAACTTTTTCTACCATGTATTTAATCGGTAGAGGAAGTTGCATTTCACCTAAACAGGTTTACACTGAACATTCACCGGAAATACACGTTTTAAGGCCTCCCGAATACAAAGAGACACATTAAGAAAAATTTCCTGATATCTGTGAACAGCTTAACTGCAAAATAAAACGTTAGTTAAATACTACACTTGGTACTTAAGTTCAAAGATACCACAGGAAGATTTTCAAGAACACCCCTCTCACTAAATTACCCTTAATTTTTATTTTCCCAAAAATGTCTCTTAACGATTTTGATTAAAATACCATATGTTTGAGACACGTGCATGGCAAATAAAATGTTTATGCTGAATTTTCTGGGAATTTCTCTTCATTCTGAATTTATTTTGTAAGTAGTAAACTAAGAAACAGACAAAACAAATCTGATATTGTCCTAGCCTTTTTTGACGTTACTCATTTCTAGGATTTTTTTTTTTTAATGTTTGGTTTATATGCGGCCATTAACATCGAAGGTCATATCAGCTGCTCTTAACCTATTGGAGCAATTGCTCAAGAGCAGTGGTGTTCACTCGCTTAACTGTAGTTTTGAATTTTGGGTTTCTATTACTTTGGTTCTTCTTTAATTTATTACATTAAATCCAAACATGCATTCACACTCCCATGCTTCCAGACTCCAGGGAGGATGGGGAATAATCCTAGTTAAAGAAAAATCCCCAACCTCACAGCCAAGAGTCAAACCCAGGCTGAGCTACGGGGGCATCCTTCGGGAAATTGTTGGCAATTTGCTTGGATTTTTACTTATACTACTTTTCTCTCTCCCTCTCTCTCCCTCTCTCTCCCTCTCCCTCCCTCTCTCTGTCTCTTTCTTTCTCGCCTTTCTTTCTCTCTCTTTCTTTCTTTCTCTCTCTCTCTCTCTCTAATTTTGCCGGACATGCAAAGATCGTGGAAATTAAAAGCAATCACATAGCCATCTGTTTTTAAGCCTATAACTACTGATTCTATCCCACTTGTACCTAAAGTAAACTGGGTAGTGTAACTGTGCAAAGGTTCATCTCGATTCACATGAAGGAGATAGAAAAAATAGGCTTTCATAAAAATGTGTAGTTACGTAAAAATAAACGAAGTTCTTCTTCTCCTTTCAAGGATTAGGTGTTATGATCACCTATTCCGTTCTCTTTCATCCATCCACCTCTTACGAGGTCTACTCAGATCCCTCTTTCCAATCGGCTGACAATTCATTATTTTTTATGGTTATCTGTTTTCTATCATCCTGTTAATATGATCTTTACATTTCATTCTATTTTCTTCTATCTTATCATTAACTGAAAAGATTTTTAAATCTAATTTTATTGTTTCGTTCCTTACTTTCTCCATTTTAGTACCTACTCCTTTTACATCTCATGAACTTCATTTCTGCTGCTTGTAGGTATGAGTGATTTTTCCTTTTTTTTGTTATCGACCATAATTCGGAACAGTATAAGAATAGGTACAGCCATAACTTCATAGAATTTCATTTCTTTCTTTTCTTGCTTTTCTTCCTAAAGTTCTTCCAATTATTCCACAAATAGCCCATCTGCGATGGCCTGTTTACACATTCATGTGAAAAAACTATAACTAGAAAATATCTAAGGAAAGGATAGTTGGTAGAGAAAATCGTGTTAATATAGCAGATAATTTGAAAGTGCTGTTTCTGATCAATAGTTTCTCGCGATGCCATAAAAAGAGTATTAATGATTAAGTCTATGTTTTAAACTTCTGGCCATCATTGGGACACCAGTAAAACTGATGTAACTACACCGCGGTTTTCACGGCGGCTAGTCAAAACAAACCTATGTACACAAAACGAATTTAGCAATATGTACTGTTTAGGATCACATCTCAGCTTCTTATCGTTTTACGGGATCTCGCAAGGTATGAGGTGTAATTAGAGACCTATGACGTTTCAAGCGCAAGGAAACGTGGGGAAGGGGGTGGGAGGGTGGATACACTTGACCTCCTAGTTAAACCACGTTTTAATTTTCTTTAAATTTATCTGCAAATTCTTAATGTCTGTTATGCAAAAGGTTGCAAATATTGCTTGAAACAAGCAGTATTTATTGAGTTAAACGATTCTGTGTTATAAGAAAGACTAACTTTGTCCTTAGAATCACAAAAACGTGTAAAGCTTCACAGTAAACATAATGTAATATTACATTGAAAAGTATAAAAGCGTCTAATCCTTCTCGTAGCAAAGTAGCTTTAGCATGTTTGTCTATTACGTTGTATTATAGTGCAGCTTCTGCTTTCAAATGAAAGGTTTTCTTCTAATATCCATGCAATAAACCGCCTTTCTTGAGTGGCATTAACATTTAATTACATTTCTGTGAATTTGCACAGTTTCTGAAATCTGTTGAACTGTGTTACTAGCTTGCCATAGACCAATAATCTGGCCACGTGTAGCTTCTGATGTGTACGGCATACTGTGAATCAAACAAAAGTTGAGCTTAATGAGTAACGATTTATTGAAAAACAAGTAAAAATCAATACTTTCTTTTCAGGCCGACGTGTCATTGGCTATAACTAGCTATTATCATGTAGTGGTGCCCTAGGACAGGGGAAAGAAGAGGTAACGGTTTGCTAAGCGGCCAGAAAAAATTAATACTTTCCTTACAGGCCGACGTGTCATTGTTTATAACTGTGTCCATCCAGTAGCATGAAAATGCTGTCATTGCAGAGGGGTAACGAAAGGGAAAGGAGGTGAAGCTACGAAGGCCTCGTTAAACAATCATGATACCCTTGCATTCTACTAAATTAGTTTTATGAACATAAATGGATGCGGCAGAACACTCGACGTACCACATTACTATTCAAAGTTTGAAATGTTTCATTGTGCACTTATTTTGGCCTGGATATTTGGTTCATCCAGAGAAATAATTTATATATATAATTAATTGTTGAGTAATAAATATATCCTTGCTACCCTTAAAGGTACGTATAACTATATTTTCAATTCGCGCAATGGTAGCGCTGTTGGTTAACAAGCAGGAGATCCGGGTTCGATTCTCGGTACCAGGTAAGGCCCCCTGTTCCGAAGACCACATATACCGGCCGGAAGGATCGGTGCGCTGATCACGTCGCATATTACAGTACAGTTTCCCACTAATGACGCCTGTGGTGGGGAACGCAGCGGCTATGCGGTAGACATTGGCCCAGAAAGGCGCCGCGCGGTTAGTTTCTTTATGTATTTTCAAATCAAAATATTTCCATTCTATGTGACTCATGTACTACAAAGTTATACTTACCCATAATATCCGAACAGAAACACCAGATATTCTTTTGAGTTACTCTGTTACCATACTATGCCATTTTTAAAAGTACTTTGTTTGAACTCTGGAGGCCTAAATATGTATTTCCGGTGAAATTTCAATGTCGGCCATTTTGGGTGTAATGTAACTTCTTGCACGTTCTAGGTAGGTGCAGAGAAGGTAAAAGTTCTGCTATGAATGGTTTAAAATAAGTGTTTCTGTCCTTATGATTTGCAAAAGCATTTTTTAAAAGTCCCGATTACATATTCATTATTTTGAGCTTATTTTGTAGCATGTACTACTCAGGCCAATTAGATGAGTTTATTACCGACATTATATATCAAAGCATCGAAGATAGTTAAACTTGTGTGCTTTATTTAAATTTTCATAATATTCTTCTAACGATTTAATTTGCCTTAAATTTCTAATACAGTTTTGTCATTGGGAAGTTATGTATACATATTAGACTAACTTCCATTTGGTATAATTGTACAAAGAGGACCATGCAAGCTATCTGGCTGAATTTTATTGTTTTTAAATTTATCTTTTGTATAGCTCCCTTAAGTAATGAACTTGGTTTAAATCAATTTAACATTACACGTACTCGTAGTCACTTCCTCGTGCATACTTCAGAACGATGTAGATATTAGGGATATTTTGATCCCGAAACAATTGAAAAATATAAAATTACACAATAATATTTACTATACAGTGCTATTACAAGAATACTTCATATTAAACGAATATACATGTTTCAATTAAGAATTTAATACATTCAATTTTCGGTAGACACTCTTGCCTTGATATCTTTTGGTTTTCACAATATTCGCCACATTTGGAGACAATGAAACACAACTCTGGACCCTTAATGCACAGTTCAAGTTATGATCACTGATGTTGGCTCTCTGAGGATTTTTAATGCGTTTCATAGCTGAAAATAAGGATTCACATACACAGGTCGAACCAAACATTCCAATCATAGATGCCGCACGCCTGTGTAATCGAGGAAATCTTAGTTCAGGAATAAATTAAAATCCATTTTTAAGCCCGTGAGATCTTTCATCAAACGCACGGAAAAGCATATGTAGATTTTCAAGATAACATCCCACTTCTAGGGAATCACAATGACGGATCACACTTTCCAACCTGGGAAAATGACAAGGATCACCATTTGGCACTTGACGTTCCCATAATGAGAGCATATTTTTAAAAGAAAAATTGATCTCTAGCGAAGAATCAAAGCTAGGTCGCAGACAACACCACAGAGGCAGCCATTCTTAACGTTTTCAGTCTGCATTCCATTTCTATTTAGGTGTAGAATTTCAAATTGTCTTCTTCCAGATGAATACAGGATTAGGATTATATAATGAAGCTCCATTTTCTTTCAGAGTGCAATTTGCGAATTCTAAGGAAATCTAAATTTAGTAAAAACAAAGATTATAGAAATTTAAGGGAATGAAGATTTAAGAGTCGCCGTTTTCCGCATTAAACAATTGAAATTATGAAGCATTATCTAGTATCAATACCAAAACATTAATTTTTTCCCCCTCTTCTTTCTTATTCGTCTTAATGTTATTAGTTGGTCATTTTGAAGTCCTGGTTGGTAAAAACCAAACCAAACTTTTGTTCTAAAGTGCCGATATCAAGTCCATAGAGTGCGTAGTTTCTAGGTTATTTTTTGAACATTGTTGGTGGAATTAAGCACTTTGAAACCTCCATGCAAGTTAAAAACCAAATACATCCGAATACCTTAAAGGAGCCAAAACATAACCAAGGGAACTGCAGAGGTTGTCATAGGAATAACCGTATTTTCTATCAAACAAATATAATATACTTAAAAGTTGCAAGTTCTATTACTACACTTCCTAATAGTTGTAGCATTGAAAATGCATTACAATATGCAATTTTACAGAAGTTTTCTGTTATAGGAGCAGGAAGTAAAAGTTAACATAGGAGCTTTGTGGTGTGAAGTAGAGATCAAGATGCAAAGTAACCAGCAAACAATTTTTATTGAACAATTAATGCACAAATTTAAAGCACAAACATAGATAAAATTTGCAACAGTAACATTTCTTTAAACATCTATAAAATTTAAATGTTATTTTTGCCATTATATAAACTTTTATATAAAAAAAAAGGATAGTTTTAAGATATTTCAACTTGATGCTTCAGGAGTTGCTTTCTTCATGGTTGCTTCCGTTTTCGGTTGCGATTTTTCTTCTGCTTGAGGCTGTTGTGTAGACTTTCTCAGAGATTCGTCTCTTGTAGTTTCGACTCCGGACTCATTCACCTTGTTGGTTACTTCTGCAATAGAAGAAAAGTAGTAAGTAACAAGTTAAGGGAAAAAAAAAAAAAATATAGTGAACGAGGATAAAGAAGGGCGACTGCGTTTTAAGACATCCGCAAAAAGATTTACCTTTGGCTAGTGCCGAGAGGAAGCGTTTGTTCACCCTTGTAATGAATTCAGCAATATTCAAGTTTTGTTGATATGCCTTTAAGGCCATGATGTATGGATTAAGTTCCGAAAAAGCTGAAAATATTTTTAAGCAACAGTTTAGGGAATGTTGCCCATTTTAAGCAGAAATAAGAATTGCGTAATGCGAATCTTAATTACCTTGTTGAGATTTAAAATTGAAAGAGGTGTTAATCTTCTGTTTAGTATATTCCGAAATGCTTTGGAGAGTATTCACCGGTCGGATTTCATGGATGTAGTGCAACAGGTAATTCATCTAGAAAATGTGAAATTCAAGTTAGAGAATGGAATTTCGTTTGTATGAAAATCTAGGCGAGGAACAGATTTTTTTTCGGGAAAAAAAGTATTGAAAAACCAAGAAGTGGAAAGAGAATTTAGATATTTACCTGAAGAGGATCTTTCGTTATGGCTGGGATTTTCGTTTCCACGTAGTCCAGGCCGGAACACAGAAGATTGTCGACTTTCTCGATTGGCTTCTGGAAGGTTGCAACGATAGGGGAAGCGGTGGTAACTGCACTCTTCACAATGGATTCTGCAGAGGTAAGCGTGCGTTGTGTCACAGTGTTGTTATCCTGCAACAATTAAACAGTTACAAGTAATTTCTTACTTACTAAACCACCCTATCAAATTTAAGAACAAACGTGTGAAGTAGGCAGTTATCGCGTATTACCTTTATCGTCGTATACACTGATACAACAACTGCTGCGGCGCGTTTGATTATCGGAAGGTTCATAACTCGTGTGACGGACTCCATATGTGCTACTTCAGACTGCTTTTCTTCTTGAACAGACTCGGGAACCTTATCAGATGGAGTTGCCATTATAACTGCATAAACAAAATACACACTTCATGAAATTGTTTTAATATTACGGTATCCAAACATGCATTACCTTTGCAACCCCTATAATACTCAATATTTACACAAAACCTTACCAAAGTATGAATAAATTCACCCATACGTTACCTTAAATTTATTCCAAGAGCCGAAATTAACTTTAATATATGGTTCTACTAAAGCAACCGAAATCGAAAGAATGATGACACCGTCCAAGCTGGCGGTTTATAAACCCAAAAGATGAGGTCACGTGAGTACAGGTAATCTGCCAATCGAATGTGGTTGAATGTAGAGAACTCTTGCGGTGAAAGGGGGTAAGGAAAGTTTCAGTGCTCAGTTTGTTCCTGCAAGTAGGCAGGGATGTTTTGTTCGGATCAGTAAGTAGATGTGCACGAACACAATCCTACATATTTAATAGTCTTCAGGCCTTCAACACTGCAATATGTTTTAAACGTAACAAACTTCGTGTTTCGTATGCGACTTTTAGATTGTTATTTTAGGAGTAAAATAAACGCTGAAGATAATACTTTAAAAGTTCCCGTGTACAAATTACGTGTTGCAGTCGGCATTGTGATAACTGGCTGTGTGTGGTAAAGTGGGGGAAAACTAAAATAAACGTGATTCATTTCTTGTAAACGTGAACTATGTAATGTGACGTTTCACTTTTCGTGTTTTAAAATTGTATTTTCCTACTTTGTATGTTAAAAGTTTGAAAGCATTTTTTTTTTACTTAAAAACTCCAAATTTCGGTATATTTTATAAACAGGTATATGTATTTCGTTCTTGAATTACTTCGCTTATTGATTTTGTGAGATATTTGTTCTCAATCGGTCAAAAATGCGTTTCCTTCGTTGAATTTTATTGTATTACAGAAACTTTTAGATTTAACAACCAACTTGATTACCCCAAATAAAATTTCTCGTAAGGGATTCGAGACCGAGATTTTCAAATGTTATGAAATGGTACAATTCTGGATCTTTCAAAATAAATATCCTCGAGACCAAAGTTAATATAACGCAGTAAGTTATTGCATTCTGCCATTTCTAAATGTGTTTTAAAATGTTAATAGTGTGGATGCATTTTTATCCAGCAGGCATTGCTTCCAGATATTTGTAATAAGTATAAAACTTGATATCTGCGCATCAACTGTAGTCCATTTTTTCATTAATAAGTTACTGTTCATAGCTCATGCTATCTCAGTAAGTAAATACACTCCAACCTCTTATAGTACCTTACGCTTAAAAGTAAAAATGGGAATCGTGTATTTATTACTCTACTAGAAATATTTTAAAAGGAGTTTTTAAACTTTTAGGAATATCTTCTATTAGCTGTGTAAAGTAGTATTTATCTTAGAGGGTAATCATAATGGTAATTGAAGTTTTTACGTCAGAACCAGATATTGGAAGAAAACAACTTGGCTGTATGGTAAAATGGGGAGAGAGCAAGATGTGCATGCTTTACTCCGTATAAATGGAACATTTCTGCATATGTAATGTGACGCTTCTTTTCGTGTTTTAAAATTGTATCTTTTTAGATTGCATGTTAGAATTTTGAAAGAATTTTTTTTTAAAAAAATCGCGAATTTCGGTATCACGTAAGTAGGTGCCTGTATGTGCGTCGTTGAATTGTTTCACTTTCTGGTTTTTTGGAATATTTTCTGTTCTCAAACCTTCAAAAACCACGTTTTTGTCATTAAATTCAATTTTGTTGTGTTAAGTAGCTTAGTTTACCAGCCAACTTTATTACCCCATATAAAGTTGTTCGTAAGGGATTCGGGATTGAGATTTTCAAAAGTTTTGCAATTCTAGATTTTTCAATATGGATACTCTGGAGACCAATGTGATATGGCATTGTAGGTTTTTGCATTCTGCCATTTCTAAATGTATATTAAAATATGTTATAGTGCGGATGTATATATTTTTATCCAGCACGCATTACTTGCAGATAAAAGTTGATCATATACCTGGACATCAGCTATACCTAGCCCAATTTTCATTAACATGTTACACTTGCTCTCCATGTATATTAATAGCTCAAGTAAATACAGTACAACCAGTGCTAGTATCTTACGAACAAAACAATTATTAGTTTGCAAGGATCTTTCAAACTTCTAAAAATATCCCGTATTAGCTTTATAATACACGCATTTATCCTGCAAATTAATTATAATACCAATGGAAGGTCTTACGTCCGCTTGAATCACAAGCAGGTGCGCAAATTAGAAACTAAACCACTTTAAATTTACAGAAATGTTTAAATTTAGTTTATATCCCTTAAGATAGCAAGACCAGCGAACGTTTTGAAACTTGAGCAAAATAGTCTAAAATTATCTTCTAGTTTTAGAGGATGTGGACAATGAGTGTCAAAACACGATATAGTGAATATCTATGCCTACGTGATTAAATGTCTTCATTTGATTTTCACAGTTTACAACTGAAAATATCCAACTTGGTTAAATGTTAATCAAGTGTTTCTAAACAAACTTAGAGCAACATTCATTGGCCTAGGTTTCCTTAAACATACGCCGTATTTTCAGTGTGCATAATTGTATTCCTCAAAATACCAAGAAGCGGTCAAATAGGGTTCTAAGAGTAAAATTTAAAGTGTTTACATTTTAAACCTAATATTGTGAGATCTTGTTCAGCTGAAAAAGTACATTCAATGAAGAATCTAATTTTTATCGAGTGTTACTTTAGGGAAGTGGACTAAATATTTTCACCCATAACATTCCCTAAATATCGATGTAAAATGGATATATTCTTCCGATGGAAACAGTAGTTTAGTTTTGATCTTGCTCATTTAATGAAGGAGAACTTTGTTTTACTAAAATAAACATTCCTAAACAATATAGAATATCAGTCAATGGTGTTTTTTAGAGGTCTTGAGCATATCAGCGTGAAAGTGTCCGTATGTGTTGGAGCTAATGCTCCGGAAATGTCACAGCTGTTGTTCCTCCTTAAGGGTGAAAAATGGCCAATTTGGCTTTGTAATAAAAGGGAAAAAGTACTTCTTACCTGACTCGGCTAAGGTTTTTTTATTTCATTTGTGTAATGAAATGATTAAGGTAATTTGTATCTTTAACTAAAAAGCTCACATTAATTTGCGATTTGATTTAGAAAATTATATATTTTTAACATATAAACATTAAAGACATTTGTACTGCGCGTAACGGTAAAAGTAAGGAAATGCTACATGCAACCGAAAATACTTAATTTACTTATGGGAATTTGTGTGCCAATATTATATACCCATTTGACTAAGAAAACCCATTAAAGCGTGGGTAAATATCGGCTGAAGCCGGGTTAGTTGGTGCTGTACCTGGCGCGTGGTGCGTGCGTCAGAGGAATTGAAATGTTCAATGGGGAAAAACGAGGGTAATGTAGTACGTTAACATGTTTCATGATGAACTGCTTCCTTTCTGATATATTTAGCACAGGATTGTTGTTGTTACTTCAAAATTGTTACTTTACAAATTTCTACTGCTTACTATAAAGACTTAGAGATTACCAAAGCAATAATCTTTTTAAATAATACTCAAAATTAGCCTCTAATCCCCTTATTCCTCAGTTCGGATATTTTGTTGGATTAGACCTAGTTTTATAACCTTGATTATGGAGGTGCCGCAATTTACATGTAATATGAACCTCGTTTGGACTACGAGTTCTGTAGAAAAAAGAATATTGCATTCCTATTCCCTACAAATATTTCAAAATATTCTTTAAAATCCATTAACAAAGAATGTTTGAAATGATTAACTCAATAAAAACTTTAATATAAGTTGTGCTTCATTGAGATCTAGCTTTTGTGTAGTAAGATTTTACCCATCTTCTTGGTTACCAGCTGTACAAAAATTTAGAATGAAGGACCTTAAAATTCCCAGAAAATTCAAGATGAACGTTTCAGTTGTAATGAAAATATATTATTGTATAAGTAATGAGAACTGGTAGCCACTATGAGAAAGTTAAATTTTTCGTAAACATTTCCATGTAAAGGTGAGAGGTGGGGAGAACTTTCTTGAAAATCTTCCTGTCACATCCCCAAGTTTGGTATTTAACCGAACTTTTCTTTTTCTTTTGTTACTAATGTTCTTTTAAGTGGACATTTTTCTAAAACTGGTATTTTGGCTTCTGGGGGCGTAAAAGGTGTATTTCCAGTGAAATACGTGTATCGAATTTTTGGTTCGAAAGCAATACCTTTTCTACCTACATAGTATGTTCACGATAGAGAAAATGTAAGCAATAAGCTAATTTAACTCCGCTCATACAAGAATCTGCTGCGTCAGATTTTCGCTACCCCTTCTGCTACCTATTCTTACATCCTATTCGTCTATATGATTCATGTTACTTGAGATAAACGTTCACAAAACTGGTTTCATTACATATGTGCTTCATTGCACGAGCGTATATGAGGGATATAGTAGGTTTCAGCAATAGTAATTTTAAAAAGGGATCACTGTGTGCTTTGAAATTTTATTTGCACGAGCCAAACAGAAGGAATATCAGTTGAAGCAAATTATAAGAAACATTTTGGAAATGGTTAATGCTACAAAATTTCTTTGATAAACATTATCTTATCGGGGTCTATATTTGTTGTTGTATGCTTTTGTCTTATGTTCTAAAAATGATTTAAAATGTATTTGCAATGAAAAGGACTTTGCAGGCCATTCACACGAAATTCAAAATATACATTTTTAACCATTTAAACTTATTTTATTAAATCGTTTAACCCTTTTTGAGAAAATAAAGATATAACGAAGGGAGTTCCATGTAAAAAGTAATTTAGGATGGGCAATTTTATTAAATCTTCGTGTTGCGTTCCTGGGATATACTGAATCTTCATACAAAGTTTGGTATTCATGTAAGGGGGGACTTATGTTCATAGTTGCATATATTTACGTAAATATATAGGTACATATGGAGTTGCATGAAGTACTTTTACGGTAATTGCAGCTCGTATTCAATGAAAGACTTTTCTTACTATAATGCAGAAATTTTACACTGTCTACTATGTCATATCAAACCTATATTTTCATTTGATATATTTCGTTTTTTAAAACTTCAGATACATGTTGATGCAAACACTCAGTTTAGTGAAACATATTTCATAGTAGGAATTTCATTCAGTAGGCAGTTGTAAAAATCAACCAAATTAACTTTCCTGTATTTGTCCTACTGTAGATAATCCAAGATATATGGTAAAGTGCTCAAATAAGAGATACTTTTTTTAAAAATTTGGCTATTATAATATTTTTTAATATCCGCATGGTACTTTGCATCCCTAAAAGCATCTTTTTTCAGATTTTATACTGTGAACGATTAACAACGTATTTACATAAATTCCTTTGAAGTGGAAGGTAAGAAAACCGAAGGTTTTCAAAATGGGGCCCAAATAAGAGATACCGTCAACTTTCTTACCTGTATTGATAAGCACAGAAACTGCACTAATGGATAATAAAGGCATAGGGAAAGAACAAAGGCATTCAAAAGTATTATTTTACAACAAATAATTCTCGTTCCAAACAATGACTCGGCAACTGTTCCAAGAATAAAAAGCAATTTGAAAGGCTCTTCACGTACATGTGCCCTTCGATGGTATGTCACATGTCGTGCCCACTTTACCCCTCAGTGTCTTCAGAATATAATAAACAGAATAAACATATAAGAATAAAATGCAAAATAAACATTCATCATCCGTATCATCAGCTAGTGTTTATTTGGGACCACGTGGCGTCTCTTTTTAGGATCCATGATACACTAAAAGTCCGCGGCTGCTTTTGTTCAAAGACGTTATTGCAGAATTATTAAATCCGCTTATAACAACTTCTGTGGATCCTATGCTACCCTGGGTGAGCAGTCGGGACGTTTTCTGTGCACACTGACAGTTTCTTTACTGCCGCGTGTCGTGTTACCTACTTCATTTCACTTGCCAAAAGGACTTCGAGACGAGTTGAATGTTTGCGTTCTGTTTACTACCACATGTTGCCACCAAAGCAAAATTGTGTCAAATGGAACCGAGATGAGTTTGTTCACTCACGTTGTGTGTTTACTTACCGTGTACTGATTCATTTTTTAGACCTGGCGAATGACTTACTGGGGATATGCGCGAGTGAGGTCATGCAAATTATGGAGAAGGTTATGTCTTTGGTTCCTACTTGAAATAAACAAGAGACTGCTGATGTAAGCGGGCACTGTACTTAATCACTCACTGTCCCGCGATGTTCACTACACGGAAGTCGGAGATATACTAACCTGACACCCCTTATGATCTTATAAATATAAAAGTGAACTCGACCATAAACAACTGCGCAGTTTCCAGCCATTCGCCAAATCTAAAAACAGCCCTATAATAACTTGGATAAATCTTTGTTTACTTGTCGCCAACCCAGCAGCTATCCCTATCGTGTACAGAGGTACGGGCTACTTGACCATAAACCACCAATACAGGGCTACCCAAGTATGCGATGCGATAAACTATTATCCGCTGTCGTCAATTTACTATTGTTTAAATGCAGTTGCTCGCAGAACTTTCGGCTTAGTTGGTTGGCAACATAGAATGCGTTTGCTTGCTTGGAGATATTAGGAAAGTGGGTTTACATAACTCATTCCTTTTGCTACTTGTCGTTAGGGAACCGTTATGTAGATAGAAACTACATATTGTGGGCGAACTATACCTATTTCCTGTGCCCGTTGTGATCTCTGCCCTTTGAAAGAAAAAGGAATACTTTCATGCACTTTAAACTGATATTAAATCATCTTGCTTTATTACAACTGTAATGATAAACATCTACGCACTTAGCAACGGACTTTATGGGACTTCAGGGGTTATGTCCTTCCTTATTTATTAAAAACAATGAAAGCAGGCGGTAACCGTCCTTGAGTAATGGATAACGTAGGCTGTAGGTCGTAAAGTCCTAAACTGCTCATGAGACTTGTTTGTTTGTTGATGCAGATTAGCTGGAAGATCTCCAGCTGTGGAAGAAGTGAACGCAGAGAGCCTTCTGAAGGCTGTTGCAATGTGTTTGGCAGGTAACATAACTGCAGTTCCACCAAACTAGTTTAGGAGCACATCCTACACGCTGCTAGTTATAAAAGCGAAAGGGAATAGGAAGTATTCTAACAGTGTAGCTATAAGTAATCTAAATTGTGTTTTGGTACAAAGTTTCGCTTTCGTAAAAGTGATAAAGCTCTTTCCAACTCCTTGATACTTCACCATGGGCGCAGGCATTATTGGATCCAGAATTAAAGAAAGGTTAACGTTTTTAAAACTACTATACAGAGGGATAGGTATGGCGATGGCTCCATTCAAAAACAGCTTTGAATTAGAGATTCTTGGCAACCACTGGTTTTCCCTGATATGTAGGTGAGAAAAATCGCGTTTGAGGAATAGGTCATAGTATAGGTCAGGGCTGGGGAACTCGCTAAATAGCGTGAGCTACCTTTTTTAACCTGCTAATCATAACCGCGCAAGGCCGTGAGCAAGTTGCGCTCAGAGTACCAGTTGCCCAGGCCTGTTATAAGTAGAGTGAATGCTGGTTTTCCGATGCCGGCCGTGAATGTCTTCCTGTACTATAACAGGAATGACTCAATGAGAATTTGCGGAGGGGAGCTTAGCACTTCGACCGAAAGGCGATCTTTTGTATGATCGGCCATGATTTGTGTTGTATTTCTTCCAAGTGTTTAATAAATTTGTTTTATTATTATTATTATTATTATTATTATTATTATTATTATTATTATTATTATTATTATTATTATTATTATTATTATTATTATTATTATTATTATTCGCCTGGCGACTCGGGGAAACCTCCGAAAAAAGGATTCAAAATGAAGCTTCATGTCATTCCGTTTGCTGTTAATATCCTGCAGGTATATATTTGGAAGCCCATCTACTAATATACCTAATCCCCTAGGTTTGAAAGCCACGAGCCGCCGCTGCTGTAATTATTTCCGAGAGAAAGGTTTTAAATTTCAGAGCAACTAACTACAATTTAAACTACCCAACTTCCTTTGTCAGATATGTGGAATCGTAAAGGTTACAGCACTGTAATTAAGATAAATGATAAAAACCAGTCTCCTGTAAGAATTAGTCTTTAAATCCAATAGCTTCGCTCTCTGTGGACTGAAGTTGAAATTGCGTACTTGCTATGCAAATCAAGCTTTTGGAGTAGCGGGAGCAATGTTTGCTGACAGTGGATTTGACACACTGCAAATGCTGAAACCATGCAACTGTGTAATAAATTTGCAAAGCTTCCTGATTAATTTTCAGCTTCACGAGTCATTCATAAGGAACTAGACAGGATAGATAGATTACTTGGGAAATATAAGTAAATTTAGGGAAACGAACCCAAATTCTCAATGGTTATCTACCCAGTGTAATAAGTGTAGGTATATTCTTATATTGAAAATAAATTCTTGTTTTTAAATGGAAGCATTGGGTAAAGTAACACAGCTACCGCAATTTAAGTTTCATTCAGTGAAAACTTTTCCTCTACTAACTTTTCGATGTGAACCAGGTACTGTCTTGGTAAACTTAAAGGTTTAAAAGACACCTCGAAAAAATTAATGTAACGCTAGTATCAACTCTTCTAAAGGCAAATTCATAAGTCCGACGTTTAAAACCACCCCCTGTGATTTAATTGAAAGGAAGGACCGTATCCAAACAACCCATAGCACCTAGCTATAGCGGATGAGTGCGTCACCCTTTTGTTTACGTCAAATGGCTTCCTATTTTCGGTCAGGGAAGAGCGCTAAGCCATGCTCCTTTCAGACTATGAAATGTTAACATTTTTGTTTGTGTCGGGCTTGTGACGAGCTGGACCAGGAGTTTGTTGGTGCGAGACCGCTATAACGAACTTCCTGCTCGCTGTTAGTAGAGGGGAAATTAAGTTCCGGTGATTAAACAGTAGTTAATGTGCGCTTGAAACAATAACTTCCGGTCCTTTATCATAACACCGCATAAAGTGCCATGTACTATAACTGCTGAGTTTGTACGAACATCCTAGTTACCCAAAGCGCCATTAGAACACGTTCTCGAAGAGATCATGAACGCTAGAACGTAAGCTTATATGCAATACACCAATGGCTCCCTGCTAACGTACGAGGTCCCGGTTTTGATTCCCGTCGGCCGTCGATCCTGGGTTTTTTCTGGTCGGCAGGGGAGTGCTGTGGTGGTTGCTCATTCTATCACAATTTCCTGAGGGTCATTTCCCTTTCATTCTGTTTCCTTCTCCAGTTTCAGGTGTACTTCCAGGTTTTATGGTGTGTGGTGGTGTCAAAACAGCGCGGAGCTTGCACCAAAGAATGAGCGTTTCCCGTGAAACTAGAGGTCCATCTGGTTGGACAGGTCGTTCATCGCCCTCTCTGGGCAGCTCCCATAGTGAGATGAGCCTTTAAACTTGTAACTATTAGATACTTCTGAGCGTCTGTGTTCTGTTTGCCTGCGAACTCTAGCCTCCTGTGGTTCCTTCACTTCATCCCTTCATCCTGCTGGATGGTGGACACATGGTAGACACATGGTTAAGGGCTGAAGAACTCGCGAAATAGCGTCAGCTACCCCTGCCCCCTCTCTTCTCTCTTTTACTTGCTAAGCACACAGTTAACAGAGGCCGTAATCAGGCTGCGCTTAGAGAGTACCCGTTGCCCAAACACAATAGATCTCCCGTAGATCGCAGTGCATGAGTTGTCCCCCTCCATGGTATACCCTATACATTTGATGCGAATTGCATTCGCGAAGTAATTTATGTGAAGTACACGCAGAGCTGGTCCCGCTCACTCGGTAGAGCACCTGCCTGCTGTGCGAAGTGTCCTGGGTTCGATTCCAGGTTGAGATGGGAAATTTTCTATAGCCAAGATTATTCCCTACTCATCAGGACAAAAACAGGAAACGTAGAAACGTTTGTAAATGGACACAACTAAATAAGGAAATATTAAATTGATACATTTTGCGATATTTTGGTAAAACTGTAAGACGGGGATGGGAATCGGCGACTTGTCTGTTTAAAATAGAGGAGAAAAGCTCTTCAAGGATATTAACCATGACCTAGTTATTGTTGGCGTTGGCGAGGGGTTTTGGGGAAGTTCAGAAAGGAGGCAGGAATGGGGGAGAAGCAGTTTGACTGTTGGATACCAGCTGAAACTGTCATGCCGCTATATCAACAAAACTTTTTGGCATGTAGATAATATTGTACCTCGAAATGTGCATGAAATCATGCAGTAGCTCTCGAGCAGAAAGTGGAAACCAAAATGTTTAAGAAATAATCATATCCTGAAGTTTCGTTATTATTATTATTATTATTATTATTATTATTATTATTATTATTATTATTATTATTATTATTATTATTATTATTATTATTATTATTATTATTATTATTATTGTTGATAATGATAATAAATATTTTTCCATACAGAGTAGTAAGAACCTCTTGCCACTGTTTAGGGAATGACTGATGTCTCCAAGAAGCACGTGTAAGTTTAAGAGCAATGTAGCGTGACATTGGGTCATTCACGACGCGTATAGCATCTCCAGCATTGAAACTCATATTGGGAAGGACATAGTTGCATGTCCGTGGAATGCGGTTTGCAT
Organism: Tenodera sinensis; assembly: GCA_030765045.1. Classification (NCBI taxonomy): domain Eukaryota; kingdom Metazoa; phylum Arthropoda; class Insecta; order Mantodea; family Mantidae; genus Tenodera; species Tenodera sinensis. Next base: position 51,759,199 of record CM060967.1, read on the forward strand.
AGATATTACAGGAGCAGGTAGCCAACTAGGCCAAGCTGCTTCTTGAATACGCAACAAGACCAACGGCCACTTTACTTAAATCAGGTTCTGGTACAAGTCTACCTTTTTATGCAACTTCTTATTAACGTCAAATTATGGAAATAAAATCGGTCTGTGCAAGTGGGACACCGCTGGCCTAAAGCAAACGGGTCCTGTAACAGGTTTCAGTGCACTGAGATTTTAATATAATTGACCAATATCGGTTATTTTATTGATTTCTGGCAGAGGAGTTATGTTAGTTACCTATCGGAATGGCTCAGGCGCCAACGCTCGGCACTCGCATTGGGTATATCCTGAATTCGATCCCCGGTGACTGATCAAACTGATCCAAGGTGTTTCACGGTTTTGCTTGTTAATAGGAGAAAGCTGGTTTGAGAACCTTCGTTTTCGCGATTCATCATTCCGGATCGGAAGTGTCGACAAAGAGCGAGCGTGGTGCTGCTGCGTGGTGGAATTCGCCTTGTGTAACCACTGTTTTCGACATAGAGACAGCACTGTGATCATGTCCCCCCTGGGCGAACGGCGTCGAAACGGTGAGGCTGACGGCTTCACGAAGCCACCTGGCGCCGAGATGAATCTTCAGCACACGTTAGGGACCCCATATTGACTTGCGCTCCTTGCGCCGGGCTCCGGCACACCCGCCTGGCACTGCTATGTCCTCCATTCCTACCGGACACACAATAACCTGACTATAGGCTCAGGTAGTTTCTACCGCTTTGTTACAGTTTGTCGTTTCAACGCTCGTTCTATGGTCAAGGACCTTCAGGGTAATCTCATTGCACTAAGCTTTGATTGCACCCATTTATTACCTGGAGTCATTCATTGGACAGTATCCGTTGCCTCTGATGGTAGAGTTATACTTAATGAGGATGGCGCCATCCCAAAGTCGGGAATCGATCATGGACCCGGAGTATGGAAGTCTCAAACGAAGCACTGATCTACTCTGACACCCTTTTGTTATAATATTACATAAAAATACGAACATCTCCTTTAATACCCTGCAAACACGAACACCGGAATAACCCCTTCCGTGTTTCCCAATCTCCTGATTAACTACAATTGTTCGTCACAAAGGTGGTCATGACCACCATGATTATAACAGAGAAAAACAAAAACATGCATGTGATGTAGATACTCGAAGGCTTAACTATTAAGTACCTGGGCGACCGAGCTTCGCTCGGCTTTTCTTTTTTCAATCGTTTTCTTTTCTTCTTCTTTTTTTTTGGGGGGGGGGGGTGGGGGCGTGATAGGTGGGAGAAGATACTTATTTAGATAAACTTGAAAAGCGAAGTGTTAACTAAATATAAATGTTCATTCTAATTGTTGGGGCCGTTTCCGTGATTAATATCCTAGCTTGTTTGCTGAAATTGGCCCTTTAACAGAGAAATTATGGCAAAAATAAGGTTTAGAGTAATTGTGACTATTAAGCATAAAATCGTTTTTTCAGGAATGACACCTATATAGATAAACTTAATAAGCAAAGCCCTATCTGAATACAAAATTTGATCGAAATCGTTAGAGCCGTTTCCAAGTTGCGCGGAATAATATATTATTCCATGGCAAGTTGACCATGATAGCTTAGTGGTTAAAGCAGCCACTCGATAAGCGAAAGATCCGTGGTTCAAATCCCGGCTATGGTATTGAATTTTTGTCCTGATTCCAGCTCTTATTTAAAATTCTGTCACAATTTTAAATATGTTGAAAATTTCATACAAATATCTGGAAGTTATAACACGAAAGCGTTTAATTTTATTATGCAACTAATCAAAATTTTCACAGATGCAGAACTCATAATCCTGAAATTATAAAAATACTATAATTTTAATAGAGAATATTTGTTACTCTTAGAGCGTGTGTGTGTTTAAATAGCACAACTTTAAAACGAAATGTTCGATAAATACCAAAGTTGGTATTGAAGCTCAGTATCTTTCAAAAAAATGTAAGGTCAATCAGAGTTTTTCTCTTTATAAACCGGGCGGAGTACAAAACACGTAAGGTGACACAAAAGAAAACAAAATTACAAATAAATGTATAGAAAATAACAAACTGAAAAGGACACTGAGATTAACCTCAGTCAGAACCCTGTGTAACGTAATGATTGTGGTGATAACTCCAAGTAGAAATTTAACTGCCATCAGGTTGATATCAGGAGGCAAGAGCAGGTAGTGGGGTAGGCGACTGCGGATTCTGATGCAAACGGCAATCTGACGGTCGAGATAAAGGAAGTCTGCACGGAGAACTGATGGTAACTTGTAAAAGAGATCTGCGCTTTGGTGACGGATGAACTCATGATAAGCAAACCGATTTCCCTGTGAAGTTGGGCACTTCGCACAAACCATAGAGCATTCAAAACCTTGTTTTGAAGCGACTGAAACCTTTTGAGTACACCAGACGCCGCTCCACCACAGACCAGACAGGCATCTTCCAAAGAGCGACATGAAGTTTTTCAAGATAAACCTCCCTCATCCTCTAGGGAAAATTTCGGATACTTTTAATTTTCTCTAAACAGCTCTAACGATTTTGATCAAAATCTTATCTTATCTTTCAAATAAGATGCACACCTTGTAATCCTGTTCATTCGGAAGAAATTTTGTATAACCATTAGGCTAGAGAAAAATTACTGCGCAGGATATGTAGATATTTCAAGTCTACTTTGTCGATCACCTTCCACACATCCGTTATTCTTGGATTTGAATTATTTAATAATTTGTAACGTCTTAAAGCGCTGTAGCTATTCAGTTGTTTCTCGCGATAACACTTGACAATCGCTCTCTCCTTGGCACTTATGTGTAATTTAAATGAAACTATTTATCGAAATGTGTATCTCAACTTGAAGTAGATACAAAAATAAGCTTCTGCAAGAATAGTTTGTTGAACCTATGTATAAGTAAACGATAGTGGGTAGAGAAAGTCGTGCGAATATTTTCCGCAGTTCCATTTTTGGATCGGTTTTAATAACGGTTTCTAACACTAATACTAGTAAGTTTCATTCAGGTCAAAGAGTTGCCAATTTACCAATTTTGCAGAGCTAGAGGTTTTGGCTATCTGTTTTGCAACGAAAACTATTGTAACGTTGGGGTCGACGTACAACAATGGACGGACGGGGCCAGGCATATTTCACACCATATGCCGGGCCGGCGAGCGGGTAGAGACGTTAAAGGCTGGCTGCCTCGCGCGACTGTATGAGTATGTGACCATAAGCAATGAAATGGCAGAAATAAAAGGAATCGAGAACGTTCGCGAGGCTTCTAGCTGAGTCATAGCGGTGCGTATGTGTTGAAAGTTTCTCGAAAGGTTGGGTGACGTCATCCCCATTATAGGACATGAGACAGCAACAGAGTCAGTCAGTGGAAATAAGTTTGAAAATAGAGCTACGGGAATAAGTTGGTCAGTGTGCCAGCGTGTGAGACTGCTGCGCGGGTGTGTGTGTCGTCCCGGAAGATACGTTGGTCGTCGCGAGTGATTGTATAGTTTTTGACGCATGTCCTTCAGTAAAAATCCAATGAGTTAGCCTACTTTTAATAAACAGGTCAGCAAATAGTTTATTTACGTAACAAACCGCCCTGCTTCCCTATGTTATTTTTCGAAGAAAACACTGAGTAAGTTGACTGCAAACTTTGTGTGGTACGGGTTCATAGTATTGCCAATGTTTTAACGAAAGATAATGAAAATTACAGCAGTTCAAACGAAGACGGGGGTGTAATGTTGGGAATAGGAACACAAGCAAATTAAGTGTAAACAGTTACAGAGATTGATAATGTAATACATGTGGATCACGCGAGCTCTTTAGCATTGCTTCTTTCCGAGCGAATGGACACTCAGCTTGTCTGTCGAAGTGCACAGACCTAATTTTACTGGAGCGTCTAAATGTGTGGAAATCAACGACACGCACAATTATCATCGTAAAACATATTTTAGGTGTATAATTGTGAGTACAGTTTTGTTTGACTGGTAAATTATGGAAATGAAAAAAAAAAATGAAGTTTGAATCACGCGTAGAAAATCAAAATTCTGCTTTACACATTTAAATCAACGGTGCTGGCATATTTTATTTACTTATAGCCTTTTGATAAAGACCATTGCAATCCTCTGTAATGCGTAGATATTACTTTCGAAATCCGCTTAAAATTGTGCCTCTTTGTTTTTAAACATCAGTCGATAAAGGCATTCGTGTGGACAGCCCTGTAAAGGGCGTGGGCCACTAACGTTTCCTTCAGATGAGCAAGCAGTTTTATATTGCATTCTTAGAGAATCTGCACGAACTCTTTCGTTCCGATAGCAGAATTTTCCCAATCTCTTCCCTATGCAAATTCAATCTTTAGCCGTCGTCATTTGGTGCCCGAGGGAGGTAAAACGTGTCATTTTCCGGAACATTCCCGCTTGGAGGGAAACAATCTCTGTTTCAATTTTATTGTTTGATGCTCTTTGCAGAGAGGAAAATAAAGTTCTTTTTATACCTAGGGCGATTAGCGATGATGGGAGTTGGGTATACGGGTCTACCTCGTTCTGTCAGCTTTTCAACAAATGCGAAATACCTATGGTCAATCTCGTTTTGAAACAGTAGCGTTTATCTATATCTATTAATATTATAAACAGGTGCACATAAAATATGGCACAATCTTTAAGATTACTTCATGAAAAATAAGACGAGTTTAATAAAAAATCAACTTGTACATATCTCTTATTGGCAATAACACGAGATAAACTATACTGTAAATGTGAAGGAAATCGAGCTTTCAAAGATCATGTGCTATTTTAATGGAGCATTTGAAACGTGAATTTAAAACAATTTTATTTTAAACTAAAAAGTAGTTGTGTTTAATGACAGACTTAATTGCAATAAAAAGTATCTCTTTTCAGAAATGTTGATTTGCTCACTGATTATCACATTAACCCACATATCGATAGTATTTTTGGTAGTTTTAATTACAGAGCTACCTTTTCATTTGGGCGATCTAGGCATGCGGCAGTATGGTCTAAGATTACTGTAGAACTTTTTCTTTTCGCTACTAGAGATCACATTTATTCCAGTATGCAAATTTTAGCAATTTTAACCTTTTTTCCAAGACCATACGTAAGAGGTAATTCGTAATGGTCCACAGTTTTGGCTTAAGCGATGTCTTGATGAATAAATAAGATGCATTGGTCCTAAGTCATGAAGTATTTTAATAATGGACAACAGCCACAAGAGTAGGTTTACCCTATGCAACTTCCTCTTCCCAGTTCCCATTACAGAAATACCTGAAATATTCAATAAAATCTAGTTTTTGTACATTGTGCATCTTGTCATTACACAGCATGCAGGTAAACATTAGTAGGAATTTACAAAAATTATAGAAATTCAGGTTGTTAAATACGGCGAAATAGTATATTGGGATATAAGGATGCTAAGTGAGGTTTACTAGACTGAGGAAAAGTTTGACAAGACTAGACGTAGTTGAGTCTTTAATTCCCGAGGATTAATAAAAACACTTAATACACGTGTATTGCATGCACTTTTTGGGAGGTAGTTTAATATGGCGTTTGAATGAAATGTGAAATACTGGCCCTGAAATATAACATTCATCTTTCCATGGTGTCTTGATGGTTGAACTTAATTAGCATATATTAACTAGCATCTATCGTCTCTCTCTTTAAATTTTCCAGGTACTAGAGAAGTACAGCCTATTTTCAAATTTACTTCGATTTCAGAATCGACAGACTCAAGTTAGGCGCCACGATTACTATGTGTAATTATTGATTTGAGCACGACCTACTCTGTCTATCTCATGTATTAACTATCTACAAAATGCCTTCGATCGTCATAACGAAAGTTGCACTGACTCCAGTACTTTATTCTTTTAAATTATAACGTATGTAATATAAATAAGAGGACAATTATTGAGGTGGTAAAAATCAATAAGTAGGTTTGATTATATTTCATATCTCTATTAATCAAAATGTTAAGTTTAAGGGCGTGAAAATGCCAGCGGTCTAGACCTTAAAAGTACGTAATATAGAGGGAAATTAAGTTGGTGGATGTGAATGCATCATTTACCTGTAATGTCAACATAATCGGAAAGACCAAAGAATCGTATTATCTCCCAAAAAGTTTTAAACAGTCTCCTCACTTCAGGAAGCTGAGAAACACTCGAATTTTATATCTATAATAGGAAATGTTCTTGTTTCTCATGGTTTCGTAAAATGGAAAAAATTTTCGCTCTTCTTATAAGTCAATATTAAAACCTAAAAGACGATAGAATGATTGTGCGGTAGGTCCTGATCCTTAGGCCTCAACAGTGTACATAAACCTAAAAGAACACGAATTGGCTGTCTAGTATTTCCGTCATAATCCTTTTTCAGTATTAACTGACACTTTAATTTAATTTCTCTCTTCACTTTTTATCTTCTTCGAAGTCGCTTGAAATTTCTTATATTTGCACTGAATTGCAACTCCTATTCCTTGTTTTAACTTTCTACTTTACAAAGACGCTCTTTTGGAATATATACTGCTTTTTAAAAGGCAATAATGTGCAGAACTCTATCCTCGAGAGAAGCAAACTTCGGATGTTGTGTTTTTTATGTTGGCAAAGACATTTGCATAAATTTAATATGAACTCCATGTGCGTTTTATTCAAACTTTGTTCTGTATAGGCGTAGGTACGAAGTTTCCCCGGAAATCGAGTCTTTATTTTCTCTTTCCTTTTTCTCCTTTCCCTTGGTTCTAGGAATGACCAGGAAAAGAAAAGACATCTGTGTACTATTCAGATGTTTCTGGGGTCAAAAGAAGTATTTTTAGAAACGTTGTATTTAAGGAAGTTCTAATAGATAGAGTAGATTTTGCAAAGCGCTAACTCATGTGTCATAACTCCAGTGTTTGATGTAAATTGGCTGGGAAGTTGTCGCACAATCTTTAAGTGGCTAAAATTACATCTGACATGTGGAAATCGTATCGATGATGTTAACGCGTTAACAACGCCTTTTCCTTAATTAGCGGCGGATGAAATTACTGAGAGAAGCTTTGTGACATAAGGTTATATTCAGAGAGACAGTTAACTGTATTTTTAATGTGCATTTTTATATAATTTAAACAAATTTTAAAATTATTTGATTACTTTTTATGACATTGAAAATATAAAGTGAAAATGGTGGCTTAACCCTTTAAGTGATAGTGTGACTTATAAAATACATATATATTTAAGTTTTGAGATACCTTATTGCCTCTTTCTTTCTAATTTACTGTTATGCTAACCTAAATAAATAGAATTGAAGTATTTGCAACTGTCTTATATTGTACAAATATTAAAACTTTTCCATTTTTTTTCTTTTTCTTTTCTTTTCTTTTCTTTTCTTTTCTAAGAATAAGAACAAAACCCATGCAGCAGCAGTGTAACCTCGTCGGGTTTAAAGCGCGTTGTTACACCGAATATTTTACTTCGGCCCTCTCTTCCTTTACCACATGCACATTTGACTACAGTTGCTGGTATTCGAACTCACGACGTTTGGCTTCGAATGGATGGTCAGTCCATTGCATATAGCTCTAACGATCACAGCTATTCTAATCGCTTTGTTTAAGGTGCCTCCGAAAGGAATATGAAAACCGGTTTAGGAATTAGGGGAAGAACGACATAATGTAGTAAAATAAGTTATCAAAAGATTAAGTCGAAGTTAGCTGCCAGTTTCAGCGGCAAGCAGTATATCAGACAAAATAATAGCGCTAATTAAGCACAGAAGAGCTTCTTTGGGAGCCACAAGGAAGTGGTCCTTCCCGTCCAATCCAGTTTGTACAAGTCCTGCTTCCCTACAATTAAATTTACATTTGATCCTAAACTTCGTCAGATGGTTCCCCTCTCCGTAAAAGTGTAGCTCCCAAAGTCCCGTGCTGTTTTTAAAAATGTTTTCACTAAGAGTAATGCTGAATAAATCAAGGGGCTGTTTCAAAATTCACGGTAGTAAATTATGAGTTCCAAAGGTATACTCTAAGGGATGTTGGCTGACACAAGAACGTAAATTGAAATATATAAACATAAACCATTTGGCAAGAAATTGTCAATGTAAAACTACTTCCAATGGTTAAATTTGCCCTAAAGAGAGGCCTAAAAATGTTTCACTCTTCAATTCTCAAATGTTAATAAACAATTTGCATAAAAATATGTGGGAGTAACACCCTTCACTCTTAGCGGGTCCTGTTTGCATTTAAATCATATGAAGAATCTTACAGAAACATTACAACGGATTTTTCTTTATTGTTGTTCAATGCATCGAATGTTTCCCTTGATAGTGATAGTCATATTTCAACCAGTGTGGAAACCTTTAATAAAACCTTTAATAGCACTCCTCATGTTGCATGTAGACATGTGCCAACAGACATAGACCATACAGAAACAACCCAAAGAATGTATCACAGGCATCGGGAAACATGTACTCAATGAGGCCTCGCAACTATGACGTGTCAGGGGCAGGCTTACTCTGCCTCCCCCTCGCTCGCAGTCTAAACTGGCACTGCATACACACCGACCGCGGGCGGACTGTCCTCTCGTATTTACCTGCACTTCTAAACATGTCTGTCAAAGTGTAATTTAATACTAAGACTTAAAGATAAATTTCTGCGCTTTAGAGCGCATGTAATTATTCCTGGTCTATTAAATTTGATATCTAGAATAGCACTTTGATTATTTCTTCTCTCATCATGTAAGGAACGTAAGGTGTTTGTTGTGCTCTAAAGTTCAAAAAGCCACTCATCAATGGAACATCAAGCGGCATTATGATACATGTCATAAGATCACCATACAATTATAGACAAGCATGTATTCATAAATTTATACAAGATTTAAAGTAGCATAACACTGACGTAATGTCTTTTATTCATTTTAATTTTTTTATTTTATTTTATTTTTTTTCCCCAGATCTAAATCGGACGAACCAACTGCAACAGCTCAAAGAGCAATATTCAGATAATACACCTAATATTAATTCGAATATTACAACTGATAAACAACTTCACGCCAGTTATGCTGTTGCTTTGGAGACTGCTCAGTCACTGAGGTGTTTTAGTGATAGAGATTTCATAAAAAATGTGAGAGTAAAGTTGCCAACATAATTTTCCCTGAACAATATAATATTTTTTAGTAATATTGCATTACCACCACGAACCATACAGAGAAGGATATATAAAATAGGAGAAATAGCCGAAAAAAGACTACAAACCGAGGTCCATGGATTTATAGCCGTTTCTCTCGCGTTGGATGAAAGCACTGACAACGTTGACACAGCACAATTGGTAATTTTCACTCGTGGAGTTACTAACAACCTCTCGATACAAGAATATATGCTTGAAGTCATTCCACTTAGGGAATATACAACAGGGACAGAATTATTCCAAGCATTTAAGAAATATGTAGAAGGAAAGAAACTGAATCCAGAAAAAAATCTTGTATTGCGATTAACAGATGTTAATTTGCATGCTATCCTGAGAGTGGCTACTTGTGATCACTAGATTTTCATGGTACATTGCAAATAGAAGTGAATTGAAATATATTGCTCAAATATCTAGGCCTACCTGAAGTATCGTAGACCAAAATAGCTGGATTCAAGTATGTGTACTATTCCTTATTGTACTCTGTATCTGTAGCGAGTGAGTCCAGCACTGACACTGAACGAAGGTCAATGCCATCCCCTGTTCTACATTACGTCATGTGTATTGCGGGTTGCATGTTGAGACGTCATACTCACCCCTCATCGAGTACATGTTTGCCGATACTGTATCAGATAATTTTGTGCATTCCATGGATGGATCTACAATAGCCAGCAAGAATTAATACATGTTCCGCATGTACGAGAATTTCAAGACATTTGACATTTACATTCTGACAGTGTCAGAAAGCTTATTAGATTAATTGCTGGTGTTGCTGCACGCAGGTGATAATCTGAGCAAGTTGTTTGTGAGCTCCTATGCACCTTCAATTAATTTAAAATATAGTAATTGTTCGATTTCCTAATGTTCGTTACTTCTGGCACCGTCTATCTTGAGGCATTGCCCTTACTAATCAACCACATGACTATTCAGTAACCATTTCCTCTGCATCTTGTCCAGGGATTTAACAGTCGCCCTTGAGAAATGTTCAATAAGAATGGATACTTTATCGCTTGAACCTAATTTACAGGAGTAGTGCTGTTCACGACCACAGAATATCGGAAAGTCAACTGATTAGAGAGTCTGTTGTGTTTAATGACTATTTTAAGAGTCAACGTTGCTTTTATTGGAGAGGCGAGTGAAAGACTTTATAGGCTATAACCCTTACTTTACCGTGCAGAGGTTAGCAGTAAAAACATGAGCGCTTAATGCTGTTAAAGTGCATACAAGGAGGTGTGACAATGTGGTTTAGGATGACTCCTACCCTCCACTGAACAAGTGCTGGCGATGCATGTTGTTGTAGTGTTTAACGCCCGCTTTTACTACTACGGCACCGCAGGCGGTGACACTGATGATACATGGAATGAAGATGGAGCACCGGTGGAATGAGATGGCGGGCGAAACCGGAGTACCCGGAGAAAACCCGCCCTGACGCCGCTTCGTCCACTGCTGGCGATGCACATATAAACTTAAAAGATACTACTTTATGGCTAATTATGCAACTGCTGAGAAAATTAATGCAGTTGCTCATGTATGAGATATTTACGACAGAACCGTAAGCAAGATAGTTATTTCTTATAGGCGTGTGCCACTATCTTGAGAGCAAGTTGACGTATACCGAAGTAAACGGAGAGGGAGGCTTGGGCGGGTTATAGCGAGTCTATTTTAACCATTAGATCAATCAATGGCAATTCATTGTTCTTTCACACTAGCCGTGTGTAGGACAAGATTGGAAAAGTATAATCAAAAGGAAAAATTAATGCCATAGCGGGAATTTGAACCTTGGATCTTCCGGTTTCCGTCCGCTTGCTCTATCTGAGCTACCATGGCGACACGCCGGCACGCCATTAAATCCTCCAACTGGCTTATATTTTTCTGGTAAACCATAAGGAAAACTCCGCCATTTTGAGATACCATGCTCCAATGACTTAGGTACCGGGCTTTTTAGTTTAACCAGTTATTAGATAAATCCAGACGGAAATCCCGTCTATTGTATTACATGCTTTCGTCTGATTCTATCTTTACAACCTTGTTCATACATTCCCAACTACTCCAATCGCAAAGAGAGAGAAATTATATAGAGGATTTGATTATCACAGGTTGCATTTATTAAGCCTGTTTCACGAATTAAAGGATGATATGCATATGAAATGTCAGATTGTCAGTATTGTAATTACTAACCTCTTAAAAGAAACATGTAGCATGAATACATACATTGGCGTCTATTGGCATGGCCTACAAGATTCTCATAATGATGCTCCGTGTTTTTATGATGTCAATGTCCGAAGTTGGGAGTATCTGCTGTTAATGTCGTTCAATACAAAATTTGTCAAACTGATTCCAAACATATTTCCTGTTTCATTCTGTGTTCTGAGGTTTCCCGCTTCGAGTTATTTCATCGATCTCAACATTAGATGTTTAACCGAAGCGAGGGTGAGCCATTTTGACATTGGACTAGCGGCTGTGTTACGGAAGCTGTTGGGCATCTACAGCACACTTCAGCTAGATTCTCTAATCTGATCATAACATAAGAAAAGCAGAGGCGATAATTAAAATTCACAGGAAGTGATAATGAAATGTGATACATTTTTCGCGAATGAAGGCTGTCATTGGTTGAAATTTGAAATTGCTATGCATATGATTGCTCTCAATCATGTCACATGAGTGAAATAGTCATCGTAAATTACAAGGAAGCTTTCCTCAGGGGCAAAGAACAAAAATGCCTTCCAAAGTGGCGTTAAATTAGAGTTTTAGCATCATGACTTGATGAATTTTAAGGTATGTGACGAGCAGAGGCCTAGCGTATGCACTTTGAACTCGTGTTGGGTACGCAAAGGTGAAATCTCTGAATTCTAAAATTATTAGCGCATTTTGTTCAAACTCGTGAGACATAATGTGTGTAAGGAATAATGTACATTTACATTTTCATTGTAATATGCAACACCTTTAAATTTATTATCTTTTATAGCTTTTTTTTCCCCACGATGATATAAAAATTTTAATAATGTTAAATATTATTCTGTTATAGACATGCACCCTCAAAAGAAAGTAGGGAACAGAAAATATGTTTTGGTTTATTAAATAAAAATTATTAGCTTTGTAAAAATAATTTTTTCACAATTTTCAGTTTTCATAGAACTTTATAATTCATCAATTGGTAAATATTAAAACTACAGAAAAATTACTCCCACTATTCTTTTCTGCATTCTCAGTTTGTTGATTACAAGCACTCGAATTCCATATTCGGAGCAGTAGGTTTCCAGGGAATGCAGCGTTCTTTCTAGAACACGCGTTTTCCTCGTAGTGAACCCCGCAGATGCGCATGAGCAATGTGCATACCCTGTCTTCGGCTTCCTGGCGTATTTTTCTCTTATACGTTCACACACATTGCTCAAAATGTTAGTTGTTGTACCCTGATACGTATAAAAGTTAAAAATGTGAAATTAACCTTCACTGCCAAACAAAATACTGAAAAACTTAGCTTTAACCTCATTAACATTAACATGCAAGATGTGCTTTTCTGTGTTACATCCACTGCGCGCGCACATCGTTTGGCGTGACTTGTGTGATGCAAGCATAACCACCAACCCCTCTGTTTCCATGCTTGGCGTGATACCCTAACAATACTAATTCATAGTAGAGTGTTGTTTGAATTATTCTCCTCAGCAAGCATTACACCAAGTGGATTAGTATACAGATAACAGAAAAAGTTAACTAAGGAAAACTGGCAGGGTATGCAACTCATCACCCACATCCATTGTCGCTGCGCCCCTGATGACGAGCGTTTAATAGCGAATCAGCTAGCGATTTTATTACTTTTGCAACAACAGAGTACGAAAATTGAGCTCTATTCGATCCCAACTCCTTCTCCTGAGCCTTTTGGGAAGGTCATTAGGCAGTTCTGGTTTGCCAACCACAAATGCCGATATTTATGCTAGAAGTGGGTAAAAGCATTCCGACATTTGACCTCTGCGCATATTTCCTTAAAGCCCTGCTTAGACTACGATGTCTTGAAAATGTTAAAGCTTAAATCTTGCCGCCACCGTTTTTCTGAAGTGGGATGATATTGCATTTTATAAAGTTAATAATATCTCGTGAAAGTTGGAAAAGAGCGCTTCCTTTCCTACCTCTCGTTCTTTTTTCACATTTTAATGAAATACAGCAACATTTCCTTGTGCTATAGAGATACTAAAAGCTTTAGAGTGCAGTGTAACGATTTCTCGCACTCCCTAAATAAAAAGCGAGTGGTAGCGAATCCAAAGCCTGCTTTTTTCCCCCACTGTAGTAATCTCAAAGGATTTTAGCTTTCCAGAATGTATCTTATTTGTTGCTACGGTAACTTGGCTACTGATGTGAACTAATTCAAACAAACTGTGTGACCCACCGTTATAGAGGTAGATACTTAAATTGAAATGACACTCAAACTGCCTTTGAGTATACGAGTGCTTTATTTTTGGAAGTTCGTTAAAGGAGTGTCCATATTTAAACAAGATGTCACATAATTATCCAGCGGAATCAAATTAAAATTGGAAGTTTTGTATCTGTATAATATTTAAAAATACCATACATCACAGGAAAATGCAACGCCGCTTTGAAGTACTGGAAGAATTATAAAAATCAATTGAATGCATGCTTTCTAATCTAGATATAGAAATATATCACGTTTATATGGAAATTTATTTTGGAACTCTTTGAGAGAAGCCTTGTGGGATTAAAGCGTCATATCCAAATGATAATAACAATAATAATAATAATAATAATAATAATAATAATAATAATAATAATAATAATAATAATAATAATAATAATAATAATAATAATAATAATAATAATAATAATAATAATAATAATAATAATTTCAACTGTAACGTTTCGCAGCTGAGGGAATCGCAGCGCAGTATACGGTATAATTGGTCATCCCTGTTTGGAGTGGAGTGGAGCTGTATGTTGCACTCTTCTCTCTCCTTTCTCTGCGGCAGTCAAGCAGGCAGTCAGGGACGCCAAATCCACTTGTAGTTAGAACGTCGGCAAGGGTGTTGGCGGTGAGATGCGTGTGTTTAGTACAAACTAAACAGCAGCAACGGTGCTTGAGGCAGTGTGTGTGTGTGTGTGGGGGGGGGGGGCAGGAGGAGAGAGGTAAGGATGGGTGGGAGAGAGGGACAGGAACTGGAGAGATAGAACGGAGGGAGAGTGGATGGAGAGGGTTTAAAGGAGGAAGGGAGATGGGGGTGGAAGGAGAGAGGTGCGGAGAGGGGAAGAGATGGAGAGAAATGGAGGAGGGACAGAGGAAGGTGTGAGAGTGGGAGAGATGGTGAGGAAGGCAGAGAGGGAGATTGAGTCTTCATTAATGGCTGAAATAAAAGGATAAAAAGACCAAGACCGTCCCTGAGAGCAAAGATCTATGTAACCCTAAGCTAGAATCGATTAAACTTTCTTCAATAACTGACTCTTAAAAAATGTTATTTTTGCGAGTGTTGCACTAGATTTTAATACGTAGAAACTGTTAACTTTGTTTTTCTGGAGTATTTTTCTAAACGTGTGCCAACTATAAAGTTTTGTGCATATACAGCTATGTGTAGTTTGGTAACATTGGCATGCCCTTTGCAGTGCCCATACCTAAGTTGGAGCACCACTGCGCTAAGGAACAATAGCTGAATGGACAAAGAGCTTGAAGAGCTACCAACACACACATCACCCAAACAAACAAGTAAGAAGTAACAAGGAACGGAACTATTGATTTTAGAGAAGAATGAAACGCTCTTAGCGTAAACGAAAGAGGAATTGGAAGCAGGAAGCCTCGCAAAGAATAGACAGGATGAAACCAAAAACCGCATACATACAAAAGGAAAAAAAGAGGAACGCCCATGGCTATAGTAGATCAGGCGCGATAAAATAACCAGGGATTCTTTGCGTGCCGAACACTCCACAGAGGAAGTTGTTGCAGACCTAGGGTTTCTTGAAATATCTGGAATACTTGAATAAAAGGAATAGCAAGCATTTTCGGATATTTGTTCCCTACAGCACTACGTGGAGAAATTGAAAACCATACAGGAGAAACAAGGAAATGTAAAAAATGATAAATATAAATAAAGCTTGAAAGACCAGTGTCTCTCTTTATGTTTATTAACCTGAATCCACAGCTTCCCTCATTCCTCTCCGTCTCTTTTACCTTCTCCTTGCTGTCATCTCTTTCCATGTAATGTTTCCAAACTCAGGGTTTTCTGAATAGACATCTAAACATACATGAAGTGTTTTCTATATAAATAAGTTCTTTATTAAATTTGGAGAACAAACAAAAACAAAAACAAAAAAATATATAATAGTAATATAATAGTTTGTTCTGCAAAATACAGATAACATTTCACGCAGAAAAAGATTTACAACACTATAAGCTGAAAAAATTCCAAGCCAATCGTGTAGACCTTTCATTCAGCATCAAGAAGAACAAGATCATGAATTCTATGCATTACACCAGGAGTTAGACTCGAAAATAAAACAGTATCGCAAAAATACACAAAACAAAATTAACATTTACGCAAAATGTTTGTGCAAAATTATGCTAGTAGAAAACTTTATAAATTATACTATTAATGAGGATTTTCAAACTGAAATACATGCATGTTGAATTGCAGCCAACAATAATATGCTAAATTAAATTATATTATTTTTTAAATTAAGTTTTATGCATGCAGATCAGCACACAACAAATGTATCCATCATATTTGAAAAGCACTCACATTCACAGTGTACATTTGACATGAGTAAGTGAACCACGCAGACCAGATCAGAAATAAGCTCCGTTAGCTGAGGCAAAGCACCATATCTTTATTTCTGTGATTGCTGCGGCTTTTTGAAAGGTCGTGTGTATAGTATATTGTCTCTATGGCAGATTGTTGTCGCATTTCTGCGAATGCGAATTCTCGACCTCTATCAAAAGGCGACTAGCTTAAACCCTGCCTTGCACTGTGTTATTTAATAGTCATTTAGAGGACAGTCGCAAGGCTCTCATTAAAGTAAATTCTAAATTTTTAGGTATACATTTCAGATAAAGTTTAAATGTATCGATCAAGCTCCACCATCAAAGTGAATAGCGAAGGATGTTGACAAATGCTATTAGTCTTTAGTTCAGCACGTAATTCGTGAGAGTTTAAAATTTGATATATGCTGAAATTAAATAATCATTTCTTAAACGTTACATACCAAGGCTACATAGAAGAAAATCAGTGCAACTAAGACACTGGTACCCCATAGATTCAGCTCTACATATCTATTACGTGACTGGACAGTGGTGTGTAGTGACGATGTAAACAAAACATGAGACTGGCTCATCTTCAGAGTACAACAGGTGATTTGAGGTATCTTACTACCTGGCAAAGCGACCAGGTGTATTGACCTTGGTTGTCGAGCGCTGCGATTGCTTGTTATCTTGTTGACTAGAACAGGAAATACTAGTAACTTGCCGTACAGTAACAATGCAACACGAATGATTTCTGGTACCTGCCGATATGAGACGTTTCTGTCCTGAAGGCATGATTGCATCTGAGCGCAGTGTACATACACTACCTCGCTGTGTATGTGCGATAAGCTCGCGTAAACAACTCTGCAGTTTCTCATTCTTTCCGTTGCGTCTCATGGGTTTGTCACCTAGTACTTTGAGCTTCAAGCGCAATTGTGTAAAGTTTTGAAGACAGTTTATCCTAAAGTTAAGTGTTTTGAACACTGATAGGGCTTCAAATGTGACACATATTTACATTAATGTAAATTTAAATCCTACTAAGACTTATCCCAACTTAAATCATTTAAAGCAGCGGAACGTTGCATTTAAATTTTACTTTTCGTGTGTATAAGACTTTCAAATTTCATGAAATGTCCATCTTCTAGACCAGCGTACACAATAATATACAGTTTGAGAGACATCAGTAGATTCAGAAGCAACTGTTTCAATAGGTAGCTTAAACTGACTATCACAGAGTCCAAATAGTCTGTCACTGAATGAACGAAGAGAATACATTGTTGCATGCAATCCCGCCGTAGCAAGCCGACTCTTGCAGCTTTTTACATCGAGCCACTCTCACTGAATGTATTTCTACAACCAACATGCTTATACAGCAAATTGGAGTTGTCGCTTTTATTGTGTTAGTATTAAAAAAAACACTATTTTCAATACTTGCGATGTACCAGAGAAATGGCGAACGTTTTACTATATATTCTATTAACATCACTTTGCAGTTTTTGAATTAGTCTCTTTCAAGGTTTGTACATATTACTCTAACCTTTGAATCTCTTGGAAAATGTGAAACAGGAACAATGTGCTGAATTTAGAAATTAATCTCATTAGGTTCTCTCTACAGCCTATATCAATGTTACTTTGCTTTATTCACTGAGGAACTGTAGAGAGGTTTTCAGCTTCGTTGTTGCCTGTAATTGTCCTTACATGGTGCACAAATTTGCAACTGTTATATTAGAAGATTTAAGCGTTTATCACAAGTTTAAATATTTATTCTACAGAAGTTGCACAAATCTTATAAAACTTATGGTTATTAACTGGTTATGGAATTCTTTTAGTCAAACGATAACAAACCAAATCACCTTATTCTAGATGTGTATACATACAGCACAAAGTTTGCCAAGCCTCAGACTTATCGAAACAGCCGTGGTTTCCCACCAGCTTTTATTCTGTAAGCTTATCTTAGGATGTGCTTTAGATTGCTGCAGATGCTGTTTTTGTTGACTAAAATTCCAACACAGCACTTGAAACTGAAGTACCTATCGCTCTTTGTTATGACCTTTTTTTAAGAACATCTTTAACATAAGAACATCTAAGCCACAATAATGATGAATTTAAATATTTCAGATTGCATTTATTTAGGTTTTAATACTTCACTAATGCTCAGATTTCCAGGCTGTATAACATTAAGTCGGGTAAATAGGAATTGAAGGCAAATAATTACATTAGTTAAAACTAAAAATGGTTAAATCAGTTCCAATAGCAATTTAACGAATTTTTAAACCTATTTCCGTCCTTAGAGACTCAATTTTAGTGAAGGTATGTTGTTTTAACGTCCTTGCAACCACTACTTCATTTATCAACTAAGCAATCCAGGATGGAAATGGTTTGAAATTAGACAACCACAACCGTCTCCCCATCAGTTGTATCGTTTGGATTTTGTTTTCTTTTTAGTTTGACGTCCAACTGATTTTCTTTCTATTGATGTTTTTTGATGTAATATTCCGGATTTCCTTTGAATTTTGACCATCTGTGTACTGTTAGTAACGATGAAAATGTTAGAAAAGACATCCGCGCTACGAAGTTCTCCACTTCAGAAATGCCACAACGCTCATTATGACTACAGTTGTCCATGAGAGCTCGTTAAGAAACTCCGTGGGCGGCCAAAAACCCTTACATACACGCGCCTAACCAACGACTAAAAACAGTTATTTTTTCCTGTCTGTTTGACTTTGAAGTACCCACAAAAAGTTTTAATAACACTGCGAAAAACAAAGGCTAACTATAAAACTAATTAGCAACTTCAATAAAAGAGCTTTAATTAGGTAAAAAAGGTTAACATAATGAATTGAAATGTACTGCGTAGCTTGAAATGCAGCGTGGTTGTAATAAATCACAACTGCAAGCATGGACTGCCTTAAAAACCGTATGAACAATAAAAAAAAAAAAAAAAAAAAAAAAAAAAAAAAAAAAATAATAATAATAATAATAATAATAATAATAATAATAATAATAATAATAATTTTAATAATAATTTGCAGTGTTTCGTAACTATGGAAAATCTCAATGGAATACCTTTTTTTTTATTTCCTTTTTTTTTCAAGGAATGCTTGTAAAACTGAATAAATATCAAATATTTACTTGCTTCATGCTGTTATCCAGATATTGCGAGGTCTGCCCCCCCCTCCCCCCCCAAAAAAAAATTGCAAAAGTTAAATGTATTAGCGTATGCTTGATATTTCTTACTCTGGAACTTCCAGGATTTCCCTTGAGAAGTCACGTGGAAGATAGTCCCACATTACAAAGCGCTAGGATAATCCACTTGGATCTATGGCTGTGCATTATATAATAGGAATATAGGAATCTGCATCTAACTCTCAAATAAGAATTCAAGCTAAGTTTCTTTTTGTACGTCCGCAATGATAACCTGCGCACATATCTGAACGTAACTCCGTGGCACAATAGCCCATCCGCGCCAAGGTCTACCGCCCGACCGCTGCGTCCCCCACATCTGTCCATCACAGGCGCGTGGGGTAGGACGTGGTCAGCACCCCGGCCGGTTATGCGGTCTTCTCGACTAGAGATCGCCACTTTTCAATCAAGTAGCTCCTCAATTAACCCCTCAGACACCTAACGAGGGAATGCACCCCAGAGCAGGTCTCTCCCAGCGGGAGAAAATCCCCACGCCGGTACCGGGAATCGAACCCGGATACCCCGCTTGGTAAGCAGCAGTGCTACCACCGCGCTAAGGAGACGACCAGATCTTAACGTAGTAGCTGCGAAATCGACATTAGAGTCCTATTAAGTACAACTTTACCATTCATTGGAGGACAATCTAAATACTCTGCTCAACAGTATTCCAGCCCAACTTCCATCACCTCGGCATCTAAGCAGACTAAAGAGAGAGGCATACATCTTATTTTGGTATCCTGGGCCCAAATGACCTAGTCGTCGACGGGCCCTTAAACCGCACTCACCCACTCTTCTGGTATCCGACTGCCACGGGACGCCTGGCAGTTCGAGGCACGCACCATTCGGGATGGCATCTGCTACGTAGTGAATGGACTCCGTATCATCTGCCTCTGGAACCAGCGGCGTCTCTGGAGACATACCGACCTCATCGACATGTAAATGACAATTCTGTTTTCCTTATGTGCTTGTCAGTCATAGAACCACCTCAAAATATGTGACTTCGTGTAATTACACAATTGTATTCATGATCATCGTGTGGAACAACCTCATGCGAAAGAAGGGAGGGCGCTTTAGCCCCTACTTACTTTCCGCAGAGTTACGGGACTCGAAAACAAATCTCTCGAATGCATGGTTAGCTGATGGAGTGAGGGGGAAATGCTTTATGCACCGAACGAAAGAGGTGGACTGAAGCACAAGTGACCATTTGAACATAAGAGCCAAGGTTGGACATCGCTGGTATGCAGTATTACCGTGTAGTAAAATTATCTGTTAGAAAGGCAAGACAATTGACTATATGCGGCAGTCTCTTTAACGTTTTGTGTATATACTACAAAAAGTGCATTGAAACCATTTCTGCCACTATTTATCGTGATTAATAGGAGGGACTGAGTAGAAAACAAGTTCTGTATAACTGCTTTTTACCATACTCGTAGCTATAAAAACAAACGATAGTGGCTAAAAAGTCGCGTGCTTGTGACTCATGACTTTTTATTCTGCATGCTTGCATTTCCGACGAAATCTCGATATGGGATCGTGGGAAGCATTAGCTGGCACTCAATTGCGGACAATTAAAGACAACGTACAACCCTGGATGACGTCCTGCAGGGATTCCAGACGGGCACAATTCATTCTCACCCGCTTGAGATAGGTCACACGCGAGTCACTCACGGGCATTTTTTGCTCGGTGACTCGGCGCCTGTCTGTCGGACGTGCGGTATACAATTCTCCGTGTCGCATGCCCTGCTCGATTATCCGCGATATGTTCGTGAGCGCCAGTCCCTTGGCCTGGGCATTACGTTGCGCTCAGTTCTCGGCGATGATGCCGTATCTAAAATAAGGTCCTGTGGTTTGTCTCCGAAATTGCGAAGCAGTTTTAACTGGTATTTTAGGTTTGGGAGCATTGTGGACTTTAAGTGCGTGATATTTTATTTAGTTTTACCTTTTTAGCGCTTTAACTTTGGTGTTTCTCGTTAATTTTTTACTATTTTGTTCTACCTTTCACATTTTGAGCTTTTAACCTGGCTTTTTAACCTTCCCTTTTTAACGTTTCACCTGTTTTAACATTCACTTTTAAGATTTTAGCTGTTTCTCATTTTCATTTTGTTTAGCTTTCACCTTTTAGTCAAAACAATTTGAGTGTTTTAGACTTCGAACTTTCAACTCGGAGCCCAAATGACCTAGCTGTCGACGGGCCCTTAACCTCTACTCGCTCACTCACTCACTCACTCACTCACTCACTCACTCACTCACTCACTCACTCACTCACTCACCCACCCACTCACCCACCCACCCACCCACTCACCCACCCACCCACTCACTCACTCACTCACTTACCCACTCACCCACTCACTCACTCGATATCGGATTTTTGGTTCGAGGACATTAAATATATCCTGCCACAAATACACTCCAACCTAGAGAAAGTAAAAGGATTGTGATTTAATAATGGGTTCATCTTTTTGTAGATAGCAAATAGTTTGAGACAAGGAGTACCTATACTGTTTCATCTCAGTGCATGGAAAATAAACACCTCGCAGCTGGTTTGGTTTCCCAAACGTTAAATTTTGCCTCCTCGATGTCTCCGCCAGCAGAAAATCCTTTGAGTTCAGTTTTCTGTAGCCCCGGCATTGCTGGAGGGGATTTAGATTGGTTCAGGAAACACAACTTCCATAATCCGCTTAGCCTGCTAGGTATTCTGTCCAGACGTTATTTCAGCTCCTCTCTGTATCAACAAATAAATCTCTCTCGGAAATGACGTAATGTTGAGTAGTGCTGATAATGTTTTGA
This sequence comes from Tenodera sinensis, assembly GCA_030765045.1. Classification (NCBI taxonomy): domain Eukaryota; kingdom Metazoa; phylum Arthropoda; class Insecta; order Mantodea; family Mantidae; genus Tenodera; species Tenodera sinensis. Next base: position 51,781,056 of record CM060967.1, read on the forward strand.
TTTATGACCTCGTTCGGCTGTAAGAGTTATTGTTTCCCCATCTGCATATCAATTCGTGCGTAATGAAGCCTATAAACGCATTTTTTTTTTTTATATATAAATGTATGTTACTATATTTTCCTCTTTGACCTTTCTGCTTCTACATTACAGAATTATAATGCGATCTCTATCCGTTGTCATTTTCATATTTTATAAATATTATTGACGTAAAAATGTGTTATGTAATTCCTGGGAATCCTTGTAAATACGGACAGGAGTGGTTTTAATACATATTCTGTAATAGGTTACCAAGAGTATAAAGGAGGCTGATACGATATTAAGCTGTTTTAAACTTGCCTGCTTTTATATTCCATGCTCTCTGCATTAGTTCAGAAACAATAGAATGGCACTTGAAAAATATGACTTTCACTGGGAACGAATAACAGCAAATAGTTCGGAAATAGCTAATGCTGCTAAAAAAAGTCACTTAATTTTCCATGTTTTAAATTTTTCTTGAAACAAAGTTGCTTATTTCTAATATTTTCAAGTGATATATAAAATTTAAGGATAATGAAGAGGATGCACAAACTATGAGTATTCATAGAATCTTCAAGACAAATAGCTAAAATATGTAATATTTTAATAAAAGTCGTGAGATCTATTTTAGAAGACGGAAAAAGAAAGGAAAAAGCATATCATAAGTGGTAGTTTAAATTGGGGTGATTTTCTTGAAAATCTCTTCTTGGCATCCTTAAACGCTGACACTGATATTTATCCGATTTTTCCTTTGAATTTGATAAAATAAATTAAATTTGATAAAACAGCAGAAGACAAAAAATTTAGACACATAGTTACATGTTTATGAAATGTGCTAAAAATTAACAGAACACAATTTTCCAGAAGCCTCGTAAATAGGTACCTAAAATAGGTTCTATCATAAATCAAAATAGGTTCTAAAATTGCAAAAATAGGTGAACAAAACGACATTTTTTTATTTCCCACTACAAATTAGCCAAAATATTTCACTGTCTTTATGTATGCCCATAATTAGAATCGGAGTAAACAACTAAAACCTTTTTCTAAGTTTTCCATTGAGAAACTCCATCTCTTGTCAGTTAACACCGTCTTATAAGACGCGAATGAGCGTTCTACATCAACTGATGATATTACCGGAAAATATTTAAATGTTGATATTAGACATAAGCGAAAAGCACATTTATGCTAAGATGTTTTGCCAGACAAGATGTCGGCAACTGTGTGGAGAACTGTCAGTCCTGGCTTTTTTAAAGCACTGATTTGAGTTTATCAGAAACTTAATTAGTATATACACAACTTTTATGTTATATATCATGAGGAAAAAATAGGTTTTTACCTAAAATCCCAGGTCTAGTTATCAGTGATTCGAAGATACTACTGAAAAATAATTAGCCTTCCACTTCTACTTTGGACATTTGCTATAGTGATGAGCAGGCAGCTGGGTTTTAGTAAGTAAACGTAGGAATGAGATTCACAGCATGAAGTATAGAGCTGGCAGGTAGCATGAGGACTGTACTGCCTTCCACTCTATTTGTTTACAAGGGCACAGCAGAGTCACCGGCGCTTTCAATTCCTGTTGTAGATGCACGGTTAACTTGATGGATTTCGTTCTAAAACCCCGCTCCCTGGTGATCGAGTGTTGGCAGACTGATTTTATTCACATTTTAGAGAAGAGATAGGTAAATGGTTTTATAAAGTACATTGAGACTAAGGAAATTCCAGTGGAACTCTTGAACGAAAGAACACATGTCAAGTTCTCTACTGAAATTCGTCCATCCATTGAATCTTTCGTGACATGTTTAGTGAGCTTATTTTTCTCTTGCTGGTGGAAGAAAATGGCTAAAAGGAAATGAAGGTAGGCGGAGATTGTGGTGTCCATTACAGAGTGGGCAGAGGCTAACGATGCAAACAAGCTGACACATCAGTTGAATATTTCCTGTTCAAGTCATTTCCTTGTATCATATGCCGCTGCAGTTCGGCGAAGTGAGTTCAGAAATACAAAGCAAGAAACCGCAAAAACCACTGAAGTGTATTGTAAGAACTAAATGAAGATATATATGCATGGAAGTTTATGTTTTGTATTCTGGATAATTTATCCCTTTTATCTTACGAATTAAACAGATGTAAACAAAACGCCAGGTTTAAATTACCTGCAGAGTGAAAGTGATTTCTCATAGGTTATTTTCTCCACTTATATTCCTATGAGGGACCTTCATGTGTAGATATTGATCAAACTGAATTCACCTCCTTTTTCCTATTTTATTTCGAACGTTTTAAAGCTCTATAAATGTAAATATGGCTATTGTCTAAGATACGTAAGATTTTTAATGTAAGTATTAAATTTAGCAACAGATATTTTTAAAAACTCGGACATGTTACATTGACATAACTTTCTCTACACATTATTCCACAAACTATTATTACAAGAAACTACTTCCTGCTAATCGAGATAAACATTTGTAGAAATTGTCATGCTGCGTGTTTCCTTGCGGGTAAAAGTAGATTAGGAGAATATAGGCTTTGAACGATAGTCAAATCTTTCGTTTTGTAATGGCTTTGAAAACCGTTCACTTAGGCCTACGAGGAGGGGAAACAAAATAATGACTTCGTATTTAAGAGCAGTAGGAGCATTGGGAATGCAAAACAATGAAAAACTATCTCGGAAATAGTTAAATCCACATAAAAGTGAGTCAAATTGCATGCATTAGTGATTTTTTTTGTAATAACATGTTGCCTACGATTTACCGGTTATGCAAAAGTTATTCGAATGAAGAGGCTATTCCTAGAAGATGTAATATATACATTTATTTTGTCATGAAAATATCTTAAATCAAATTAATTTAATAAAAATCATTAGAACCATTTTTGAGAAAATTGACATTTTAATAAATATTCCACGAAAAGGGCAGTTTTAGGTAAGGAAATCGCATTCTTGGAAGATGCTGAAAAGTATTAAGTTTGGTTTTAACGAACATTTCTTTCAAGCTTTCCGAGCAGTATTCACGAGATCTGAGCGGTGTAAATATTTCTAATTTTCCGCTTTGTGTGCTTGCGAAACCTATGTCCACACATTTATTCCAATAGACACGAGGGAATCTAGTTATTTAATATAATGTGGCTAAGCGACTCATTTTAACAACAAATTAAAAATACACTGATGCTCCAAAGCTTATCTCTACATAAGATGCAGAAGTAAACGATAATGAAGTAGTTACTTATTGACCATCAAACATTCGACTAATTTTATTCTTACTTTCTCTGCTAGTATAGTAAGTAGGGAAAGTATTGTATTCCACCTAAAGATTCGATGTCGAGATTTCACCGGAAATATGTTTAGAAGCCTCCTGAATAAAAAAATTAAAAAAAAGCTCTTTTAGAAAAAGGATCTTGGTGTGTGTGTGTGTGTGTGTGTGTGTGTGTGTGTGTGTGTGTGTGTGTGTGTGTGTGTGTGTGTGTGTGTGTGTGGGTGGGTGGGTGGGTGGGTGGGTGTGCGGGTGTGCGTGCGTGCGTGCGTGCGCGCGCGCTTGAACAGGATATCTCAAACAATAAGTCAGTAACCAAAGTTGGTATTTAAGTTTATTATGCTTCAAGGATGGGATACGAAGATTTTGAGAAAAATTCCTCCACCCCAAACTGCCCTTTACGTGGAAAATATCTCGAAAACGTTTTTTCTCCAAAATATATAACGCTTTTTATTAAAATGTCATATTCCAAGGTACTTTTATGGCGAATGCAATTTATATTTTGAATTTTCTGGCTATAGCCTATGTAGTCCTGTTTACTCTTGACCTTTACATAACTGGTAAACCGTAAAAGATAGACCAAATTGTACTGTACAAAAATGTAGATCTTGCTAAAACACGCAATGTCCGAATGAATGTGAACCATTTCGGAGATATTCCTTATTTGTGTGAGTTTTGGAATACTTAAGCATTCGTGAAATAAAATATAGTTATTCATTTTTTATATCTTAGCCGTGCAAAAGAGAACGGAATCTCAAAGCTTTAAAAGATTTGACTATCGCTCAAAGTCTACTGTATTTCCATATTCCCCTTGCACCTATAACTGACTCGAAGAAGATAGAGGAACAAGAGTTTGTAAGAATGGTTAGTACAAGAGTAGAGAAAGTCGTGTGAGTACAACACATCAGATTTGTTTTATTTATGCAACCACACACTATAGAAAGTTGCTGTTAAAGTGTGCCCAGTCATACCCGTAATACATATCTTATGTATAGGTATTGCATAATACATAGGTATATAATAATTATAGCATTAATAATAATCATAATATAAAATGCGTGTGGTGTGTGTAGAAAACCATTACTTCGCCTCCTCTCTCCAAAATCAAATCTGCACCGTGGTCCTGGTATCGACTCTCTCCTTTGCAAACCAAGAGCACCTTCATTTACTACGAAGGGAGAGGGGATAGGGTGATATTAGGTAATAAATAGACGCTAAGCGCATTAAAGCTTATCTCACAAACACTTCGGAAGTGGTAGCACAGAAAATTATATCAGGCCATAGTTATAGCGTTGAAACTCTTTAAATACTCGGCGTTGATTATGCGCTGTTATCTTTGTGGTTTCATGCAATGCATACAAACGTAGTGTATAATGTAAGGCAATAGGACTTCCTAGCCATGAAGTATTTCCGGTGCGATATCTGCAAAAATGTGCGGCGTGAGTGTGTTTAGAGGAAAATTCACGAGGAAAAGTCGCGTAGCGGCTTTAAAATTCAATCGTAATGCGGGTGATAAGGAGAAGTGAAAATAATCCATTCTGAAATGACGAACTTAGCTCATAGCACTGATAACAGTAGGAAGTATACTTGTGCATTACGATAAATAACCAAAATATTAATATGGGCCACTAACTATAAAAATCCGAAGCATTACATTCACGTGCGTTTCTGTATTAGGCATTAATTATATATCCGTTAGTATTATAGTGCCTATTTATATAAAATGATTCTTCCATAAATTGCGTTACTTATGCTATAGTTTTGCATAGGAATGATTTCAAATTAAGCAGCAAGTGCTTATATGCAGCATTAAAATATTTATTAGTCGTAGCGAGCTCTGCATTTCGAGTAGATACAAGGAGAATACAGCAGAGTGAAGCGAATATCAAATCTTTAAAAAAAAGTGGGACTCTATATGATGGCTTTGAACTTCAATTCGTTGTGCGAAATCGTGAGAACCAAATCATGTATAACATTTAATTTTTAATTGGGGAAATTCCAAGAAATAAAATATATCTTGAATTTTCTGGCTATAGTCCTGAAGTCCTCTTCTAGGGATTCCAGATGGGTTTTGTATAATTGTTAAATTGTAAACAGATTGAAAAATGTAATCTTGTTAAAGCATAAAATGTATGTCAAGTGCCTTTTTTATGGAGGTATTCCTTGTTATTGATTTGAATTGTTAAATAATTATACTTTACTCAAATATGATGATATTCTTTTTTTATGTCCTGACCACACAGAAAGAATGGACAATTAAAGCCATCGCATAGTGATCAGCTCTTATAAGATTTGATAATCACTTAAGCCAGGTATTTCCAACTGGAGCACCTAGCGCTGGGGCGCGCCGGTGCTGCACTCAGCGGCCCAGTGCCTTCCCCACGTGGCGACTACTGCGACTGCATGGTACGACAGACAGTAAGAATAACATATCGTCTCTCTCGCTCACTCTCTCGTTTTAACACAGATGTAGTGTTAAATTGGATATAGCAGAGCAGTTATAGTTTCTCCTTCGCTACAATATTCCTGGGATGGATATATACCAAAGGCCAATACCAAAGGAAAAATCCAATGCTTAATTTGTCGAAGAAATTAACGATATAACATCTAAACTGAAAAAGCACCATCAAATTTCCAAACAGAGCTGATAAAACTACAGTGCGACGCAATCCTAAAAGACAGGTACTACCACTACAGTGGTGGTTTGATTAAATTTTACAAAGGTGTTAATCTACAGGAATTTTCCAAAATTCATGCACTGCCTTAAAATGTGAGTCAATGTTCGGAGCAGATGTTTTCAATCATCAGTTTAAAGAAAAGTAAAAGCAGGATTGCTGCCTTAGAACTTCTACCGCCAAATCTATTGTACTGAATATTCATAAATTAGTTGCTACCCCGACAGCACCTCATTTGGAAAGGCGTGACTTTAGTATGCTGTATTCTCCTATTGCCATTGTACCTATGTATAAGGAAATATGTAATAAAACCATTTGTACAAACGTTCATGTTGATTAGCATTAATTGAATAGAATAAGCATCTTTAGGAATATTTGGTACAAGAATGAGTAAATCATGCGAGTGCGCACATCAGAGAGATAATCGTGTTACGAATGCTTTACATATGCTTTAGTTGTACCAATTTCTCCTATTTGTCTGTGTTGCTTACACCTATTGTAGTTTCAAATAAATTCAGTCTGTGCATTTATGCCTCATTGTCGACCCTTTACCATGTGATTCTGTTTCCACAGTAATTTCACATTAATATTAGCCCTAAGTTGTTTATTATGTCGAATTAGTATGTCGTCAAAATGATATAAAATACTAAACTGAAAGTTCACAAACACCTAAAAGTGCTGAATGCACAAATAAAAATGCTAATAATCCCCACCTCTAATAAATAATAGTGCATTGTATTTGCTTAGTGATAAGAAATAACTGGTGATACTGGGGCGAAGTTTAGGCAGGATAACCGACCGGGTTTTAAACATGGGACCTCCCGACTGCTACCGTCTGAGATATCTCTTCGGTTCGTACTAGAATAATTAGTTCTTATTCGTAAGTGCAGGTGAAATCCAGCGTTTGCAGTAAATCAGCATTAGAATTTGCTTTGGCGCTGCAGAAACCTCAGCACAAAGGAAGAGCAAAGACCTTCCACTAACAAGCAAGTACTTCAAAGTTTCTGCGGTCGCCACAGGTAGTCTAATTTCTTCCAGTAAAAGAGCCAGCTTCTAAGCTTGCATTCGGGGGGCAGTTTGTTATAATTATTTTCAACTCCTGAGTTGCAACTTAGTCCGTTAAGCACATTCGTTCCGAACGTGTTCGGCTTGTTTTCAAGGACCCCCGTAACGACGAACAAGACGACGCTTGTAATCGTTTTATTACCTTCGACCTTCTTTTGTCATTAGAATAGAGGGAAGAGTGCTTTACTAGCAATTATCGGTAATGGCAAGAGCATTGCACCACCAAGAACAAGATAATTGCAACAGAGAATTGGATTAACATTGTCTGAGTGGCTATGGAATTTCCAACTTGTCTGTGCTACAATGTAACGACAAAGTACTGGATTTAATGCGATCTCCTTTTTCAAAGTTTCAAACTGTGTGTTGCGAGATATCTTTTACTGTCTATTGTTCGTAGGTATGGGACAGCATTTTTTTTTTTCTTTTTACTTTGTTATTAACGTCCTCCAACGTAAGGAGGTAAAGGACCCATAATTTCGAGTGTAAAGGTGAATTTTCGATACGCTTTTCTTACAAAACACATTTTACCTTGAAATATAACTATTATAAACTAGCTCTTTGTCTCACAGAAGCCCAGGATTGCTTGCTTTATCGTAGAACATTTACTATAAAAGCTTACATAGCAAACATAACCTCAGCAAACAAGCACCATGTTAAAAGCAAGCCATTTTCCCAATATGAGCCCTTAGATGGTGCATTCCAAATGTGGTAGCAATTTCAGTAAAACTGTATTTATTTGCACGATTTGTTTAAAAAGCAACTGTTAATATTAAAATCTCTTCCCTTTTTGTAGAATTATGTGTAACTATTTACATAGCTTACTCTCTCCTTTTTGTATGTATTTGACGATACGCGCCAATTTGGAACACTTGTCATGAATAAAGAAATACAATTTCTTTATTTTATCATTATTTGCAAACCTGTAAATTAAGTTAATTCAGTGATGTAATGTCTAATTGTAAGCTTACGTGAGTAGATAACTAAGCATATGTTGTTTTTTATGCAAGCAATGGAAGAGAGTTATGAGTAGGCAACGAACCTTCATACAGAGAACGAACGTTGCGTAGTTTGGACTATAGGAAGTGGGAGGGGTCAGTCTGTTACATGATCACAGCACAGAGGAGACTAGGACACTCGACGCACGAACGTTGCGTATAAAGTTGACACTCAGTGCTGTCCCCGTTTGCAGTAAAATATTCACTCCCAAACTTTTGTACAAGTCCAGCAATACGTGAATATTTCGATTTTCATGCTGGAGACATTTTACTGTGTGGAACTATTGAACAATAGGCAGTATTTTGTGTTGTCACTGTACTGGCGCAATGACGTCACGCTCTGCCCATGTGGAAGGTAACTTGGGATCACCTCTTTTTGCGATAGCTGTATAAGGGTTCGAAGCCTAGTTATAAGCGATAATAAAAAATAGGGCCATGTTTGGGGACCTTACCGATAAATTTATTAACAGGCTGTCTCAGGATGACAGTCCTAAAATATGACGGCTATCCAACTACTGGATTTTCTCTCTACCTTTTTTCGTCTTCGAGGTAACAACACAAATGTTTCCACCAATTCCTAAATGTTGACAATAATCCAACTACCGCAGAGGAAATATTTGTGGGTATCTCTAGTTTCTAACAATCGCGTGTAATAAGTGTGTGTTTACTTAATTATCTCTTATTTTATCAAAGCTAGCTTTACGCGTACTATGATCTACTAAAATGTTAGATGATCAAATGCAAAGGTTGAAGTTCATCCACTGCAGTGGTCGGTCCCTCTGATTGTATTTTAAACTAGCCGCAAACATTTATTGGTTCTGAAGATACAGAGAACTAGGGGAAAAAAATAGGATATCGTGGCGGTTAGCAAATATGTTTCATTGATTTGCTTGGAGCACTATGCGCAGCTTTGCAAGTTTCCCATCACTAAATAAATATTGGCGAGCAAGGGAGAAGGGGTTTGCTTCGTTACATTCTCCTCCTCGCCCCTTTGTCCAACCACGAAGTATAGGCCTTTTGTAAATTGAAATTACAATATCTTTTCTTTTCCTGAGCCAGCTGTAAGAGGTAAAGGAAGTTACTGCGAACTAAAATGCTTCACAAGCAGTAGTTGTTCCTAGCGTAACAGATCTTCGCTGCTCGATTTTGTTTTCGACTCTGCAATAAAAATCTGAGGTGTTGCACGCGCATGACTACTTCTACTCCTGTACTAACTATTCTTACAAACTCTGATTCCTCTATCTTCATGTTAGTGAGATAAGCATTTGCAGAAATTATCTTACTGCTGATTCCTTGTGGGTACAAGGGGAATATGGGAATACACTAGACTTTTGAGCGATAGTGAAATATTTTAAAGCTTTGAAATACCGTTCTCTTTGCACGGCCAAGAGATAAATACGTGAATAATAACCTTCCATCTGAGAAAAGTTCTAGGCATTGCAAACCCACAAATAACAAGGAGTATCTCCGAAATGGTTCACTCCACAAAAAGAAAAAGAAAAATACCTTGCACATAAATTGTTTTAACGAAATCTACATTTACTAGTTATGCAAAAGTCAAGAGTAAACAGGGCTACATAGGCTATAATCATAAAATTCAAAATAAACATTTATTTTGTAATAGAAATATCTTAAACATGTGGCATTTTAATGAAAATCGTTAGAGCCGTTTTTGAGAAAATGAAAACTTTAGAAAACTTTTCTACGTAAAGGGTAGTTTAGTGTGAAGGAATTTCCTTCAAAATCTTGGTGTTGCATCCTTGAAAGATATTAAATTTAAATACTAGCTTTGATTTGCAACAGGCTTTTCCTTTTTGAGTTATGCTGTTTACGCATGGTAACTGCTGTTCTCGACGCTAGGTGGCGTTTGGTCGGCCTTGTCCTCCGTCGGGAAGATGCTCAGTGCGACACCGGAACCGCGGTTTGATGGCTGCTTGGCGGGGCCTGGCGCCGGGATTAAGAGTTCTCAGTACACTTGGGGACCTCCGCGCGTCTCTGTGGCCTGTGTGCAGGCAGTTAGCAACTGTGTGTCATTTGTGATTGCTGTGATTCCATTGGCCGAAGTGACACGTTCATTGGTGTTATGTGAAACTTCAGCGACTTCCGAGAACAAACACTGCATGTGGTATGTGTTGCCTCAGACACTTCTTATCATCGAAGGTAAAACGCCTGTTAACTATTACACTAGCACAATTCTACCTAACATTTACAAAAAATTCCTCGTTAGTTTTCTGGAACGCTCTTTAAGACTACTACTACTCCTATATATCAAAACTCTAGTCAGTTCCATGCGATATAAGAGAGAAGGCGGTATCTTCCGGTTAAACCAAAAACAGTGTAAAACTGGATGTTTAATTCTGTGTACATACCTATACGTATGTTTTAAAAAGGCGCTGCTGTCGGAAACAATACATCAGAGGTGTTTGTTATTCACGAGCTATTTTGTTTCAGCGCGGTTCGCCTGTCATATTTTTTTCCCTCTTAATCCAGCGTTCATTACTAGAAAGCACCTCAATCGATGTGAGTACTGCAGTTTGGCGACAGTTGATGCAGTTAAGCGCATGGCAGTCGAATGAGAATGCGGCAGTTAGGCAGAGGGAAAGTTGAAGCGCTTCTATATTTAGCAAAAGGGTAGCATGAACTTTCCACTCTCTGGAGCGGAAGATAACACTTGCCCCAAACTTACTTCTTCCGATAAGGCGCTGAAATCGACTATCTCTCTCTCACTCAACTGTTTGATAACGAGACAATTCTACAGTTGCTATTACAAACGTATTATTAACTAAACTATGGGAGACTTTCGATAAGAAATGTGTTAGAGGTTCTTCGACCGTAAAATCAAAAAACTGACGGAGGGGGAGTTTATACATATAAATGTAATTGCTATTCCAAGATTTATTTTACGATAATATTTGCAATTAATCAAGTACCACTGTCAGTATTGAAAGTATAAAGAACACAAAGTATAAAATTATACCTAAGGAAGACAGTATATTCCTGTGAGATAAATCATGTGAGATAGGAGTGCCGTATACAGCTGAGTGTGTAAGTCATGCGTTTTTATTTTATTTACTTTATTTATTTTCGTTTTGTTGCGTATTTTCATAGCTCTCAACAGAAGAACTTTCTCGGTTTTAGTCACTGGGTGATTTCCTATGAAATCAATTGATTTGCTATTCTCGTTAACATAATGACAAAATGACGATGTAACGAATCCCACTTCTGACGTCAGTGTGACAGACGAGTCCAGTTACTTTTTCTTGTCGCTTTATTTCTCTTCTAAAACTGAAGCACAAAAACACAGTTGTTTTATCATTGTTAATACAATCTACAATTCGTCTAAACTTCCAACACAGCTGTTCTGTACTATCGCAATCTTGACAAGTACTTCTGTGTTTATCTCTGTCTCACAAACTGCTTCCGACGATCACACTCACTAAAACGGTTTCAGACAACAAACAACTCCGACGCGATGACTCGATGTCTACAACTGTCTCTGACGATACCAGATTCAACATTGACTGTACACACACTTAAAACTGCTAACAGCGCTGAACGACTCTAGCATAAAAACTGGCCACTCTGACGTAGCTTATAGGCCAGAGTGACGTAGCACGTATTTTTCTCCAAATTCACCTTTTCTCGACACTTCACAACAATCAGACAGTTGAGAGTTTCGCAGGCAGTCTGGAAACGTTTTGTTCTGCCGCACTCTTACCTCTCCATGGTTTACTCGCCGCGAAGTGGTGTGAGGTAGCTTGATCTTGACCCTGAAGGTCTCTGAGGTGCGCGGCCGCCCGGTTCTACCAGAAATGATTACTCCTTAGACGATACTATGATTACATGCATTTTTCTCGAGCTACAGAGGTACACATACAACAAGAGGTGTTTAAAAAGAATAACTCGTTTCGTGCTTACGTCTCATAAAAAGTTATATTGCTTAAACAAAATAAACAGCAAATATTCCGGAAATGGTTAGGTATATAGGTATGTGTGATATACAGAAATACGCCTTGCACACTGTGACATACATAGATCCATTAGTTACCACCTCCCAGGAGGAAGGGATGAAGTGAAGGAACTACAGAAAGCTTCAGACAGCAGACAGATTGGTCGTAGTGACGCGCGGATGTCCCTAACTAACTTTAGTTAATAAGTTTTTGTCTGTCTCATAGTGTTTACCGTTTATGCAAAAGTCACCCAGAATGAAGGTCTTCTAAGGAATTCCCAGAATATTCAAAGAATGACTTAGAGAGTGCCATTGTGCCTGTCACTGGGTTGTGAATTCTACACGTCATAGGCAAGAACTGATTCACCCGCCGACTGAAAGAGTAGAGTGGGGAACATCACTACTTACGTAAGCATCTCCAAAGAGACAAGGTTGGACATCGCTGTATGTTCATACTCGCATGTTTTAATAATTCAAGTCTTATGTTATACGAAAGCTTCAGCGTGTGGGTCTGAAAATGAAAGAAGCCACACATGCTGGCTTTAAAGGCAGAGAATGAAGTTAATCACAAAAGTACTAAAGACCTGCTCTGGCAGTTACTCGACAGTCAGTAAAAGAAGGCCAATATTTTTTTTTTTTTTTTTATTTTTAGTTATAAGAACGAGAGAGAACAAAGATACGTAGATCAATTCTTTGTGCTGAGAAAAAAGGTTTACAGCTTTTAAAATTAAAGCATTTCAGAGTTTCATTTTGAGATCAAAGGGAACGAGCACTGCTTAAGTAAAATTCAATAAAATGCCCAGTGACTGTCTACATGATACAAAAGCAAGATGAAAGAGGAAACGGGACGGAAAGTAAGAATAAAAGATGAAGGCTTTGGATGCATATAGGGGACGTAAAGCACATCAGGAAATCCCTGCACTGGGTAGTTTTCACCCTCGAAAGCTTTAGAAATAAGCTTTGCTGGGTAACGAGACCTTTACTGGTTTAAAAAACAGGGTGACTAGAATAACGTGTGATGTGGAACGCAATATGAAATTGGAAGTGTTAAATATTCATGTAGTCGCTTCTTATCAAAACGTAGGTTAGAGTAACCGACGTAATTCATTCTTTTAAATTCGCATTTATTTTTGGTGTATTGTGTTAAGTAATTTTTTCTCGATTTTTTAAATTGTTCTCGCTTTAGTTTCCGAGATTTTTTTAGTGCATGCTTGCGTGTGCGTGTGTTTTGGGATTCCGGTTTCGATTCCCGGTTGGAAGGGTGGGAATTTGTCTTTAACTAGGATTATTCCCCATCCTCCCTCGAGTCTGGAAGCATTGTGTGTGTGTGTGTGTGCGTGTGCGTGTGCGTGTGCGTGCGCGTGTGCGTGCGCGTGTGCGTGCGCGTGCGCGTGCGCGTGTGTGTGTGTGTGTGTGTGAGAGAGAGAGAGAGAGAGAATTTAATGTAAGTTAATCCAAAGATGAAAGCCATCACTAAGCGACTGAACACCATTGGTTTTGAGTATCAACATGAAGTTCGTTTTAGGTCATGTGGCCTGTAACGATAAACATAGCGAAGATGGTCTTGGCCTTTCCACCGCATTTCTCGTCTTTCTCGGTCCCTGTGACCAGTTGGAACATACTGGAATGCCAATTTTTGGAGTCTAGTTCTTTCCATTCTCATCAAATGATTCTTCCATTCTCGTTGGTATTTTTCTATCCCCTAGGTCAAACTTGGTACTCCAAGGTTTTCTCTGATGTCCATATTCCTTTTGTGGTCCAATCTAGTAACTCATAAGTGATCCCAAGAAATGCATTTGGGTTACTTCAAGTTTATTTAAAATCCAAATTTCACTTTCGTGTCTGAGAGCAGTTATTGATGTGATATTATGTAGTCTGTTTGGTAAACAGATGATCGTTATAAAAGTATCTCCTTATTACCCCGTTCAATTTATTATATGTGTGTAATTTTGTATCAATATCACTCTTGTGATTTGTAAATAGGTATGAGGAATCAGATACTGTTTGCTTTTGAGCAATAGTTCCGAGACGTCATAAGCTGCCGATATAACCTTCGATGTTAAAGGCGCATATAATGGAGCAAAAAAAAATTGATTCGTCTATTAAATCTGTTTGGTTCAATAAGGAACATAAATATGAACATTTAAAATGATGTTTAAAAATTATTAAAATCACATCGTAAAAATCAATTTTTAAACAAAATATCTTAAATTTGTGTTTTAAAATGCGTAATCCAGGAGCACATAATGCCCAAACATCAACTGCACTACTTTATACACGCATGAGATGTAAAATATTTAAAATCATTAGGAGAGTATTTTGAATTTTGGAAAATGCAAAACTCAGTCTCCTTAATTTCACACTGGGCATGTACCTTTCATTTTGATTCCCACAATGATCAGGTGTATGCTTCATTTTCCCCTTTAGACCAGCAAAGCCCGATCTTGTCTCGTGTGTACTAATAACGTCACCTTGTCACTCTACCCCGCCTTCATTTTGTGCATGAACCATTTCCCGTTCACTCATTCCGGTAGCCAAGCTCTAGGGTGCTTTGTTTTGAGTCCCATGAATGCATCATAGCTTGACCAAAAGTAGGTGGAGGCAAATCCGCCCTCCCCTCTTTTGTGTCAGAGTTGAAAAGAATGACTAAAATACCTAATTCCAAGTTTATGCTTCCGAAAATTAATTTTAAACTGTTCAAAAAATGTTTTACTTTTCCATTAACACACTGACCATTTAAATGTCGGTACATGTTCTCTTTCAGTCGTTCTATTTGCTCGTATTTAAAATGTTCAACTTTTGGCATTTTTCAAAACACACAGAATAAAATTGTGGAGCAACGGTTCGAACATTGCTAGTCATAAATAAATTGTTGTATCCTCTCGATCTCCCCAATAAAAGCTCCACTTATGTTTTAATTTAATACTATTTTTAATTTCATGATAGTTTTAATTTTTATTGATCTTCCCAATAGGCGGCGCCGTGGCCGGGCGGTTAGACCGTTCGCCTACTACCTAGGTGGCCCGGGTTCGATCCCAGCGACCCGTATGTGGTATTCTTGGTGGACGAAGCGGCGTCTGGGTGGGTTTTCTCCAGGTTCTCCGGTTTCCCTCGCCACGCATTCCAATTGCTCCGTCATCGTTCCATTCATCGATTTCGTATCTTGCTCACTCTCATACGTGGTGCTTGCTTCCAGGTCTTCAGTCTGTCCGGTCCTCAACAGGCGTCCTACCCTAGGCACAAGCTTGTAACTCCTAGGGGCTGTAAGTCCTACATCAGGGGAGGGTAATCCCCAATAAAAGCTTCACTTGTATATTAATTTAATAACACTTTTAATTTAATGTTTCAATTTTTATTGCTTTATCTTCTCTTCGTATTTTTAATGTACTTCATAAAAATTCTAGGTTAAAAGTGAAATTTGTGAAATTAATAAAGATAAAGGATAGAATAATATTATTCTTCCAGTATTTCGAAATATAACATTTTATAACTTCAATCGATTGTTATTTGTGGAGGAAATGCGAACTGGACAATAAACTTCTCTGAAATGAACTAAGAATGTAGGCATATGAATTTGAAATAAGTATTAAGAGGACCTATTTTATATTAATTTAGTTATTTTCGTAATATTTCAAAAGTAGTAATCACTAAACCCTTTTCAAGTTAGAAAATCAAGGTATTTGGCATATAAAATACGTTAAGAAATTTAATTCCTACAGCTTAGTATGGAACATACAGAAACCAAAATGAACGTAAAAGTGCACAACATACGAAGCACAAGTAATAGAAATATCTAAAGGCGTGAAACACAGTCTTCGCCGTGAGAATAGACAACCCACAACACCACGGTGTCGCTCCGAAAACAGGAAACGTAGGCGCATGTCAGTGGAGCACGTGTGCAATCTCCGGTGAGTTTAGAGCCTATACTTTTAATTATTACTGACAGGGACTATTACCCTTCGTTTCCATACTGTGGTGGATCCAAATGAAACGCCATTATATTTTACCCACATGTGAGTTTGGGTGTATAATCAGTTTAATTTAACAATGCTCATGTGATGAAGTCTGAATGTCTGAGGGGCAGAAAACACTATTTCGATTCCGTTTACTGACATCATTTTTAACTTCTGTGACAAAGTTTCCTGAACCTCTCGATGGAAGATTCCGCTGCTATAAGAAGTTCTAATTCGCACAGGTATTGTCTCCCGGCAGCACTTTCAGTGGTGTTATTAAAACGGAGGTAAAGGACATTGCTGTCAAAATACCTTGGCTCTTCAGCCTCTACTTGCCACAGAGATAAATTTCCAAAACAATTTAATGTTAGGGCCCACCCCAATAGTGTGAGGATAGCGTATCTGCTTCACATTTATTAGGTACGGAATTGTATCTTAGTCAGGGTGAGTTTCTGGAAAAGGTTTTTCCTTATTTCGAGAGATGAATGTCGGGTAAGAAAAGGCCACGCCTTGGCGGAGTGGTTAGACTATTTGCCTCGAGCCAAAGCGCCCCGACCGCATGTGGAGATAAAATGGTGCAGGGACTTTTCGGGGTTTTTCGGTTTCCCCCACCATCTCATTCCACCGGTGCTCCATCTTCATTCCATGTATCATCAGTGTCGCCACCTGCGATGCCGCATGTAGTAAAAGCGGGCGTTAAACATTACAAAAAAGGGTAACTCTAAGCTCAAAGGACCTCAGGCGAGTTTGAACATCATTTCGACCTTTCCTTCATTCATATTACGATATGACCTATCCAGTTAAGTACGTTAAACTTAAAGAACGAAGAGTTATAAAAAGTTAAAGTAATTTTTCTATTATTGAAAAATGGTAGATATATGTTGACTTAAATAAAACTGGTTTAAAACTGTTTACATTTTAGATGGTAAAAAATCAAAGTTCGTGTGGTTTTCCATTTATACTTCATTGGGGATGTGAAGGACTTTTACAATTGAAAATTCAAGTCATATTTTTGTCATGCTAAATTTTAAAATGTATCTTATCAGAATTATTGGAGATATTAAAAGTAATAAACAATGTTGGAAGTTTGTTAAGGTGCGTGGGAATTCTACTAAAACCTTTCTCCTGGATTTTTAAGAAGGCGGATTGAAATAAGAATTTGGAACCAGTGATCTCGCTTTCGACTTATGCTCTCCCTCTCCTCCCTTTCCATCTCCCCTTTCCCTCTCTCCATCCCCTCCATGTCCTCCTCCGTCTCTCCTTCGCTCCCTCTCTCCTTCCCTCCCTCTCTCCTGCCCTCCCTCTCTCCTTCCCTCCCTCTCTCCTTCCCTCCCTCTTTACTACCCTCCCTCTCTCCTTCCCTCTCTCCTTACCTCCCTCTCTCCTTACCTCCCTCTCTCCTTACCTCCCTCTCTCCTTACCTCCCTCTCTCCTTACCTCCCTCTCTCCTTACCTCCCTCTCTCCTTACCTCCCTCTCTCCTTACCTCCCTCTCTCCTTACCTCCCTCTCTCCTTACCTCCCTCTCTCCTTCCCTCTCTCCTTACTTCCCTATCTCCTTCCCTCACTCTCTCCTTCCCTCACTCTCTCCTTCCCTCACTCTCTCCTTCCCTCACTCTCTCCTTCCTCACTCTCTCCTTCCCTCACTCTCTCCTTCCCTCACTCTCCTTCCCTCACTCTCTCCTTCCCTCACTCTCTCCTTTCCTCACTCTCTCCTTTCCTCACTCTCTCCTTTCCTCACTCTCTCCTTTCCTCACTCTCTACTTTCCTCCCTCTGTTCTTTCCTCGCTCTCACCTTCCCTCTCAGACCCTTCCTACCTCTCCTCCCTCTCTCCGTTCCTTTCTCCATCCCTTCCTCTCCCAACATCTCTATTCCTCCCTCTCTCCCTCCATCACTGTTCCTTTCTCCCTCTCTCTCCATCTCTCCGTTCCTCTCTCCCTCCATCTTCGTCCTCTACCTCCATCTCTCCCTCCCTCTCTCCGTCCCTCGCTATCTCTCTCCCTCCCTATCTCCCTGCCTCCCTCCATGTCCCTCTCCCTCTCTTTCCCTCCTTTTCGCTCTCTCCTTCCCTCTCTCTCCCTCCTCGCTCTCTCCCTCCTCTCTCCCTCCTCTCTCTCCCTCCTCGCTCTCTCCCTCCTCGCTCTCTCCCTCCTTACCTCTCCCTCTCTCTACCTCCCTACCTCTCTTACATATGCACTCATACCATGTTAGTGAAGGGGTACATGTCCGCTTTTTGTTCCTGAGAGCTCCAGTTCTTAATCTTACAATGGAAATCCATTAAATACTTTAACAGAAACGTAGTCAAAGCAGCTATTTGGAGGACTGAAGAATTCTGAAAACATGCATTCGAATCATAATAGGAATTATTCCAGCTATACATATTGATGTAGGCTTGTCATATAGGATGACGGATAATATTTACATCAGCAACTTGGAGAATTCTCCCGAAATGATATTCATCCTGTAACGGAAAACATTGACCCTGATCGTGAACGAATTTACTGCTGTATGTGTGAGCTTTCCATCTCCCAATGGAACCGACACAGGACGTCCACATTGAAGCGTGAAGTGACGTAACTTGACAAATGGGGGAGTAGAGGTCAGTAACCAGAGGACTGGACCAAATGGTTCGCTCTCATTTATAACCTTCACTAGCCAATTGTATTCGAGCTTAATAGCACTTTGAATCATACCTTTTAAGGAGAGGTCACAATTGGGGTCAACATCTTTTAAAAGTAATTCGTTATGTTACCAACGACGATATATAATATTTTGATTAGTTTTTCTAATAAGCAACACCGTTTCTTGTCCTGGGAACTGTATTTCTTGCACGATTGTATGCTTTGTACAAAGCACCGACTTGCTCCTTGGAAGAAGGCTGCACTAATTCGACACTAAAGTTAATTCGTCAGCTACATAAGAACAGAACTCATACTCCTTCAATTGTAGTATCAATTTGATGGAAATATTGTTCCCCCGTAAGCACTATGGCATTTTAGTTGGGTTTTAAACGTTTCGTGCTTTTAGGTTAAGATCTTGCAGAAGCTGTTGCACTATGCTTGGCTGGGGACAGGGGGAGGGACAGGATAAAACGCTTTGCTCGCTTATATAAATATCTACATTTAGCTTGGCTTTGACCTTCTGTTGACAATAAGTATCTACCTCTCGAACAGCTGCCCGCATGCAGTTGAGATGTTGCATTGTGAGGGTTAAAGGAGAAGTCGACACTTATGGGATTTAACCCTCCATTGCATAAATTAGTGTGCTACATATGCCTTCTAATTCCTGAACTGGTTTAGGTATCCCTGTCGCAGGCACCTTAAAGGAAGCCATTCCAATAGCAGACCAGACGAAAGTCCTGGCCATCTATTCAAAGGTGAACGTCGTTAGTTTAATCCCAGCAACTGCAATCAGAGGTGGCTGTGGTAAAGGATGGGGAGGTTTCACGTAAAATAACCAGTGAGATGGTACGGTGGATGAAGACTGGATTACGTTAGACTACAATTGCAGAGACTTTGATTTTTGCAAAAGAAAAGCGGCGCCATGGCCGAGCGGTTAGAGCGTTCGCTTACACATAGGCGGCCCGGGTTCGATCCCAGGGACCCGGATGTGGTATTCGTAGTGGATGAAGCGGCCTCCGACCGGGTCTTCTCCGGGTTCTCCGGTTTCCCCCGCCACTCATTCCACCAATTGCTGCATTATCACCTTTCCAATCATCGATTTCGCCTGCATTTCATATCATCCTCTTCCTCACTATCATACCTGGTGCTTGGCTGACCACCCGCCTTCAGATCTTCATTGCCTGGTCCATAGGTCCCTCTGTTCCCCGACAGGCGTCTGGCCCTAGGCACTGGAGTTTAAGTCCTAGGGGGTGTAAGTCGTACATAAGGTGAGGATAATCAGAAAGAAAAAAGAAAAGAAAAAGAAACTACAATAATGAAATAAACTTGTATATTTATGATATAAATAGCTTCCAATACCTTTTACTGTACTGCTAAATTCGAGTATATGAAAATAAAAAATGCTACTACAATATTCCAAAAATTCGACTAAACATCTTTGTTGCCAAATGGCAACATTAGGCATTCGAGGGTTAATTGAAACCTGTACATAATTAAGGATAGTTTATTTGTACAGTCGCTTAAAGATGTACTTTTAGATGATCTGTTACACTCAATGATTTAAAATTTTAAATATTAGATTTTCAATACATATGGTGTATTTTTTTTTTTTTTTTTTTTAATTTGAAATCAGCTCAAAATTTAGGTTAGATAAAACTTACAATTTTAAATTCACCACTGGATATGCGTTGTCAACATTTTATATAGAGAATTCTAAAGAGAGGATGTTAACATATAAATTATATTGAAATAGGTGCAAAATGAAACTCCCTATATATTAATTTTTTATTGTTCCTCAAAAAGGACATAGTAGTAAAAACATTTGAATCACAAAACGAGCGCACCTGGAAATTAATTCCTATGTGTAAATGTACAATACTTTTGAAGCTTCTGCTGGATTATGTAAGGCTCGTTTTCCAACTCGAGTCTTAATAGGTATAATACTGAATAACATAGGACAAACACGTCGAGAGAGAGGTGAAATATGTATTCCATCTCACTCTTGAGTCTGCGAGCGTTCTGATCACAAGACAATCGCCGCCTTATTTGCGGATAAGGAACAAAACTTTTATCTGAGATTTTATTGCAGTATAAGACCTTTCAAAAGGTGCTTCAAGCTTTATAGCGTCACAAACGTAATATTTATGGTAGAAAAGAATCAAAATCATCAATTTGTGGGTTTTATTTTCCCAATACCTTTAGAATATATTTTCGAAATGACTATCTGTGATACACAATTCTTTCGGTAATACAATGCACTGATATTCTTGCTGTAGAAAATATTCGATTTTTGCAAGGTTGTTCAATATTCCTTTAAGAACTAATTCTTTAACGAAAACCTGCAATCCGAAATCGGATGGGTTGAGATACAAGTACATTGAGAGTATCAGATTGATGAGAGTGCACCTGCTTATTGTATTTTTAATCAAGTTTGGAAAATAAGATACGAACGCTGTCGCTTTAAACGTTATCAAACATTGAAACAATGTCATTTTTATTATTAACCCACTGGACCAGGTGTGTCCTAATATTATGTAATGTTATGATCACTGCTTGCATCTTAAAAATGCTGTTTCAAATATTATACTGAGTGCGGGAAAGAATGGAATTAGAATTGTTTGTTCTAATTATATTAGATATATTTATCAGTACATATTCGGCTCCGAAATTGCTATTTCTATAGATTTCAGCCAAATAACCAAAATTTTATCACATTTGTATCACGTAGTTGTAGCATAAAAGTTAATTTTCATAGTCTTAAGTACTTAACTTTATAAGAAAATAATTTTCAAAAAATGAAAATCAAGACTTTTGTGAAATATCTCGCTTGCTGAAAGTTTGGGTATTTAATGTTTAAACTTTGCGTAGTATTATCCAGTTCTTATTCCTTTGTGTATAGTTCTATAAAAAATAAATGTTTAATAAAATTTGCCTGAAAAATAAAATATGTAGCACTTTTAATTTCCTAAAAACCAATTATGAATTAAATCATTAAAGAGCTGAATTAAGAACTATTAACGTTTAAAAAGGACTTTCAAGAGCTGTTCATCAAACCTCAGAGAGAATATACTGAAAATATGAAATTAAAATTTGTATCATGGGAAGCTTTTAAAATGGCAACTCTATAAGAAAACAAGCTTGGGGGAAAATGAAATTTTAGAACTCCACAGGCATCTTACACACACCTGCGCATGCGTACTTGTACGGCCAGAACGGCAAAACCGCGATTTTTTGTAGTTTTTAACGCCCGCTTTTGCTACTACGGCACCGCAGGCGTTGACACTGATGATACATGTAATGAAAATGGAGCACCCGTGGAATGAGATGGCGGGATAAACCAGAGGCCAGAGGAAACCCTCCCCAGTGCCGCTTCGTCCACCATGAATCCCACATGCTGTTGCCTGGGATCGAACCCGGGCTACTTTGGTGAGAAGCGAATGGTCTAACCACTCGGCTACGGCGCGACCAAAAAAAAAACTCAATTAGATCCTGATTCAACATCAAGGATTTTTCCCCATGAAAACTAAAGATAAAAGGTTCCCTTCCCCCAAATTTTGTGAAACATTCAATGTCGAATACCTTTCAATTTCGAACTGACTTCGAAAGATATTTCGTAGGCAAAAATATTAATGAACAGTGTTATTGAAAAAAAAAAATGATTTGGATTAAAATTAACCTCCCATGCAAATCTACTTGTTCAAATACGATCACTTGACAATTCCGCGAAAATGTGACAGACGCAGATGCTCGTTCTCGGAAATGTAACGAGGTATTCCCCTTGCTCATTAGACGAAGTAGCCTGAGGGAAATTTGAGTAAATATGCCACTATGTAGCTGCACCTGGATATTGATCAGGTACGCTCCACGTTGACAACATTTTTGCGTTCTCAACTCGACATCTCCAGCGAGGATGCGTTGTATTGTATTCAAGTCAAAACCTCGGTAGCGAGATTACATCACAAATACATGTTTTGGGTGTTATGAATAAAAAAATATAATTTGAAAAACGATTTGTGTCTTTGAGTGGCATTAACTAGATAAAATACAGAATTGTTATCTGGGCTTGTGGACAGTGGTCTAGTGGAAAATTTCCTTCCAAACGTTTCGTTCGACGCAGCTTCTAACGAAACCTCTGGAAGGAGATTTTCCACTAGACCACGGTCCACAAACCCGGATAACAGTTCTGTATTTTAGCATAAAAATTGTTTGCATCCTTAAAGTATGGCTGACTTAAGCCTAAAGTTCGGTACAATTGGGAAGATAGCAAACATATTAGAAAATATTGTAGTAGTAGACTAATGAAATAGAGTTAGAGATAAGTTGATGGTAAGAACATATATGCAAGCATGATTGATAGTAGTTCTGAAAAATAACTTTCCATGGAGTCGGAGTTTAGCTTTACAGCCTGCGGCCTATAGTTATAGTTTAGTTATGATCAGTGAACTGCACATTACTTGTTTGTTATATTTATACATTTTTTCTTTCTTTTTTTCTGTTACACTTCACACATTTTTTTCTGAATTCCTATTTTGGATTAGAGATACCTTAAAACTGTGAAGTAAGTGTTATGTAAGAAAAAAGTAATAATTTTTACCTATACATGGTTGTAGACAGTAGTGGGTAAAGAGTGCCATACATAAAACATTGTGAATGTGTACGTTAATGTACACGACTGCAGTATTTTCATTGAATTAATGTTATTTTCTGAATATTCCTACAGTTGTCCCCTTAAAGGAAGCAGATTGTGAACCTCGCTCCTCTAAGAAGTGGAAATTCTCTCTCTAAATCCCTACTTAGAGTAAGCTGTCATTCTTCCGTGTTCCTTGAACATTAGCTTTAAAAATTATGAAGGCAATAAGGTGCGTCGTTTTCATGATAATAGCTCTAAATTCACTTTACAGCGGCATGAATATTTTGAAGACTTCTTGGAGGTGTATTAAAATTTTTTTGCACATTAAATGATGTCGACTACAATTATTTTGGGAGGAAAGTTTATGGCACATCTTGATAATTGATGGAAATATGGCAGTAATATTCTCGCCCATAGCACTGCTATGAATACAACACGGTAGTTACAGCATGAGGAATTTAGATTTGTGTTTCTTCATGACGTTCGTAAGACCTTGTAGAGTTTGACTTACAAATGGATGGTCCTTAATAGCTTACGAGAAGGGTACGCAGTAAGTGATGTCGCAATTGTCGCCAGATTCCCTCGCCTCAAATTGAATGTTGTTACCCTTTCCATCATAGGTTTACAAATACAAAGCATATACAAGGGCTTGTAGTGGTTTTAAACTTATTTCATCTGTGGTGCACAGTATAATTTTGAATTTAAATTTAATTTAAACTGTGGAAATTACAAGTGTTGAATATAAGATCCACGCTGGGTTTAATGACTGGTGTTACTGATACTATTGCTTCAATAATCCTTCGTCTCAACTCAGGTAACTGTAGCTAGCGGTGGCACATTTTCTCAACACCTTCCACACTGCCATTGTTGGAATTGCTGATCCCCGACTCGCTCGATGTATATGTTCTTTTAGAACTGTTTGCGAAAGCCGTTCAAACTCTTGACTCTCCAAATCCTCACCTGACACGCGGTCTCCGCTGGTCTTTCGTTTACAAAGACATCGTCATTTGGATACGATTGTACCACCCACGAAGGTTGATAACAGAACAAGCGTCAAGACTAAATTTTCGCTTATACACTCGCTTTATGTTTCGCGAATTCCAGGTAACAAAAAGATTGCTATGTTCATTTCGTTACTATGGCTACAAACTCTACTCATGCAGAATTCAGACTTCCACACTCACTCTTCAATCTAAGTTGCGATTCGAAATTATGTTGTATGCCACAAAACAAAAAATAAGTTTCAAACCGCTGAAATAATTTGGGTACATTCTGGACACTTCATTAACAAATGAGTCGAACTTTCCTTCTTCCTCCACTATTAATACCTTTCGTCCCTCCTTTGTTTTTATCTAAGTTCTGCCATCGTTCAATTTGTTTCTTCTCGCTCTATATTTGATATCTTCGCATTTTCGTTTTCTATTTGTTCTGATTTCCCTGCACACTTTCCTGTTTACTATACGTATTTTACTATGTACCTGTGTAAATTATGTGTTGTATTCTTCCCGAATTCGACTTGATTTTTACAGGAAATGTATGTTTCGATACCCCTCTCGATGTTATGTCATTTTACACAGCATTCAACAAATTCCGTTGCCCTTAGTTTTAATGTACTTCCAGTCTATAACATACAAATTAATTAACCTCTTTGGTCTATCTAGACAAAACTTTGTACACTTCCACTAATGAAACCATCGAAAACTTTAGCATACCGTTTCAACTCTGGAAAACTCCTTGCAATATTTAACCCCTCACGTATAAATCTGCAC
The DNA here is from genome assembly GCA_030765045.1 of Tenodera sinensis. Lineage (NCBI taxonomy): Eukaryota > Metazoa > Arthropoda > Insecta > Mantodea > Mantidae > Tenodera > Tenodera sinensis. The sequence continues at coordinate 51,805,969 of CM060967.1, forward strand.
TGTTTATACCATTTAGTCAAATATACATATTTCATAAACCATTTATGACATTTTTAGAAACTACCCATATACCGCTTGGCCAATTAGTGCACAAATGTGTGTATTTCAGCTATAGCACTTGGTGAAATTGACACGACACAACTTCAAAAAAAATTACCCTTGTTCATTTCAACCCCTTATGTATAAGTTTACCTGCTCCACTTTACCAATTTAGACCTAATTTTGGACACTCGCGTTTTATGTACAAGAAAAATTTGTAGGCTCTTTTACTTTTCATTATTTTCACCCTTTTTTACAAATGCACTGAAATTAGCTACTTTATGGTGTATAAATGTATAAAGCACCTTAAAGCATGGGCAGAAGCATGGTTCTTAAATGAGCTAGAATAGAAGCAGCTGCAAACCTATATTAATACCATGACTTGCAGTGCGGCTACAGATGACGTTGTAGTGCAGGAGATGTCTTACACCGCAGGAGGGAGGTAACATCCTCTCCGAGGAGGAACAACTTGGTAAGCAGATTGCGGAAATGCCTCACAGTTCTATTATTTACAGCATTAAGGGCTGTGTATACGACTTGGATCCGCTTTACCGGGTGTGTGCTCGCAGGAAGTAGCTTCTAGCAAACATTACATATGTATGTACGCATCAGTTCCCTAGAAATTGCATACATCAGAGACTCTCACTTCAAGCAGCAATACAATAGCTTAACGCCACGTTTCCAATATATTTGTCCGAAAACGTCGTACTTCTTTACTGAACACCTTTCTCTGTACAGGTACTGGGTTGACAGTTCCCATGAAGTTTAAATGGCCGACATTACACTAAACTGCAGTGAGCATTGCACGAAGCAGCACAACTACCAACCTACAGTGGAAATTACTAACACGTCTGTGCGAAAACCCCAGGGAAACTGCACCATTATGTAGCAGATTTTCTACTTACCCCTAAAAGACTTGCAAAACTCGTCATGAGAGCTACTTTACTTACACAAACTTCTTATTGTTCAGTTTCAGCTTTTAATTTGTTGTACATATGTATTTACTATTGCTTTATGGAAACCGCTGTTAAGCACACATCTTTTTTCACTGGATAAATGCTTTCCTCGCTGTTTTTGTTTACTTTCTCTACTAGTAAGTAGAGGAAGTATCGTATTCCACCCAAAAATTCGATGTCGAGATTTCACCGGAAATAAGTTTTGAGGGCCCTGAATCCAAAAAGAACTTTTTAGAAAAAGATTCGTGTGTGTGTATGTGTCCGTCTGTCTGTGTCTGTGGACAGCATAACTCAAAAACGAAAAGTCGATTAAAAACCAAAGTTAGTATTTAAATGTAATGTCTTTCAAGGATGCTACACGAAGATTTTGAAAAACATTTCTCCACCCTAAACTACCCTTTACATGGAAAATTTTTCGAAAATTTAGCGTTACACCATCATTGCACTGATATACTGGACTGTGTAGCTGTGCGCGCCCTCAAGCGACTTTGACTCGACTTGGTGATGCCTGGTCTAGAGCCATCTACCGACTTTCCTTACAACTCTACTATACTACAAAGAACTCATTATATATAATTATAATTTAGATATCTTGAAGAAATAGGGTCAAGGGTAGAGCGGGACACCTCGTACATTGCGATCTACTGTAGGTCTATTGTGGCTAACTCTCCCAGAAAGCGAGAGAGAGAGAGAGAGAGAGAGAGAGAGAGATGTAGGTTTAAGAGCGCTCAACTACATGGTCATCAGCGTCCTTGAACAAATTCACCGCAAGAGCCAGATTACTTTAATATAAAATAAAATTATTAATAAAAAGGAAATACACACACACACACACACACACACACACACACACACACACACACACACACACACACACACACAGACAAAAAAAAAGCCAGAAATAAAAAAAAATTGGCAAATATGTCAAAACAGAATAAAATGAGATCTAAAGTTTCAAATTCTCAAGCTTGTGTTAAGCTCGGCCAAAAACTTAGCAACCTTTTCGACCGTTTGCTTATCGTCCGCCAGGATCTCTGCAAGGCTGGCAGGCAGTTGCAGAGATTCTCGAAGGTGCACTAGGAAGCGCACTCTAGCAGTATGTAACGGGCTGACAAAAGTTTGTCGCACAGCGGACAAAGAGGAGCAGGGTCCCGTTTGAAAAGGTAACCGCCTCCCTCCAGCTACATCCTATTTCCCTTACCAGTTGCGTTCTCAAGGTATGGAACAAATGATCAATGGACGATTGGTATGGTGATTAAAAACTCGTAACCTACTGAGTAACCCGCGACCTTACGAATTATAAGAAAATAGACTTCGGCATCAAATATCCCCAGTTAAAGCACTAAACAATGTTCAGTGAGCATTAAGATTATTACTTTAGAATACGCACGTGTAGAAACGGAGCACAGAAATGCCTAACTACAGTAGAAGTTACACACATTATCTTACTATGAGGACTATGCCTTGCGGCAGATGACTTACCTTGTCTAGAACTTTGTTGGCTCCTATTACACCTGTTGGGCGCTCATGCTTTAGCATCCCGTTTAGGCAAATCCTCCCAAGCACTGGCCAGTCTTATTAAGGCCCCTCTATCTTCTCCACAGAATTAATTATTGCCTTGAGAAGCGAACGCTACCTCCTAAAGGGAGACTCTTACTACAAAATTGAATGTGAGGGACGAAGCCGGAGGTGTAAATCCTCTTTTGCTTCTGGTTCTTCGTCAGTTAGAAGCTAATGATCTGTTACAACACAAAGGAGACTCGTAAATCCTCTCTCTTTCCTTCAGTTATGTGGCTTTTGGGGTCAAAACGTTGCTTCACGCTGCTCATCTAAGGAAGAATGATGCATGGCGTATATCATTGCATATATGGACTCCGATTCAGTGTGTAAGAACTAAATTACGGTTGACATAAATTTCGCGAAAACATTCATTAAGCCGCTTGGCTTGCAAAGTAAAATAATTGCAGTAATTGCAAAGGTTTGAATTCGGAAGTGAAGGATAATAGATGAAAAGTGAACCATCACTTTTTCCTTTTGTAGAATAGAATGGTTGTAAATCAATCTTTGAGATAATTATCACAAGTAATATCGCAAGAGTGGTAGCGCGCCTGACTCTGGCGCGGAGAACCCGGGTTCGATCTCCGGTACTTGCATGGGATTTTCTCCCCCGCTGGGAGGTCTGGTACGGGGTGCACTCAGCCTCGTGATGCCAATGGAATAGATATCCTGATAAAAAGGTAGCGTCCCTAGAAGGTAAAGTAGTTGCCTTATGGTCGGGTGAGTCGGCGCGCTGACCCCCGCCACTCCAGTCTGCACTCCTCTGTGGCCTTAACTGCGGCTGGAGGACGAAACAGCTGGGCGATGAGGGTAACCTCTGCATAGAGGAGACGCTCCAGGGATTGTTAATATCACAAAATGCCCGACCCATATTTTATGTGTAGTAAGATTTTGTCTATCCCTTGCGGTTTACCAGTTATGCAAAAATCACTCAGAATGAAGAGGACTTCTGAAGACATTGCTAGAAAATTCATGATATACATTTCATTATTTATGAAAATATCTTTAACATATTTTAATCAAAATGGTTAATAAAATCAATTTTCCAAAAAAGGTTCCTTATAAAGGCTAGTCTAGGGTAGAGGGATTTTCGTGAAAATGTTCGTGTCACATCTTTGAAAGGCGCTGAGCTTAAAAACATTAGTTTTGGCTATTAAATATAGCTCTGGTATTTAACCGACTTTTCGTTTTTGAGATATGCTGTTCACACACGCCGCGCGCGGACCTTTTTCTAACAATCTGATGTGTTGCATTCACATGACTTTCTCTACTCTTGTACTAACCATTCTTACAAACTCTTATTAGTATATCTTTTTCGTGTTAGTTGAGGTAAACATTTGCAGAAATAATCTTATTATTCATTTACTTGTAGCTGCAAGGAGAATATGGGAATACATTAAGCGTAGAGTGATATCTCTTTTAAAGTTTTGAGATTTCGTTCTCTTTGCACCGTTAACATATAAAAAATTGAATAACGATATTCCATTTGACAGAAGTATAAGTTCTCCAAAACTCTCACAAATAAAATGCATCTCCGGAATGGTTCACTCTATAAAAAATGTATTTAGACATAAATTGTGTATTTTAGCAAGATCTGCATTGTTTGTACAGTAAGATTTGACCTATCTCTAACGGTTTACCAGTTATGCAAAAGTCACCCAGAATAAATACGACTACAGGGGCTATAGCCAGAAAATTCAAGATATACATTTCATTTGTTATAAAAATATTTCAAACACATGCTATTTTAATCAAAATCGTTACAGCCATTTTCAAGAAAATATCTTTTCCAAGTAAAGGGTAGTTTAGGGTGAAGCAATTTTCCTCAATTTTCGTCCCGCACCTTGAAAGACATTAAACTTAAATACCAACTTTGGTTTTCAACCGACTTTTCGTTTTTTGAGTCATGCTGTCCACAGACACACGCGGATCTTTTTCTAATTTTTTTTTATTCAGGGAGCTTCAAAACACGTAATTCCGGTGAAATCTTGACATCGAATTTCTGGGTACGTTCCCTATTTTCTACGTAGTAAAGAAAGTAATATTTACCTAGATGTTAATTATTTCCACCTAGATAAATCAAATAAGGCATGTTATTTAAAAAAAACAAAAGCTTGAAATCTTGTAACAATTTACTTTATGGATGGCATTATTTCGTGTTGATAAGCGGCTCATTTATCACTATGAATAAGGCCTTTATTCCTTAGCTGCCATTAAGTTTAGCTGTGCGTGCTGAACGCAGCGCAGCGCAGCAGGTGCGTGCTATAAGCTTCACTTTGCACGAAACTGCTACGTAATTCTTACATAGCGTGTTCCTACATCGTCTTAATTAAACTCGCTGTTGTATGGTGCACCCTGCTGAAATTGGGACATCTCGGGAGAACATAGTGCAATAAAGTAAACTTGACGACACTTGCTCCTCGCGCCATGCGAATGTGGAACTCTGCATTTTAGGACTCTCACTCTTAACAAAACTAAATAGTCACTTTGGTGTGTTTGCTAACATCTGATAATATACCCTGCTTAGATAGCCAAGAATACAGCGTTCTGTTTTACCTATCTATTGTGACGGGTGCGGCACACGACAAAGGACAGTCGGGGACCAAGCTACTTCACATTACATACCAGGCCGGCGAGAAAACAGAGGCGCTCAGGGTCAAGCTTCTCCACACCACTCACGCGAGCAAATACTTAGCAATCAGAGTGGCAGAACCAAAAGGCGTTTTCTCCAGATGATTCGAGAAGAGTCCGGCAGCCGGCTTGTTTAGAGAAGTTGCGAAAAGTCCGTGTTACATCTACCTCACAAAATGAGGCGAGGAAACAACAGAACAGTTTTCGAGTCGGTCAGTGTGTCAGTGAGTGCGAGACAGCTGTGTGTGTTTTATTACTGTCGTGAAGTGAAGTTTTAATGAGCGTTGAGTGATTGTATCGTCGGAGTTAGTGTATGAGAGCCAGAGAAAGTGAGGAAAGGCAGTGAAAGGACTGAGTCAACACTACGAGAAGAAAACGGCAGTTGTAATATCACGAAAGACTGTAGACTGTGTTAGTCAGTAGATGAGAAGAGTGTATTTGTAATAAAATTGTGGAGGGAAAATAAAGTGATAGAAAAGTAGGTAACTGGACTGGATTTATCGTTTTGTCACACTATTTATATGTCCACGTGTTATGTAATGCCTGCACTTGCCTGCATTGTATAACTAGGAAACCTTAAATTACAGAAGACGTTAGGGCAGGAAAATGCAATGCTTATTAAAATATGCATTTATGTAAAAATAAGTTTTTGTATCATTAGACATTTTCGAAATATTCCAGTTCCAAGTTTACAGTTTTCCCAAATGTGAGTACATACTTAAAAACCTGCCTGTTTTATTTCCTAATTTGTCTTTTTCCAACACAGGATATTGTTACCACAAATAAACATTGAATGTTGTTTCCCAATAAGTGGTTACTTCTTGCTTAATTGGGAATCATTCCAAGGTTAACTAATATGGGGTAATATGTTGATAGAAGGGCCATTTTTATAAGAATTCTATAGTAGATATACAGGGAGGAAGTGAAATAATCCGTCAGACTGAAGGAAGTGAGAGAATGGATGTAAATTAACAAACAAAAATCCAATATACTTTTTAAATTAAATGCACCGTTAACTATGTAGATAATCGTGTTTAAAGGTGAGGGTGCGTGGCAACGTGACACAACTTGTTAAGTAATCTGCATCTACCGGCGGCTCAATGAACTATTCCTAGCGCTCTATAACAACCATTTATAATTGCTCCACCCGTCAACAACTAACCCGTGATACGCCGAAACCAAAGCACACCATAAAATATAGTACCTTAAATATCGGCGAATATCTGTGAGTTTTCGAGATGTATGACAACCCTGATAATGTAACGCAATAGCAGCTTTATTCCTAAAACTCCCGAGTAAATATCATTCTGTTGCAACATGAACACGAGGCGTGAATCCACGTTGCGTTTGTTTGTGTTAGTTGCAGCAGATACGAACACCATGTTATCGCGGAGGGATACAAGATGCGGATCTAAGGCTGGATGGAGTATAAGTAACTTTGGCCATGTAACGAATTCAAATGTTTTGTCGCTGGTGCGCGAGGCACCAAAAAATTCAGTAAAAATGGGCAAAAATTGTGGATTTACACAAAAACCGTTGATTCTATTGAAATACGCCTAAGGAAAAAGTTGTAGTTTATTCAATTTTCTATGAATGTAGCCATAAATTAAGAACATTTAATCAACAATTCAACCAGGTGATAAACTTTTTGGATACGTGTAATTTTTTTTTTCGGAAAACAGACTTTCTTGTTATTCACAATAAGAACAATTCGCTGTTAAAGTCTGATGGATTATTTCACTTCTTTCCCGTACCAGGGATAGGTTTGTTTGAATTTGTCATTAATCATCCAGTGGTCGCTAAAGGCCTGGGAGACCCCTACGTTTATTTAAACGTTCTAGTTTTCGAACGAACGCACCCATGCAATCGCCTACTAATATTACCTTACTCGACTGTTTGGCATAGCGACAACCTTATCTGTTTATTTCTTTAGCCCCAAGAATGACTAATTGTTAGTTATGAGTCGCAGAGGTCAACCAAACTCAGCGTCCCTACTCTCATTAGATATTACTGAAATTTGTTTTTCCTCGTTAGTTGTGCAATATATTATCTTTGTGATTGCTAGTCAATGTCACTACTTCTCAAAAACAGGAATAAAAGCTATGATTTACAGAATTCCAAGAATCTGGATGAAGTGCTTCACCTATTTTGTGATGTCTTATCCGTGTATGACAGTTTGTATGAATCAGGTGATTCACAATTCTGAAGATAAACTGAAAATGAGATCTTTAGATTCATAAATTGATCATAAAGAGGATGAAAACAACTTGTCCTAATAACGTGCATTTTGTAGGAAACGTCATGTGCTTGTCTATTATTATTATTATTATTATTATTATTATTATTATTATTATTATTATTATTATTATTATTATTATTATTATTATTATTATTATTATTATTAGTATTATTAGTATTATTAGTATTAGTATTAGTATTATTATTAGTATTATTAGTATTATTATTATTATTATTATTATTATTATTATTATTATTATTATTGTTATTATTATTGTTGTTGTTGTTATTATGATTATCATGATTATTATGATTATGATCATCATTATTATTATTATTTTTTATTTTTAATATTATTATTATTATCATCATCATCATGATCATTATTATTATTATTATTATTATTATTATTATTATTATCATGATTATCATGATTATTATTATCATGATTATCATGATTATTATTATCATGATTATCATGATTATTATTATTATCATGATCATTATGATCATCATCATTATCATGATCATTATGATCATCATTATTATCATGATTATTGTGATTATTATGATTACTATGATTACTATGATTATTATGATTACTATGATTACTATTATGATTACTATTATTTTTTTATTTTTGTTATTGTTATTGTTATTTTATTATTGTTATTGCTATTATTATTGCTGTTACTGCTATTATTACTACTGTTATTACTGATATTAATATTATTATTGCTATTATTAATTATTATTATTATTATTATTATTATTATTATTATTATTATTATTATTATTATTATTATTATTATTATTATTATTATTATTATTATTATTATTATTATTATTATTATTATTATTATTATTATTATTATTATTATTATTATTATTATTATTATTATTATTATTGACAGTACATTTCAAGTTGAACACCTGTACATCGCAAATTGTTTCCATGTAGCGTAGTACAAATTATAATGTATAGTGTACTCATAGTACGTTTTATTTATCTTTGATCTAGTAAGATAATGCTAATAAAAACCATATATATTGTCCGATTGTTTAATATTGCTTTACCAAATTGGTATCGCGATATACTGTTTTTCTTTGGATACCAAAATTCTTATGTACACTGCGGAGTTTTGCGATAGAGTCGGTTGAATATTAGTTGCTTGAGAGGTCGATTGTGTTGCTGATCTTTCGAATGCTGATTGACTTAGGTCCGTTACTTGGCACAAAACGACACTATCTCGTTCACTTGACTTTGCAAGCTGAAGAAAGAAACGGTTAAATGTCACTTAGTTATCTCATGACGGTTTTGTTCGCTTTCAATTACGTGGTCGGCTATGGTGCCAAGAAAACGGCGGCAGTTGTCTTAATATGTCTCATCCGTCTCGACAATTCCTGAAGTGCCTCTCTCCTCCGTCGAGACGTCATACATTTGCAGCTCCACGAATATTAATGATGCTCTCTATTCATCTGTCCTTTGCAGAAGCGCTTTACACAGCAACCTAGTTCGACCCAGACTGTGTAGCCCGACACACGTTCCTTGTCCATTTCAAATAAATGGCTTTAATGTTCCAGCTGTCATCCTTCTTATTTCCTTTTCATTTATCCACAACAAGATGAATGAATTTGGCTTCAAGTGTACGATTCGTGCCTTTAATTTCCTAAGTGTCCGCGCTCTTTATCTTTTGCAGTTTTCAAGGTAATGTATTTGTTGAGAGCGTTTTAGAGGAATTGGATACGTGACGTAACTTGTAACCCCAGCTTTGAGGAAGAGGGTACGAGCACATTAGTAAAAGTTTGATATTGAAACGCAGTATAAAATTCGTTTAGAAGCAGTTTTTGGTCACTTTTCGGGGAATAGTCAGTGTTTCTCTGTAGTTTGCCGGGAGAAATACGAATCGTTTGGAGAAGTCATTGTATACTGGCAGGTTGTCACATTGGCTTAGTGGTTAGAGCACCTGCCTAGTGAGCGAAGGGTCTGTGGTTCAGATCCCAGCTGTGGCATTACATTTTTCAGTTCCGGTTCTACCTCTCATAAAGTCTAATTTTGTGAGTTTGTTTATAGTAGTGCAAATTAAAAAACATCGGTGGTACAAATGACTCCACCCCCCCCCCCTCCCAGTTTACACTTTTGAACATCCACTAGGGCCGTTTTATCCGCTGCGCTTATAAAGTAAACTTCCGACCTCCACGTAGTAGCTTTAATCACTGAGCTACCATAGCAACATGTCGGCACCACACTAAATCCTCCGACTGACTGACTGACTGTGGTTCAAATCCGAACGTAGCATTGAATTTTTCAGTCTGATTCTACTCTTAAGAACGAAAGTTACAATTGAAACTTAATACACAAAAAATCTTGGAAAATCAGTCTGCAATTTTCAAATTTGTTTGAAATTGAAAAAAAAAAAAAAGGGGGGGGGGAGGGGGAATCGGGTGGCTTACAATGAACTACTTTATGTGTACCATGTTTGTTGTCTTTTAATTTATTTGCGGTATAATTATTAACGGATGTATCGCGTGAACAGAAAATTTAAAATCCATTCTAAGCAATTAAAACATATTTCTAGCTTTTAAAAACATATGGATGAATTTACTCAAAGGGGCAAATTACAACTCTCCAAGACTTTTTTTTTCTCAAAAGTGAAATGAAACCACAGAAAATTAAACACACTATTAAGAAATGAAAAGCTTTTGAAAATATACAATTTCTGTGTATTACCAATATGAAAAATGTTTGTGCGCTTACTAAAATCTATTCATTCGAAAATAGAAAACAGTAGGTACTGTTGGACTAAGTGCGTAAACTTTACGTGTTGTACAGTAATTGTGTGGGGAGACAAAGTTTGAGGTGCACTGACTTTGTTGTATATTTGATGCGTCTGTTGAGAGGGGAGGGTAGGACGAGAAAAGAGAGGGAACCCACGATAAGCTCCAGTAGCGAATTCCTCAGAGATCTCCATGGGGATGATGAGAGCGTGCCGGCCATACCAGAAACTGCAGAAAGGCGGAGAATATATTGCTAAACACGTCAGTTTGACGTTTCCAAAAAGCAATTTGCATACCCACGAGGACGGTGTAACGTGCGAGGAATAGTATATTCAGCCAAGAGACTGTTAGGTTAACTCGATTTGAGGTTGGCTTGATTGCTGCAAGGGGATCATACAATCTCACGTCACTGTCCGAATTAGGGCAAAAGGAAGTCTGAAATTATCACATTATAATCACATGCATAATACAACACAAAATAAGACAATGCACACTGCCAACAATGAAAAGTGCAGCTTTGTATTAAGCAAATTGAAGCAGTGTGTTCACATGACTTTCTCTACCCACTAATGTTTATTGTATAGCTGCTAATAACCAATTTTACGGAAGTTTTACTTTCTCTGCTACGTATAGTAAATAAGAGAAGAATTTGTATTTCACACAAAACTTCGAAATCGAGATTTCTCCGAAAATGTGTTGAGACTCCCCGAATATAAAACAGAAGCATTTTAGAGAAATCTAAATCTCTGTCTCTATCTGTATGTGTGTCTATGTCGCTATCCGACTCTGTCTCTCTCTCTCCGTCTGTCTGTTAGCAGTAGTAACTGAAACGAAGAGTCGGTTAAATACCAAACTTGGTACATAAGTTCAGCATCTTCTTAGGATATGACACGAGGATATTCATCAAATTCCCCACTCCATACTAACCTATAGATGGTCCAGTTTTCTAAAATGTTGATTTTATAAAAAATGGCTGTAATATTTTAATTAGAATACCATGTCTTCAAGATATTTTCATGACTAATGAAAGTCCTGTTTACCTTTATGACTTTTGCATAACTGGTAAACCGTAACGATAGACAAAATCGTAGTATAGAAACAATTTAGATCTGGTTAAAACACAATTTACATACAATACAATCTATTATGATATGAACTATTTCGGAGATTTTATTTGTCTGAATGTTGGTAGCACAGTTGGTAGAGCACCTGCTCGGGTTCGATTCCCGGCAGGGGGGTAGGAATTTTTCTCCAGCCAGGATTATTCCTCGTCCTTCCCTGAGTCTGTAAGTATAATGGCGGCGCCGTGGCTGAATGGTTAGACCGTTCGCCTACCACCTAGGCGGAACCCGCATGTGGTATTCGTAGTGGACGAAGCGGCGTCTGGGTGGGTTTTCTCCGGGTTCTCCGGTTTCCCCCGCCACTCAATTGATCCATTATCATCTTCCTCACTATCACTGGTGCTTGGCTGACCACCTGCTTCCAGGTCTTCACTCTGTCTGGTCCAGAGGTCCCTCTGCTCCCCGACAGGCGTCTGACCCTAGGCACTGGGTTGTAAGTCCTAGGGGGTGTAAGTCCTACATAAGGGGAGGGTTCTCAGGGAAAGAAGAAGTCTGAATGTTTCAATACTCCATAACTTTCTCGAATAGAAACTACACATTGCATATTAGTATATGCTGATCTGTTCATTCTTCTAGCAAATCTTAAGTGTGCCTAATTTATGGTGTTATATATACAGGCTTTGGAAACTTTTAATATGTAATTAGTTCCTCCCAATTTTGAATAGAAATGGCCTCCAAAAGCTCTCGCACTACTCACGTTGAAAACAGTAGCTGTAATTGCCAACAAACATACTGTTGGTGTTTTAAAATACACAAGCCGTAACTGTAACTTGCACGTTTAGTTTCCACACTGGATGCCTAGAAGCACCACTCGAGTTGTGACTAGGTATACTATAACATAGGAAGTGAGGACAGGTCAAGAGCTGGTTGACTTTGAGTGATGTGATCACGAGTTGAGGGTTGCAAAGAAAACAAACTTCTGTAAAGCGAGTTGCCATTTAAGATGTCTTTCACAGTGCCAAAAGGGTGTTGTCTTTTCTTGTCGACATGAAACTCAGCTGGATAAAGTATAAAAGATAGTTAAAGCCGCTATACAATGCATTTTTATTACCTGTTCATAGTGTGGAGGAAAATTAAAATTGCGTAGGGTGTACAACGGAAGGGGAGGGCCTCTTCGCGCACTACCGTATACTGGAGATCTAGTTTGGCTACCACTCCCAGGAGGAAGTAAAACGACCAGGCGTATTGACCTTGGTTGTCGAGCGCTGCGGTCGCTTGTTATCTTGTTTACAAGAACAAGGAAATACTAGTAACTCAGCGTAGTCAGTAATGCAATGAAAAAGAATAATCTCTCGCTGCTGCCTGCATAGGAGACGTTGCTGTCCTAAGGACATGATTGCATCTGAACAAAGGGTACATAAACTGTCTCGTCGCGTATGTGCAACAAGCTCACGTAAACAATTGCGCAGTTTCACATTCTTTCCGATACCCCTCATATCTTTGCCAGGTAGTATGAAATGAAGAAACCACAAAAGACTGCATGCCGCAAGCAGACATGCCACAGAGACGCGCGAAGTCCTTAAGCCCCACTACTGGAGCTCCCCAGAGAGGGCAATGAACGACCCATCCAACCAGGCATCCTCTTTGGAGCAAGCTGTCAGCCACTACCAAATACCAGGAAACTTGGACCATCTGAAAAAAGAAACGGAATGGAAAGGAAATCGTGGTAGATGAGGAACCATCCAAGCATTCGCCTATGGACCAGGCAAAATTAATAAATGCCGAAAGTCTGTGAGGATGGTCGACGAAAATCGAACCCAGGACCCTTCGAATGCGAGCTTCACCGACGCGCTCGTTAACGACCCTCGTGATGCCCGGCTGTGTTCTGTGATTTTCATTCTAGGCTTAACTGACTAAAAGGATGGGACGCCTTTCAGATGATACTCCGAGCAAGCGTAGTGCTTATTCTATTGCTCAAACGAAACAGTATTCAAGAAGCACAAACGGTTATTATTTAACATAAATAATTACCCCCAAGTATTATAGCTATAATATTGTCCAAACGTCACAATATAAAACAATGCATTTGGGTAAACTGAAGTCCCCAACCCCGGAGAGGCGCACATTCAAATTTACGTATAAAAACACCGTCCAAATGTAACATACCGGGTAGAAGAACTGCTTCGGTTATACGTAAACCAGTGATTCTACATGAGTGTAACAAATATGTTCAATACAGTTATTGCCATCAAAGAACTCTTTCGCCGAAAAAAATAATTTGTCAGGAAGACGGGACTTAAATGGTTAAACATTGTGTGAATGATGCTGAATGCCCTCTAATCTTAATTCGGATGAATTAAAACGCAATTTAAATTAAAATGCCATGCAAAGTTTAATTTCTAAGCGAAAAGTGGCAATGCCAGGTCCTTTGTTCTCACCTTGGTTGAATGACCAGACCAGCACATTTGGATGAAGGGAGGGGGGATTGAAGGAGCTGTCGCTTGGCGTTACTAAAATTGAGGGGAAGGGCAAGTGACAAATTCATGCGCAGGTATAAGCATTGGTGGGTGGAGTAGCAGCTTCAGCCGTCACATTTAGCATTAGTTTAATTTCAGCTTGGTAATCTAAAAAGAAACGCAATTGTTTTAGAAAAATCTGATGTACTACACTCATATGACTTTCTCTACTTTTGTACTAACCATTCTTACAAACTCTTATTCCTATATCTTCTTCGTGTTAGTTAAAATAAACATTTGTACAAATTATCTTATTGGTTATTTCCTTGTAGGTGCAAGGGGAATATTATAATACAGAAGGCTTTGTGCGACAGTCAAATCTTTTTGACCTTTGAGATTCCGTTCTCTTGGCACGATTAACATATTAAAAAATGAACAACGTTGTTGCATTTCGCTAAAGTTCTAAGTTTTCCGAAACTCACACACATAACAAGGAATATCTCCGAAATGGTTCACCCTACAAGAAAATTTATTTCGACATAAATTGTGTATTTTACCAAGATCTACATTTTTTGTATAGTATGATTTGGTCTATCTCTAACAGTTTACCAGTTATGCAAAAGTCGTCCAGAGTAAATACGACTACAGGGGCTATAGCCAGAAAATTCAAGATATACATTTCATTTGTCATCAAAATATCTCAAACATATGACATTTTAATCAAAATCGTTAGCCATTTTCAAGAAAATCAAAATTTTCGAAAAATTTTCCATGTAAAGGGTAGTTTAGGGTGGGGCTATTTTCTTAAAAATCTTCATGTAGCATCCTTGAAAGACATTAAACTTAAATACCAACTTTAGTTTCTAACCGAGTTTTCGTTTTTGAGTTATGCTGTCCACAGACTGGCAGACTGACACACAGACACACACACGGACCCTTTTCTAAAAATGCTTTTTTTTGGATTCAGGGGGCCTCAAAACATATTTCCGGTGAAATCTCGACATCGGATTTTTGGGTGGAATACAATACTTCCCCTACTTACCAGTAGAGAAAGTAAAAATGGAGTTTTATTTGTTTGTGTATTAAAAGCAATTACTTTTGTTTTAACTCGTAATGAGTGATGATCTTACATTATTGGGAAAATCTATGTCCCTTTATGTCAGCATTGTTTTAAACCAAAGTACGTGGTTTCAATTGTTTCATTTCTCTGTTTCCTTAAGTATGAAAAGCTGAATCATCTTTATTGCTTGAAAAATATATAATTTCAGTAACATTCACACCGGTCAGTCATAACATTTCGATTCGCGTGGATTTGCCCAAGATAGTGGCCTCTTCAGCAGTACTGCAAACGCACTGGGAAAGTGTTTCGTTTACATCTGACTGCACGCTGCCCTCGAAGCACACGCCGGTCGGGTGTTTTGTTTACATCTGAGAGCAATGCTGGCCTCGAAGTGCACGTCACAACACAACCAGTGTGCGAGGCAGCTCAGTGTAACCACATACATTGCGGAAAAATTAACATTTTTATAAAATGATTAAACCTACTGAAACGAAGTTTGGTGTGTTATATTTCTTACACCCGTATCTATTAGCCAGATTATTGTGGCTTAAGCAGTACCTTCAATCCTGTATATTTATTGCTGGTGAAGACGTTGCTAATCAGCTATAACGACCGGCTGCGCACGAATGCCAAACAGAATAAAGAGCTCTGCCACTAAGCGACTATCAAAGAAAACTAGTCAGAGCTGTCACAATATTTAGCTTTTCAATCTCGCAACAGAGCCCGTTGATTTGCTTTTGAAGTTCAATGAACCATATTATGCTCACTGAATCATTCTAATGTACAGAGAGCGCCACCTCACTCTAACGATGGATAGATATCTGATGTGACACTTCTAAAACTGCATTGGTGAAGAACGTTTAGCAATTTTGGCCATCTCTGAAAAAAAGGAAATGTTTAAATTTCCATTTAAGTAGGCCTAAGGGGTTCCAAACTTGCAGTAATGTTTCTTGAAACAGGGGTTGATTAAAATTACTCGCATTGTATTTCAATTTAATGCATTTGTTGGCAAGACTTAGCGACTGCATATGATGGAAGATATTCAGCACATAATAAACTAGACGTGAGACGTATATGCAGAGTGGACCTTGCAAACTGTATGCAGAGGTGGGGGATGTGAAGATAAAATTGGCAAGCCTAATCTCTCCCGCGAAGTTAAACACATCCTCTCCATTCAAACGGCCACTTGGCTGGCCACCGCTGAGAATAAATTCCTGCATCGCCTACTCTTCCTCGGGCACTGATTTTTCATATCAAGCTCTAACAATAATTACAATGAATTGATGTACTGAGTCTTTCACAAGTAACTGGGCTCGAAAAATTAACAGATTTGAATTATTATTGGATATGTTGTACATATTAATAAAAATATTTCCCGGTGGCGTACAGAGTTCATTTAAAGGAAACATCGCCAGGCCAGAAAAGTTTGTTTCCTAGTTCTGGATCCATTATTACCATTTCGCCTAGAACTAAACACCTCCCGTTTCCTATACATGCAGCGCTGAAGAATTTGTACCCGATATGACCGTAAATTTAGTGGTTTTTGTAAGATGCACTATACAAAAGTAGGAGAAATGCTGCATTCCTGAGTAGCTTTGGAGATTGATGTTTTTTGGGCTCTTTTCTTCTTATGTTACCAACTGAAAGGATGGTTTTCTATTAGGCACCTGGCATCATGGACCAAACTGTCGTCGGAATGAACTTTGAGTTTCACAGGTTTCCCGATCTCAAGCAGGCAGCGATTTATCTTCCTTGTAATAAACTTATTCGAGTACGCGGCATCGTATTTCTTCATTCCACGCCTTTAAGCAAAGCAAAATACAAACGGAAAAAACTTATATGTTGCACTCACATGACTTTCTCTTCTCTTGTAATAACAATTCTTACAATATTGCTTATTTCCTTGTAGGTACAAGGGGAATATGGGATTATAGGAAATACAGTAGGCTTTGAGCGATAGTCAAATCTTTTCAAGCTGTCAAGTTCCGTTCTCTTTGCACGTTTAACATATAAAAAAAATGAATAGCGATGTTCCATTTGACAGAAGTGCAAGTTCTCCAAAACTTAAATAACAAGGAATATCTCCGAAATGGTTCTCTACCAAAAAAAAAAAAAAAAAAAAATAGACATAAATTGTGTTTTAGCAAGATCTACATTTTTTGTATAGTAAGACTACGGTTTACCGGTTATGCAAAAGTCATCCAGAGTAAATAGGATTTCATGGGCTATAGCCAGAAAATTCAAGATATACATTTCATTTGTCATAAAAGTATCTCAAACATATGGCATTTTAATCAAAATCGTTAACCATTTTCAAGAAAATCAAACTTTTTCCATGTAAAGGGTAGTTTAGGGTGGACGAATTTTCTTCAAAATCTTCGTGTCGCATCCTTGAAAAACATTAAACTTAAATACCAACTTTGGTTTTTAACCAACTTTTCGTTTTTTAGTTATGCTGTCCACAGACTGACACACACACACACACACACACACACACACACACACACACACACACACACACACACACACACACACACACACACACGTGCGCGCGCACCTCTTTCTAAAAATGATTTTTTTTTATTCAGGGGGACATCAAAACATATATTTCCGGTGAAATCTCGACATCGAATTTTTGAGTGGAATACAATACTTCCTCCACTTTACTATGCGTAGTACAGAAAGTAAAATAATTAAAATGGACCAATTTTTCGAATGTCCAGTTATCTATGAAATACCCGGTATTTGTTTCTGTATTCTGTTCTCCTAGTTCAATTTCTCTTTGTCCAAAACAAAAAGCACTTTAACTAATGTGTCATATTTCTTTGTTTGCAGGGGGAGCACATTCATGACTTGACGATAGGTTATGACATAAACGGGAAAGACTACGTGCTGGACCTTCGCCTAAACAGGTAAGTAAACTTTGCGTCCTTAGCGCACATATTTTTAAATCAGTTGTAGTTCATAAAGAATTACACAATCAATATACTACACCTTTAGATGTGCTCATATTGTTGCTTTAAATGCGGATATCCATTTATTCTCTTTACCCATCTCATTGTCTCTTCCTCCTTTTTCTCCCTATCCTATGTCTCTCCCTCTAACTTGATCCTTCCCTCTCCTATTCTCCTCCCTACCCTTCTCTTTCCCATGCTATCCTTTCATTGTTCCCCACTTCTCTTGCTTACCACTCTCTGCGCAGCTTAGATGTAATTAGAAGTTTTGAACACCACTAATAAAACTATTTTTTTCTGGTGTGTTAAAAATTAAAACACAAATAAAAGGTTTAATAATGTACATGCTAGCGCCGCTTACTTATGCAGTGTTAAAGGTACAGACGAACAAAAGGAGGTCCCCCAACTGTGGCAAGTAGAGCACAGATATTTTCGTCTACCAGTGAGCCCTGAGAGGGATGAGGAAAGAGACTCGGGCGCAAGCATGGACTGGGTCCTTAACGTTTACCGTTCGAATGCATACGACGCCGCTCAAGCTCTGCCTACAGTCCTCCCACCCCAAACGGTCCTTCCGTGGCGGGGCACACTCATATGTATGCGCAGTCTCCAAATGATTCCAGGGAAGAAAGCTCTACCAAGCGTACATCCACCGCCCAGCCGCAGTCCGCCGTTGCTTGGTCCTGCAACCCTCAAACAAACGACAATGAAGGAAATAAGGGGCAGCAAAGCCGTGGTAGAACTACCCCGGTATTCGCCTATCGATCTGGGGAAACCACAAAAAACCCATGGGTCAGAGTGAGGTTGCCGGGTATGGAACCCAGACCTTCCCGGATGCAAAACGTACACGTTACCAATTATTTACAGATTATCTTTCCATAGGAAATCTCGTAAAGAAATGTATCCACCCAAAGTCAATTTAGGCAATGGATGTTTCCTGGGATATTCAGTTATTCTATTGTTTACCGTTGCTGCCATAAAGGAGTGCCCTCATTGATAAAAAATGTCAACGTTTAGCAAAACATGATTTACTTGTAGCATAGGCGTAGGTCCAGTATGAGACAGCATGTGTACAGCACTTGTAAATACTCTTAGCGGTGTAGCAGAAATTGAACCTCCTGTTCAAGTTCCATTTTTTAAAAATTCTGGTTTTTTGTTGATAAACCGTTCTAAATGCTATCTTAATGTTCTTTCCGTTGATTTTTAAATACTTCAACACAGGCACGCCACAGTGTAATATAGGCTAAGGGCATTAAGTCAACTACCTTCCTCAGATTGGAATCGATTTCCTTCTTCTCGAGTATGCAGTGTTACAGTTTAAAATCCACATTCCGTGCGTACTAGGTACATGTAAACGAGAACTGAATTCGATCCCAAAGGTTTGGATTAAGTTCAATGTCCAATATTGACATGCAAATGTGGATTATACTCGAATCGTATTCAATCCGCATCACTATTTACGAATAAGGTAAATGCAATTCATCTCTCCGTATATAATGCATGAAAAGAATTCAAGCCATGGGTCGCTAAACTGAAATGATTTCACAGCTGACTTACTTTGGTTAAAGATATTTGAACACAAAATTCCGGTGAACTAGAGAGCAATCAAAATGGATTCTTTGTTCCTACACAATTACATGTGTAAAAGGTGTAAAAATGGATTCAGAATGATTTCGATGCAATCGTAAACACATGAACACTTTCATAAATAGCAATAATACAAACGTTTACATTGCATTTATTTTGTACCATTAATGACTAATGAAACGAAATGTACTATTCAAATTGATAGCGTCATTCTTAGGAGATATAATTATCTTACTCCTGGTATATAGAAAGTATATTGGTGACAAAAGACAAATCCAGTTAATTTTTTTGTCACTTTACTTCTCTTCTAAAATTTAAACACAAAAAGTTATTCTTTATCGTTAACATAATCTGCAATTCGTCGTGACCTTGCAACTCAGAGCTGTCCTACCTTCTCGTAACCTTGACACACACTTCACTGTCTTTCTACTCTCTCTATCTCCCATGCAGCTGGCTTAGGCGGCTCACTAAGCACTTTTTCAACACTCAACTTGCAAAGTGCTTCAAATCTTAGAACTAGCTTCGCTCAACACTGACTGCCCTGACGTTCCGACTCGCTTATATAGGGCTAGGCGAATTACGGGGGAATTCTCTGGAAAATACACCTTTTCTTGAAACTTATCGTAAATAAGCCGGTAGTCGAAAGTTTCTCGAACAATCTAGAATCGGTCTTTGTTCCAGCCCTACCGTTGGTTTATTTATAGGCCGCACGTTGCCTAGCAACGTTGTGATGTGAGATAACTTGACCTTGGAGTCTCTTGGAGGCTCGGCCGGCGTCACAGTATACATGAAAATGGCTATTGCATTTTCTTCCTATTTCTGCATGTCCTGGAATAGTTTTGGAAGAAGCAGCAACGGGAATATGCAATCAGGTTATTCTGATTGTTCACATTTGGGTTAAAGTTAGGGTTAGACTATTATTCATACTCCAGGGTAAGGGGTGAATTGAGAGGGTACTGCTGTACGGTGAGAGCAAGGAAATTGAGTCTATGGAATGACCTACTAGGTCTAGATCAGCGATGCCCAATCTTGTCTATGTGCTAATGATGTCATTTTGTCGTTCTACCCCACCTCTTTCGTTTTGTGTATGAAGCATTTGCCTTCACTCATTGAGGTAACCAAGCATTTAAGAGGTTCGTTTTTAGTCCCATGAATGCGCCATAGCTCGGCGAAAAGTAGGTGTAGGCAAATCCGCCTTCCTTTCTTTCGCATAAGGTTGGGCATCACTGATTTAGGTCGAAAGCCAAACCCCAGGTAGGTGCTCATTGTGACCCCCCCCCCCCCCCACCCCTTACAGAGAACGTGACGCTGCTCTACAGGTACCAGAAGTTCTACATAAGATTCACAATGCCACTCACTACCCTAAAGGTAAAGCTCTGAAATCCTAACATAGGGGAAAATGAAAGTGAAACTGGGGAAAATACATTTAATAAGGTGAACCAAGGTGTCCAAACAACTAAACTTTGATTAGGTTCATCTATACTTGGGATTCGATCCAAGAATTCTCCCAGTTGTGATTCATAAGTGCTACCCTGAACCATTTCACTTAGTGCTTCAATAATGAAACTACTGGTACGAAGTGAAGCAGCAATACCATTTAGGTGGAGTTTTCTTGATTTTCATGCTGCATTCATTGGCGTCGCGAAGGGGTGCCAAGGGGGTCCGTACCATTTAGACTATTACTTTAATTTTGATGTTTGACTTATCCGCAACAAATACTATAACTCACCTTTTACAGTTTTTGGCAACAGAATAATGAATTAACATTGTCTGATTGCAAACTTTCAACACACGCCCCCTCCCCTGAAAAAAGAGCCTACTGATGCCCATGGCTGGCTTTGAATCTTTATAGGTACTACTGCCCGAGTTTACTCACTTGAAAGAACAAAGGGTGGAGACGTGATGCCATGATTGTTTTCCTATTTTATCATAAGCTTGGATGACTATTACTGCACTTTTCAGTTGTTTGTACTCGTAATATGAATATGATCAACAATGTCCCTATTGGGTGACGTGGAGGTACCAAATTGGAATCATGATAACCGTGAGAGGTAACTCAATGAAAGCTTGCCAACAAGAGCTGCGCGGAATTTTGGCACTACTCGGATAAAGTCGGGTCACCTCGCTTTATAGAAGGCCACCTGCCACTTTCAAAGCCTCGTTGTATCTGCTGCGCGATCTGCTGCGTACTGTCTACTCTCTCTCTCTCTACCTCTCTCTCTCTCTCTCTCTCTCTCTCTCTCTCTCTCTCTCTCTCTCTCTCTCTACTCACGCACTGTGATATGCACTCCTCAAGACGTTGTTAGATACCGGGGCTCATAATAGGGATGCTGTCGCCCTGCAAGACGTAATGGTATATTTACGAAAATAACCTACTGCACATTCTGCAGTTTGACAAACTTTCAAATGTGCCAGCTCTATCCCTTAAGCGTTTTTCCAGGACGTCCTAAGAGGGTCCTGTTTTTCCAAGTTTCTCCCACATCCTCAGAAGGAGAATATCAGGTAGCGCTAAGCTTTGTGGATCTTGCACTATTTGAGTACCATTTCACCCATTTCATTCAGTCGCTTTTCTATTACTGTTTAAAGGACATTAAGCTAACAATATATCATAAGTCTTTTTGGTATAATACAGAGAGAAGAGTGGAAAGCAAATCTGTAAAATATGGTAACCGGTCTTGCTTTATTCTCATGTTTTGCTCCTGTGTGTTAGCAGTGTTTTATTATATATCTTGTATGTAAATTTCTGTCTGCTCGTTAGAGAATTATTAGTTTCTCTTTAATCAGAGAAAACATAAGTACTTTATTTTCTCCTATAAAGCATAAATGCATCATATTTCTAACACTCATGTGTTTATTTACAGGGAGTTGGTACCAAAGTCTTATTTCGAAAAATATCAGCACAATGGGCAACATGTTGTAAATAAACCTACAGGAAAAGTAAGTTTAGGCTATCATGAACAATTGTGAAACATTTTTATGGAATAACTAAGATATTATATTTATCTAAACAATTATTGTGTAGGATGTTGAGCTGTGTCAGTACCAGGGGGAGCTTCGAGGGGTTCGTGACTCCTGGGCAGCCATTTCTACGTGCCATGGACTTAGGTATGATTATAGAAACTACCACTTCATTTATAAGCAAATTTCTGCATTGTCATAAAGATAGTACAGTACATTGCAGTGCATGACCTTGCCATAAAGCAACTGTGCTGTAAAAGTGAGGTATAGTATAACAACCACTATGGTTGCATATACCTAATTGAAGAGAAGTTGACCTCTCAGTAATTAGAGGAATACAACAATAGTGTTTTGGAAATTTGATACAAAAGGTTATCTAATATTATTTCTATTAGTTCTTCATTATGTAATAAGCTTGTCTAGCTCTAATGGTAAGTAAAATTCAATGCAAATGAAGAGTGCCTAAAGGCTATGCATATTAAATACAAGATATACTTAATTTCCAAAAAATAAAAATTAACAATTTCTATTAGAATTAAGGCTAGAGATTTCTTCCGGGCTTAAAAGCCGTGATCTGCTGGAGTTTAGAGGTCCAGACGTTTCATCCACACCTGCGGTGGACATCATCGGTGGCGTGATCTGAGTCTTCTCGGCGAAGGTTCAGTTACAATAGAATCATTTCAGATTTCAGATTCAGATTTGTTTATTGAGAACGTTTTTGCCTGGTACCGATACAAAAGACCCGGCTTACAGGCTACAATTGTCATTAACTTATAATTATCAATATTTACTATATTTAAAGTTTTGAGGCTTATCAAAAACCCATACGGTGACCATCTTTAGGTCACCGAGAAGTTTTTGCTTGTCATTGATTGTCTTTTGAGCGTTTTGTTTCATTTTATATATATACACACACATTTAAATACACAGATATACACACGCATTCACTCCTGGGCATACCAAAACTATATGCCCCATCAGATGCGCACCCACGCACGCACGCACGCACACACACACACACACACACACACACACACACACACACACACACACACATACACACACATGCTTACACTGGGCACACCAAAAATATGCGCCCCAGCGCACGCACTGCACTATATACAATTCACTTTACAATTTACACTATATACAGTTTTCCGCTGTTTTCCTGCGCGGTCAGTTTGCAGCTCCTGTACAGACCTCTGTAGTAGTGAGTTTGTGGCCTAGGGCCGGGGTTGCATGGGCGCGTGTTAGTCGGCGAGCCGTGCCGCGCCTAAAACATTTTTATCCTAGCGTGTTTGCGGTGCTTCGGTCCGTCTTTGACAATGTTGGTGGTCACGTAATTTTCGTGATTTCTAATGCGCGTCCACGCTGCCTTGACTCTTTTAGCTATTGCTTCTGGGATGGATGGGATCTGGGTTTCAAGGTGAAGGGTTTGGTTAGTGTTTCGGAGTGGAGCAGAGAGGATTTTTCGAAGGGAGAGGTTTGGATTTGCTTTAAGGCGGTTTTGGAGTGTTCACTTATTAACATTTGGATTTTAATACCTAAGTTTTAAACAGCCGCTCTTGTCTCTCTCTGTTTTTCTCTCTCTCTCTGTCTCTCACTGTCCCCCTCTCTCTCTGTCCCCCTCTCTCACTGCCCCTCCCACTGTCTCTCACTATATCTCTCATTGTCTTTCTGTCTGTCTCACTATCTTTCTCTCACTCTCTCATACATATTTACTCTCTTGTTTATAGTTTCAAACTCCTCTGAATTTAGAAACTAGCATGCAATCACTTGACCAGAAAGTGAATGACATTTATCTGGCTTGTATTTAATTTAGACAACCCATACGCACTAATTGTGGATCTTTCTATTAATGCTTTTTGGATCCAAAGGATCTCAAAGCGTGTATTTCTGGTGAAATCACAAAATTATATTTATGGAATATGAGAGTATTTTTTTCTACCTTAGATAAGTGGTAGAGTAGTATAAAAGAAAAAGATTAAAGAAAAGAAAAGAGGCGTAGAAGCACAAAATGCAATGCCTAAGGGAACAGTGAGCTATCTCTCCCACCAAGCAGCACCAGACTATTTTTAAACCATTATATGAGGGCAATCATCACCAGAATTACAGAAAGAATGTGTAATAAAAGTAAACTACTACCATCACTCACCAGTTGTAAGACTTCCGGAGTTGTTAATAAAACATTTCTCTTCCACTCTTTATTGCTGCCAAAGTTTATGTGAACAAAGCAAATGTTTGAGTGCACATCTGTGAATACAGTTCCCCTCTTCTTCAGTGTTATTCACCCCTTCAATGAACAGAATTGATTACTTTCCTATATTTGTAAAACCTGAGAAATAGTTAAAGGAGATGAAAATCCTACATGTTTTGTTTCAGTGGTGTGATATTTGATGGTGAGGAGCTGCACTATTTAGAGAGGGGTTTCACAGATGAAGGGGGAGGGGGAGAAGATGAAGGAATAACATCCACACATTTCCTTTATCATCATTCAGATGTGAAAACAAACAAAACTTGTGGTAAGTCACATAATATTACATTAATTTGGAATTTGTCATCAATTTTTACTCAGCTAAAACTGCTGAGATGTAAAAGTTGCCATACTAAAATTCACAGTATTTCCAACAAATACTCAGAAAAAAATTTGGTGTCTGATACTGCATGACCTTTTTTTATATGCTTAAGTTTATTTTCCTAATTATTCCACAGCTCTTTTTATACTTACTGTTAATCTTGATAAATACTCATAAGAAAGAGTTTCACTTTGGTTATGCCGTGATAATATGCATATGTTGCTTACACGTGCAGCTGGGATGACAACATACATTTAAACATTCATTTGATATAATGTTTTCCTTCAGGAAATGAGGGGAAGAAAGGTGGTTGAGTAACACTTCAAAATAAATTGCCAAACATTTAGGGAAAAAGTGTAAGAGAAAGAGAGAATGTGCAAAACTTTAAGATAAAAACAAATATTTTAAATAAGATGTACAAAGGGCGCCAAAGAAAATCTCATTGCACCTTGCATCTACGTCACATTTGTTGTTGTATGAAGCCATAGCCATTTTATTGGTTACTTCAGACCATGGTACAAGGGTGTGCCACTCCTTCTGGTAAATAGTTACAATAATGATTACAAAATGGCATAGAAACAAAACATATGTTTACGCTCTTGTTCATATTGGCTAAAACAGAAACAGAGAATGAGTGCATTTGGTTTATCATACAGACGTCTTATGATTGGTAGCCAAACCTTCATCAGCTAGTGCAGAACAGACCTTTGTTAAAATCTAAGGGGAAAACTTGATGAGCACCCAAGTTAGCTCACACCTCAAAATACCCCAGAAAATGAAACAAAATCGGCTGAAGATTTCCTTAGATGCTCTTTGTACATACTTATAAATTGTGATATATACTTTCTGCAGCAGATTTCTGCATAACTTTTACGGTTTCCCAGTTAAATCAAATAAAATTCAATGAGGATGATGAGAACTTCACTGGTTGTTTATAGATAATTAAAGATATATTTTCTGTTGATCATGTCAGTATTTTAAACTTACAGCATTTTAATCAAAATGTGTAGTTATTTTTGGCTCTCTCAATTCTTCTGCATCAAGTTCTTTGTTCCATTACAAGTATTGGAAGAGAGATCTCTTCTATCTTTCACCCTGCATTCAATCATGTATGAATTCAAAATAGATGTACGTTGAAAACAACAATGTATGTGCTGCATTACATCTAAATGCTTAGTATCTAAGTACTACTCATTTAACTCAAGTTAGAGATGCTAATGATTATACAGTTCGAAATGAATCTGGGACAACTGTCTTTCCCACGTGTGTAGCATAATTAGTCCTAATCGGTTTGAAGATTTTTAGTGTGCATTGTGATTTACTGGAACTTGGGATCACTAAAGCAGGGGTGGTTCCAGGATTCACATCGTACATTTATGCTGTAACAAAATACACACAACTTAAGATAAGAGTATCTCTTTTCAACTAGTTAAAACTACTCAGATGTTCAAATGGTTACATAATTAGACCTATGATTATTTTTTTGGAATAGCTCCAAGAGCTTCAAAAATAATAGTTATGTTATTTTGTACATACTCTACTCAAAACATGTATCCAGTAAAAGCTCTGCATCAAATTTTTAAATACCTATTTTCTCTATCCTAGAGGAGAAAGACAAAAAGTTAATTTTTTATTGAAGATCAACTTCTTCACACAAAATAAAAATGTATGCGTTTTAATAGAAATATAGTTGTAGCTGATCTGAATATAAGAATTTTCAACTGAGATGACATAAGCAATGTATTTTGATCCTGCATTTCTTTCTTTCTTATTATAGCAACTGATTGATAAATATTGGTTACTTTAACCAGTATAACATTGGATGAGTTACTTTGCTGTACATGGATCTTGATGACAAACTAATTCATTTTAATTAATACAAAATATTGTATATTAAATTTTACTGTAAGTTAAATTTTATAGTTTTCTAGCAATTCACTTAAAATACCCCATTATTTGGTTAGGGTAAGAAAATAAATTAAAAGTAGTAAGTTACGCCATGCTTTTAATTATGTAAGAAATATAAGACTCTTAACAATTTTTAATTGACTTTTGCAGGATACTCAGGGACATCACATCATATCTTAGATAATCAGGAGTTCAATAGAATACTCAGGGTGAGTCTAGATGTACATTTGTTTTACTTATACAGCTATCTTTAACTCCAATGATAATAGCTACAGGTTCACGTTTTGAAACGACTGCAAGTTTTCACAAAATATTTCTTATTCTTCTCTAAGTACTGGAACACACTTTCATTTTCTCAGATGTTCATTGTTTCCAGACTCTAAAGAGGATGAGAAATCATTCTAGATTAGCAAAGTTTCTATCCTAATGAAGAATTGAACTTGGGATATCCTAGACCTAAAATTCAACCAACTGATTACAGTCCCTAATGTTTGTAAACTCTAGTTGCAGTTGTGTTTAGAATGGTTGACATTTTCCAAATACAATAATTTAGACCTTTTTTCTGGCAGGAGAGTCAGTATATTCATTGATGCTTCAAGTTTAAATCTTACAATTACAATGATCTTCACTTTTAAAAACCTTGCTAGCCTTTGTTAGTAAATTACCGGATTTTGTTAGTGCATAAAAGCATGTATTTCCTTGAAGGGAGGGGGAAGGGCAAGAAGCAGGCCCCAAGCATAAATTTATCTAAGTTCCACTTGGCTACATAATCAATCACTGTGTGCAAGCATTTAGCTTCATTCTATCATTGCCAGTCACATAGAGTTCTTAATATGAAATGTGTTCTGATAGCCAAGCGATTTTAATCAGATATCTAGCTGTAAGAACCTTAGAGGCTTAAATCTTACTCATAAGTGGCTTTTTCTATTTGTTTTATATGCAAATAAACAAGTTTCATTATGCATATAATATAATTTCTGGTGGCAGAGGCTTTGATTCTAAGGAAATTTAGTCTCACATACTGAAAATGAAGTAGGTACTCTTCTTTGCTTTCAAAATAAATATGAAATTGATAATTTTTTAAATGGGGAAAACCGAATCAAAAATATAAATTAACTTAACATCAGAAGTAAACACCATGAAGTTTTAGCATTGAAATATATATTGTCTACAACAAATGAATAGTATTACTGTGTACTAAAGATTAATTTTGCTTGCAAAAAAATTTTGTCGTATTTGATTTTCTTACTAGGCCAATGTATTAATCCAATAAATTTATATTGCACAAAATTATACATGCTCTAAGTTCAAAAACTTGTTCACATTTTCAGTACAAAAGAAGTACAGATGTGATAAGAGGACCATATAATGCTAACAAACAATCACGTTATGTGGAGTTGGTGCTAGTAGTTGATAATAAGGAGTACAAAGAACTTGGGGAGAGCAAAGAACGTGTCTACCAGCACTGCAAGGAAATTGCTAATATTATTAATGCTGTAAGTAAAAACATTCCTGATTTATGATACAGTGAAAATGTGAGTTTTGGATTGAGGATATAGATTTGATATGTTGTTTTCTGTGCAAGTTTATAAATTAATTTTAAAGGCTGAATGTGGGATATAAGTGGATAAATAATACAATATACTTATAAAATACACTTAGACATTCATAAAGTCTTTCCATAATGTCACAATTTTATTTTCGAACAGTGTGTAATGTTTTCATTTAGGCCTAGATATTTGCTTTACTATTGCATTCACTCTTGCCAACTTTATGAAATAAAATATATTAATTGAACTCGACAAAGGTATGCTTTAAGAGAAGTGTATGTTAACAATAGAGCTGAATGCATACTACAAAATGATTAATGATAAATTTTAAATAATTGCTAACAGACACCTGGCATTGATGGTTTGATGGTTTTGGTAAAACATCTACCTATCTTCGCTCTTTTTACAGCTACTGCCATTTTCCCATGCCAAACTTCCAAACCTATTATCTTGGGCATCTTCAATGCTTAAAACTCTCGCTTGCATTGCTGTTATCATGCTTCTTTTCTTTCTTAACTTTGGTTGCCCTCTTCCTCTTTCTGGTTGGTTGTCACTGATCTACTCATATCAGCCATTGCTCATCTTCCAATCTTAATGTGTCCTAACCATTTTAACTCCTTCTTCTTAATTCTTTCAATTATGCTTTCTTCTACCTCCATTATGTTTCTGATTTCCTTACTTGTGATATGTTCTAATTGAGATTTTACGGTGCTTCTACACAAGTAATCCATTTCTAGAGCTATTAGTCTATTCCTGTAGTAATTGTTGATTGTCCATACCTCACTTCCATATATGTAATTGATAGTAAAACATCAATTTTACAAATATATTTTTACTGAACTTGAATTAAATAAATTACAACATTGTTGGTATCCTCTTCATTAATTTGTTCACCTTATCTCGAGTGTGCTGAATATCCCTTTTTTCTGAAAACCCTCAAAATTGCCTTGCATCCCCATTGGAATTGTTTTCTGCAATACCAAACCTAAAGGAATGAAGAGAGCAACATGCATCCTTTTTTTATCGAGAAGGCAAGTCTATTTTTGCTAAAAATCCTTAAAATTATCCCCAATGAAAATGTTCACCCCCTCTTCCATTGAGAATAAAGAGAACATGGTATATACCTTTCTTCACAAAAGTATTGAGAAAACAAGGCTGTTCATGCCGATAAGCTCAAAATTGATTCCTGGCAAACATTTTCTGCCCCATCTTCCACTAGGACAGTAAGGTGCTTTTTTATTTCCTATTTTTTTCACAGCATATCTTAACCATGCATAAATGTAATTTTTTATTTTTCATATGGGAAAACATTTATTGAATAGCTATACCTAAAGAAATAAAGGGAGAATTTCTAAGAGATTTTCTCAAGGAATGTTTAGGCTAATTAACATTTTTAAGCTTTTAGATACAACTCAGCATGCTTTAGATATTGGGTTTAGTCTATTAGAAGATGATATTTGTGTCACAAAATCATTCTCTTGAAGAATCTGTATTTTGTTTATTCAATAAATGTGGTTTACTTGAACATTCAGAAAACTGGATGAAAAGGGATGGAAAAGGGAAAAAATCTAAGTAGTAAAAATTTTATTGGACAGTAAAATTTGTGCTGAGAATATGTGCCTTAATTACCATAATCAACTTTCCCTACATCAAATGTATTGCTCCCCAAGTTTTTTAAATTTTCTTTGAGAAATGAGATAGAAATTAAAATATGGGTTAAGTATTTATTTTTAACAGAATGTAAGACAATGTACAACTTAACATTTATTTTTCAGCTGTATGTGCCCCTCAATATCTTTATAGCATTAGTAGGAGTGGTGGTTTGGACAGAACATGATGAAATTACTCTCAACACTAATGGAGATACTACTCTCACCAACTTCTTGCATTATCGACGTGAACGCTTAGTCAAAGATCATCCAAATGATAATGCTCAATTGTTAACGTAAGTTTCATTATTTAATTAATTGGCAACCAATGACCAATATTGTGTGTTGACATTGATGGACAAAATCCAGTGTGCTTAAATAATAGGCAATGAATGTTAGTGGAAAGATTTGGTTTTTATAAATGTTGTTTGTACAGAATGGCCCAAAAGTCCTGCACTATAGACCAGATTATAAAGTTACTTTAATTTTTATATATTTTTGTGAATCATAGAAAAATAATGTAGTAGATTCTTCAATCTCCAGACTTAAATCCAGTGGATTTTACTGTGTGGAGTGTAGGGTATGAAGATTGTGGACAGAGTGCATCTGCATTGTCACAATACTCCAGAGCAGTGCTAGGCAACTGGTGCTCACTGAGCACAGCCAGCTCACGGCCTTGCACTGATAGGTGTATGTTTAGCAGGTAAAAAAAATTTAGTTACACTATTCAAGGTATACCGTGAGTCGACCAGGCTTGTTCCAAAGCGATCCTGTGCTTGTACTACAGTCAGCACTTGACAGCTAGCTGATTCACTTAACTGTGAACAAGGCTAGCCCTTTATCGTCCAATCGACTAATCATTGTGCAATGTGTTTGTAACACAATTGGACTATCACAGGTAGCTGTCAAGTGCCACGTTATTTCTTGCCAACTGTAGACATGGGAGAAAGTGTATAATTGTTCCTAATTGTAATGCAGTCATCTATAGTGTATAACCTTTGGGTCAACCTGGCCAATAATAATTACTTTAAGTATAAAACAGAATATTGCTTAAATTAACAAGTAAAACAAAACAATGAGTTACAACATTAGTTATGTTTTGCTATTAGGCTACATCTATTAATGAATTTGAGAACATGGTATTTACCCAAATAGTCCATTTGGATAAATACTGTTGGCTTTGCCAAGGCCCAAGCAGCAGATTTATGCTGCAGAGAAAGAAAGTCAGTGTTGCAAGGTCTGGGGATTTTGGTGACCTAATATATCTGAACCCATTCAGCATTTTCACTGCTCAGACACAAAATGGTGCATCTCTGATTAATCTTGATTGTTTTAAAATACTCCGATGAATGTTCTCTAGCACCTGTAGTCTTACCTGATATGATTGTACAGCACCCGTTTTCCAACCTTTTGACACTGTTTTTAGGAGAGTGCAGTTTGAGGGAGGAGTAGTGGGCAAAGCATTAAAGGGCCCCATTTGCACCTTTGAATTCTCTGGAGGAGTGAGCATGGATCACAGCAGTGTAGTGGGGCTGGTAGCCACAACTGTTGCTCATGAAATGGGACACAATTTTGGCATGGAACATGATAATAATGAGTGTGAATGTCCAAGTGATCGTTGCATTATGGCCCCCTCCTCAAGGTAGGTACATTTTTTACATTTTATTAAATTGTGAATTGCAAAACCGAATATATTTTCCTGCATAGCTATATTAAATGTGTTGGAACAAATTCTCTAGACGTCCTTGGGCTTCAAGCCAGTTAAACTATTGGGGAATACCAATGTTTTGAAAGCCTGTATGTCTTCTGAAGATGAAAGAGAAGCACACTCCTGAAACATGTTCCACCAACAATTAACCTGACTTGAAGCCCAAGAATACCTAGAGCATATATGTCACCTGGAAAGCTTTAACTCTTACTGCAAACGTTTATATTCATTTTACAATTTTCTGTAAGATTTACAAATTGGTTATGATTTGAACAATTTTTTAGGTATTAAAGTCTTAAAGCTTTCTTAATGCTGATTATTAATTATGATCTCATCGGAAACTAGCTGTGTATTTTCGTTGTTTAATGTTAAGCTTTCAGCCATTGGGTGAAGATGGCCGAAAGCTTGGCATTAGACAGGAAATTTTACCTCATTTCCCATAATTAATTCTTTGTTTGTTGTAACACAGTCTTTTTGCTACTTTCATCTGAGAAATGTATGCTTTAGGAGATCTCCAAGTTATTTGTACTGGGATGATTAATTAAATTGAAAATAAATTATTGCACCTCATCTCATTTTTCATATTTTAATGTCACTGTTTCATATATTCTCTTGTGGAAATAAATATTTCGAGGTTGTGGAACTTTTTAACACCCTTTAATATAGTAGATCATATCAGATGATGAATGAAAGGGGTGAAATGTTCAAATGAGCCCAGGTTCCATAGAGCTTAAAGTTACCCAACATTTGTATTCTCAGCAAGAAACCTTATCTGGATAAATTGCCCTAATCCAGATTCAAACTCTGGACCTCGTGAATGTGAGGTGGATCTGCTACCCCCACACCACAGAGGTGGGCTTTTGTTGAACTTCTTGTTCCTTTATGTGCCTGGTGTAAAATTAATGCAATATTTTATTCTCTTGCATATAGTGTATATGGCCAAGAAATGACTAAAAAGGTATATCTGAGACAATGGCATTCATTTTTAAATGCGAATACATCAGAACCCTTTTTCTAAACTTTCATCAATTGAAACCCATAGTAATTGAAATGCTTCTTTTCCCTGCTATAAGATTTCCATTGGTGTGGGGCAAACAGCATCCCATATTAATAATCAACAGGATACATTTTTGCAATGGATTGGAATGAGGTTGTGTCCTTATCAGGTACTGAACTGACTTACAAAAGTTATGTTAAATAGAACAAAAACACCTTTAATTCAGAATTCATGTGAGAATTATTTACCTGCAGCTCACCCAAAGTTTATTTTACCATCTACATTGCAATTGTGACTGGAATGATAAGCAAATGGAAAATGTATGATAACTAGGGCTCAGAAGGTGAGGAAAAAAGTTTTTCTTTTCTCTCTTCAAGTATCTGAAGCTGAGGCCCAATATATTTATGTTCATTCTGGGTCACTGCAGGCCATTTGAAGGGAAAGAATAAAAGTATGAAACCCACTAAAACCTTTTAGTAGAATTTGGATATGAAATATTTTATTTTATTTTGTCTTATTTATTTTGACTGCAGCACCACCAAATATTAATTTAATGAAGTAATAGTGAAATTCTGCATAAAGAAAATGTAGCTAAAAATCATTTTTTTTCAGCAAAATTATTAGAAGTATGAAGTAGGTACAAATAATAACTTAAGGTATACATTAGTTTTAAATATGACCAGGATTCTTGTAACTGAATAGTTTCTATGAAAATCATTTATTAAAAAGATGTTAACCCCTGCTGTTTTAAATAGCAGGTTTCTACCATACTGTATATTGAAAAATGCTCCAATTATGGTGCCCTCTGCCTCCTGCCATTCACACGAAGACATCTGTAGTGTGACCAGTCTCTCGCTACAAAAGTCACTCTGATAAATCTTTATCAGCCAAGTAAAGTTGCTTCTTGTAACTGTTTCAGCTCAATGAGCCCTACTCAGTGGAGTTCATGTAGTTTAGAATACCTAGCCCTCGCTTTTGAACATGGAATGGATTACTGCCTACGCAATAAGCCACAGAGGTAAGTTAAACAGTCAAGTGAAGTTTCTTCACTCAAATTGTGTCCAAGTTACTAACACATTGCTTTCATCTAATTTAAGCCAGTTTTATTTTACAAATGTACAATAAATGAAACACAAAATTTTTCACAGTCATTCTAACTTCACTTACTTTGTTCCGTTATACCTTTCTCAAAACTGGTTTTGCAATTCATTTAATTACACCTTCAGTTTTGCTGAAAAATTTATAATCAAACAAAATAAGTAAAATTTGTTACAAAATATTTATATTATTCTTATTGTTTCACTGTCAATAGCTTCAATTTTTAGATATTATAACAAGATGTGTGTGTTTTGTTCATTCCATTTATGATACATGACAAGGGTATTGCGTCACAGCTGTCCTAGTGAAATGCTCATACATTGAGCTGTTCTGAAGGTTCAAAATATGTAGTTAGATATAAAAAAAAATATCAAAAATATTTATAGCATAAAAGCATTACAAATGTGTTTTGCCAAGACATTGTCAAATGTAAAATAATAAAGGTGTATGCACATTTAGTAGTGATGGAATGATATTACTGTTTCTCGGTACTTGATGGCGATTCTGATTTTTAAGCACCAATACTCAATACTTTACAAAAAGCTGTAAAGTTGATAGCTTGTTAACTGAATTATATTCATATTAATGGTATTCTGTGTATAAATGCATGCAACTATTTTGTTTTTAGGAAACTTGCTCATTGCTTTTTTAATAGACTCTCTAAATTTCACTCAGTGTATGCATGTAATAGAATTCTTTAAATTTGTTGTATTCTGTGACTTACCTTTGTACAAAAATGTTTTTCTGCTTATTTTACACATGGCTCTGTAATTAGTACTGCCGATTTCAAAATAGTTCCACATTTGTGTTGTATTTTATTTAATATTGTAGTTGTACATTGGTAAAGCAAACTATTTATGGAAATTAGTCATACGGTATACTTGCACACTATGGTCTGGTCTCAGCTTTTGTTTCAAGAGTTTAGTTTGACTCTGACTTAACAGATGGAAGTAAAGAACAAATATTTTCTTGCATATCTTAAGTTCAGATCTGCTTAATTCACAGTTTTGATCACAGGAGTATGTAAACATAATGGCTGAGAGGAAGTGATCAAGCCAGGCTATTGCAGAAAAGTGATCTAATGCATCAGCTAAATCAGATTCATTCAGAACATAGTTAACGTTACATGTTACATGAGTATTTGCACTTCTTCCCATTACTTTACACGTTTTTATTTAGCCACAAGATCTATGAAATATTGCATTCATTCACTCGGAGGAAACGCAGTCAAAATCTATCAAGAACTATAATCCAGCAATTTTTTGGGGATACCTAAGTCTCAACTTCTTTCATTCTGTATCTATCATAAAGTTAAACTTCACAACTTTCAATAGTACTAAACAACATTTAAAAGTAAGTTTTATCTCAAAGTATTAAGACTGCTTTGATACCATTGAGTATCAAAGTATCAATGGCATCAAGGTCCCAACCCTAGTATTTAGCAATGTCTTTTGTGGCTTAGTTTAATTATCTAAGTTTTAAAATATTGTGCTAATTTGCAATGATCTCAGCTATAAGGTTATTTCATGTTACTAATTAAAAGATGGTCTCAGTTGCCACACAATTTCTTGGATGTAGCATTTGGCTCTGCAATGAAATCCATATTTAATTATACTAGTAGATAATTTAATTTTTTGTTGCAGCCTTTTTGACAGTCCAGTATGTGGAAACGGTTTTGTAGAAGCTGGTGAACAATGTGACTGTGGGTTAAAAGATCGCTGTGATAATCCTTGTTGTAATGCAACATCCTGTATGTTGTACGTAAATGCCTCTTGTGCAACTGGAGAGTGCTGTGATCTCAAGGTACTACCTCTTGGTCTTTTGCTATGCATGTGCATGTATTTATGAAGATAGCTCCAAAAACTATAAACTCCAGACAAATAAAATGACTTGTCCAAAAGAACCCATCTTTTACCCTTAAGGCTGTACTTTAAGAACACTGCACAAAATGGAAACTAATTCAAAGATAATTTTCTGTATGCATTTATAAGCTCCTAAAAGATAAAACTCTTTGTCTTAAAGAACCCATTTATTTGTGATGATAAATGGCATAGAATATTAATTAAATCTGGAAGTAAAGAGTGTGCTTTAAAAGGGCATAGAATGTTAAATAAAACTGGAAGTTTAAGAGCATGTTTTAGGGAGCAGTTCAGTTTAGCTATGAAACTGTGATGGTATTTCTTTGGCTATAGACATTATAAACATTTCTTGTCAAGTTAAGTCCACTATTGAAACATAAATAATTGCCTGTCTCATATTGTGCATATAAAATATGTTTGTACACTTTAAGTAA
Organism: Tenodera sinensis; assembly: GCA_030765045.1. Lineage (NCBI taxonomy): Eukaryota > Metazoa > Arthropoda > Insecta > Mantodea > Mantidae > Tenodera > Tenodera sinensis. Next base: position 51,842,020 of record CM060967.1, read on the forward strand.
CCTAGTGTAATATTGATGGTGGTATTAGATGTGTGTAAAAGCAAGGTTTCATTAAGGCTGTTTGCTAGCATTTTGGGAAGCAGTAAGGTGCCAAGATGGACTGAAAGTCTCCCCACAGGAGGGTGTGAAGGAATAAAAGTTAATAGGGATCCACCCCTTGACATAAGAAAGATACATGTAAGCAAACTGTGATGCGTATCATGTGATGTTACGTTAAGAGACGAGAGCCAATCACATACAGGCATTTATGTTTAAATTTTGGTGTGTACTGTAGGAATAAGATGCCAAGCCTCAGGACTGCCAGTTTTGACTTCAGTGCAAGCAGTTGTGGTATAACAGATAGGGGAATATATGATAATATGAATGTAGGGACGTGCACATACTTTTGGTGAATCAAATAATACAACAGCCTTAATGAACTGCGCATTTTATGGTGAAACCAGTGAAATAATATCCTAGTGGTGTAAGAAGACAATGGAGAGTTGGTTGTTGTGTGTAATATATACTTTTGAATTAACAGAACATTTGTTGTTGTTAGCTAATGCTGGATTTCTGACAATGAACTCACTAATCCTCTTGCCCTCCAATATTTTTCACTAATGAATAGGGCGCTGAAAGTGGCCAGGCATAATTTAAGGTGATCTTGGTCCATTTCCTCTTGCAGATCACATAGAGGACAGAGTGGTGAAGAATATGTCCCAATTCTGTTCAAATGTTTTGCCAGACAATCATGTCCTGTAATCAACCTGAAGGTTGCAACTGCCGTTTTTCGAGGATACTCAGGAATTACTGTTTGAATGTTTGTTAGTTCTCATCTTTTATTTTTTTATTTTTCATAGTAATATTTTGCAATAATTTTTTTGAATTCAGAGTTGACTAATCTTTTAGCTGCATAAAATGGCAGATTAACTGTATATTTCTGTACACTGCTGGTACCCTTTTTTGCAAGAAAATGAACTTTATCATTACCACTCAGTCCACAGTGAGCTGGTATCTATTGGAAGACTAGGTATTTTTAAAGTGCTGTTAGATGGGTAAGGATTTTCCAACATTCTACAATTGTTTGGTTTTTTGGTGACAGCTTGGAAGTAATTTCTATAATTGCAGCCCTGGAATCTGAGAGAATAACTGCCTGATGAAAATGTGAAGTTCTATACAAAAGATTTTGTAGGGTCGTTCCAATTACTTCAATTTCTCCATCAAAGTTTGTAGTTCCATAACTTAAAGATTTGTAATAAGAAAATAGGTGACACATGACTACCCACTCTTCTACAAGGTATTCTTACAAACGTTTATTCATTCTTCTATCTGTGTCATATTAATGGACATAAACATTTGCAGGATAATGCTTTTATGACAAATTTCATTGTACATACTTGGGGAATACAACAGACTTAGGAGATTGTCAAATCACTATGTGATAGCTTTGGAATTCCATTCTCTCTGCATAACCACAAGAGAAAAAAAATAAAAACAAACAAATATTGACTTAGCAGTATGAAGTATTAGGTTATGCAAACCAATAATAAAATATCTCAGAAATGGTGAACACCATAAAAAATATATTTGGCATAAATTACATGTTTTGTTAATATCTACATTTTTTGTGTAGTCTCTTACATTTACAAGTTGTACAGATTAATTCAGAATGAAGAGGACTCTTCACAGGCTGTTTGCAGAAAATTTAAGATGTTCATTTTGTCATGAGATGGTGGGGGAAACCTGCCCCAGTGTTGCTTCATCCACCACGAATCCCACATGCAATTGCCTGGGATTGAACCTGGGCCGCTTTGGTGAGAAGCAAATGGTCTAACCACTCAGCTATGCGTGGTCTGACATTCAAGATGAGGATTATTTAAAGTATCTATAGGTACTGAAACTCTTCTATTAAAGAGTTCTACTGAAGAAGCAATAATAAACAGAAAGCAATATGGACAATAACAAAGCAGCTTATAGGGTATAAAAATATTTAAATAATTTCTCTATTATATTAGCAACAAATGACAATTAACAATGGATGAACCATAATAAATTGTGACATTTCAAAATTATTTCAGTGAGATTATCAAATAACTAGTGGGTACACTTTTGAAAACACAAACAGTGAAAGTTGGTCGTCTTCAGGGCACCTGAATTTTCTGAAGTTAGCATGGTCACCGAGAAGCCAACTGTACTTGTGATATTATACATAAGAAGAAGCTGAGTCAGGGGTCTCCGTCTAGGGGATATGTGAATAGCGACCACAAGGTACCCAAGCTGAGCAGAACATTACTTCCACTTACTGGTGTTTTGCTCCTCACTGTAACTTTTCTATCTGACCTTACCTTGGTCATCTCTTGTTCTCTTCCGATCCTGATGCTATCAGGGTTCCCGAGGGCTAGGGAGTCTTTATTTTTCCAACCTCTCCATTTCTCTATAAAATCTTAACCCCTAACATGCTGACCTGTCATGGCATGTAATACGTCCTCTGATTGGTAATCAGAGGATATGGTCGGTGAATTTATTTTGATAATTCTCCTGGTCAGGTCGGTGAGACCCGTAAACCAACGACAGGTGTGGTCCTCCAGACATTCTGGGGGTTGTGAGAGAGCGACAAAACATAAAAATATGGTGCTCTCTAAAAAGCGGTTACTATTACTGCTATTGCTCTCTTCAATATCATCAGTGAAAAATATTGGAGAGCAAGAGGATTAATGATTTCTTCATTGTCAGAAATCCAGCATTAGCTAACAACAAATATTTTAAACACTGGTATTTTAATCAAAATTGTTAGAACCATTTTTGAAGGAAAAGGAATACATTAAACATTTTTATAAGGGGTATTTAGGAATAGGATGATTTGCTTGAAAATCTTTGTATTGCATCCCTGAATTGGAATATTGGAATTTATCTGAGATTTTGTTCACAGACACACATATGCATACCTTTTTCTAAAAATGCTTTATTTAATTGAGGGTCTTAAAACATATACTTTTGGTGAAATCTTTATCAAATTTTTTGTTGCATTGCAATACTTTCTTTACTTGCTATGTCATAGTAGAGAAAGTAAAAATATAGAAAACAATTGAAATACATGTCAAAAAGAATTAAAACCTTTCTTATTTTAGGTAGAAATATATTTTACAGAGGAATATTGGAAAAACTACATAGTGTGTGCTTTTAGCTTGTTTATAGAGCAAACATTGGAGCCTTTGACTTTAGAAATAACTGCTGCTGTTACTACTTTAGGTTTAGATTCTAACATTGGGTTTTATTGTGGCTAAACATTGAAAAACACTTTCACTCTTGCATTAAACTTTCCAGGCTCTGATTAGGGTGTGGATTTCATGGGTTTAGAAATATGTATGCTTTCCACAAGACTGCATAGGTAGTCAGGGAATTTGAGACAGTTTTATAGATATTTTTAACAACCTTTCTGAAACTGAATGACATTTTGTACTTGTTTCTTTCAGACATGTCGGCCAAAGACTGCAGGCACAGTATGTAGATCAGCAGATCATGAATGTGATCTTCCTGAATATTGTACAGGTCAATCAGAATACTGCCCAGATGATGTGTTCAAAATGGATGGTGAAACTTGCGATAGAGGCAAGGTAAGTCAATAATATATTGCAATATAAGGATGGTAAGTCATTTTTACTGGAGTGAGGAAAAGTATAAAAAGATGACACAGTGTGGTCTTTTCAATTTCTGAGGGTTAATAGCACTGAACACACATGTATTGCATACAGTTTTTTGGGAGATAATTAGTAATTTAATATGGCATATGAATGAAACGTGAAACTAGTAAACCAGAACATTCATCTTTCCATGGTGTGTGTGAGCCTGCCTCTGTGTGTGCCTCATGTCCAAGAGGTCGAATTTCGCTTAGGGTGTGATGTCGAATCGTCTCCTCTGCTCTCCTATGCGGAATGCTGTTTTCTGATGTCTTCTGCTCTGTGTGCTCTGGCATGCGACTTTAATCTCAGGGTATGCGTGGATGTTTGCGAATAAAACCAGAACTTCGTTAAAACACTTTTATTCTCACCAAAATAAGCAAGCGTGAGATTTACCGATCATTATTAAATTAGTTGAGTCGTTACCATGTCTCTACTAAGACAGAAAATCGTTAATATTAACTATAATGTGTCCTCACACTTGAGGATCCGGAATACAAGTCCCGTGACTGAAGATATGGGCGACGAGTGTAGTGACCCACTGGGTTCTGGAGGACGATCCTTTCTCTCCGGGTTCTCACAGGCAAGTGACTGTCCGTTATGACGCTCTCTGTACCTTTCACTTCCTAATTAGCAACAGGGTTTCGAAGAATCGACCATCCCTGGTTTTCCGGCTCACACCGGCGCTGAGCAATTTCCAGGAAAACCGGTATTACTGTCTATCAGGCTGACTACCTGGACTTTACCACTAATGACTTGTCTGTACCTTTTTGTGCCTTTTGACAATTTTAGTCACAACTAATCTCCCGGGTCCTGTAACTTTATATATGTAAAGATTTTAACATTTTCTGATTATTTAATTCCGCCATGTGATGCAGTATTATATCCATAATTATGGCGTTCACAATTTCGGCTTCAGGTGAGTTATCCGGATAAGGTTTTTCCAAGGCTTTCCCTTATCCTGAAAAGACGAATATCAGGTACTTGAAAGCTATTTGTACCTCAGACTAATTGAGCATCATTTCACCTTTTTCATTCATTCATCGCCCGATATGACACTATGTTGGAGGACGTTAACAAATATCAACATTTCCATGGTGTCTTGATGGATGAACTTAGCATGTATTAAGTATAGCACCTTTCATATCTCTTTAGATTGTTCAGGTATGAAAGAAGTACAACCTGTTTTCCAATTTTCTTCAATTTCAGAATCAACACACTCATTATTATGGGTAATTATTGATTTGAGCACAGCCTGCTCTGTTTATCTCATGGAACATGTATTAAGATTCAGTGACTCTGCATTCAGCGTAGGGTAGTGGCAACCCTATCGCCCAGTGGGAAACCACCGCAAACAGCCTCCTGAGTATTGGTGGGAAAACCAAAACCTTTCGCGGTTGGGAGAAAGTGCCCAATCCCTACCTTAAGAACTGAGGATCTACCCGAGTACCCTGCAGATAAAACAGGGATGTTAGGCATTGGGCTAATCCGCCACCTTAAGTAAAGTCAGATTCAAAATGAAAATATGATCCTCAGATTCTGAGGTAAACCCTTAACACCACGATAGTGGTAGAACAGGGAAGTTACGAAGATGACTCTCTGCATGATATCTTCAACAAAAGTTGGACTAATTCTAGCGCTTTATTCTTTTAAATTATAATGTATGCAATATAAATAAGAGGAAAATTATTGACGTGGTAAAAAATCAACAAGTAGGTTTGATTATATTTTATATCTGTATTAATCAAAATATTCAGTTTAAAGGTGTGAAAATGCTAGTGGCCTAAGCCTTAAAAGTACATAATATAGGAGGGTAAGTTAAGTTTGTAGATGTAAATACAAGATAATTCATTTACCTAGAATGCCAACATAACCAGAAAGGCCATGTAATCATACTGTCTCCCAAAAAATTATTTTTAGTTCAGTATAACCTTCGTGGGACTATTACAGGACCAATATAGCTGGACAGCATAATCCCTTAAAATGCTGAAGGATGTTAATAAACTCTGCCATCAGAGCTACCATGTGAAGAAAATAAATGTTTAAGTTTATAATTTTTATGTGATATGGGTTACTTGTTTATTTTTTTATGTTTTCATCTTACTTTTTTATCAATTTCAATAATACTGTGGCAATTAAAATCAACATTAAAATTTAGAGCTCGTATTAACTAAATTATTATAAGGTTTATTTAATTGCTTCTAGTAAATTATAGCCTGTAAAATCATGCTATTTTTCTTAGTTTGTTAATCTTTATACTTTGTTGAGGACACAAGGAAGACTGAGGTACTAAGAAATAAGCAATTCTTTTAAACTGTAGTACTGCTTAGAAGCACGGAGCACCTACATATCAGTGTTACATCTATTAACACCTTAAATTTGTTTAATTCTAGCAATACACCATTAATAGCTTCCTCCAGTTCATTAGTGACACTATAGGTGGTCTTCCACATTTAAATATAATTCTACTTAATTTTACTCTCTTAAATGCTTTGAATTTACACATTTAGCACTTCACTCAAGCTGTGAAGTCAGCAAAACCTCCATATAAATTGTAAAAATTGATCTTTTAAAAACATTTGAAAGAAATATATTGCATTACCAATTGCACTGCTGTAAATTGTAGTATTCAAATATTTATATTTCCAGGAACTTGGAACTCTGCCTCCGGATTCAAATTGCATGACCATTTCAACTCTTATGTTTAATAACATTTCTTTCCTTTTCGTCAAAGAACATGAACCCTCAAAAGCCAAATTACAAATGCTCCATAAGAATGATAAAATGAGCTCTATTTGCATATTGCATTGTGATTCTTAAGTACTAAAACTTACTTCCTCTGATTTTCCCCATCTCCTATATAACTTCCCATGAATAGAAATAGAGAGGTGTCTTGCATATTACTCAAATGGGATACGTTCTTCAGAAGGCATTCAGACAGCATATGAATCCTCATTAGCAACCGTTAAATATGGAGTCCCACAGGGATCTGTGCTTGGGCTTTTACTATTTACATTGTACACTAACAATTTACCTGTGATTAATAATGTGAAAACTGTATCATATGCTGATGACACATCTATAATTTGTTGGGGAAAAGATCAAGACAACTGAACTAATAATTTACACTCAGGTACAGATGCAATACTTAAATTTTTTGTTAATAACAACCTAGTTAATAATTTAAACAAGATAAGCATAATATATTTTAAAATTAGTAATTGCATGTACAACAATATGAAAATTAAAATTGGAAATGAAGAAATAGATACAACAGATCACTTATTTCTAGGATTGCATATTGACAAAAACTTAGGCATTTTATGTAACCTGATATATCCAACAACATGTATATGTTCTAAAAGGATGAACAAAGGTTTTAAATGAAAAAAAAAAAGCATGGTGCTCTATTTTGAAATGCTTGTCACTAAGTTTACCTTTCAGACACTTATTTCACACTTGAATTTATAATAATGTTTGTTTATTCAGAACATTTTTGTGATATGGATGGAATCATATTTCTTTTTCTTAGCAACAAAACTACAAATCCCAAAATTGCCATTGTTATAATTAACTTGCACTAAAGTCAATTGCTTATACCATAGGTGAATGCAAATACATTATTTATAGATTTGGAAATTAGTCAATAAAACAATGCATTTTGCATGCACTACAGTTTGATCATGTTATGTTATGAATAGCTGTGGCTATTCCGAACTAATTGGGACCAAACCCTGTTTGGATTAACGAAAATTCAGATTAGGTGGATTTTTGTTAAATACGACGGCATATTGACCTTAAGCGTTTGTGTTAAGAAGATGATAAAGTATGAAATTAGTACAGCATGTAATTTACTTTACAACTACATTTGGAGGTTTGAAAACCAATTACTGTAATGTTTTTATAAGCATGTTGGAGTCTACCTGGCATGAGTAGCCTGCTGAGGGTTGAAATTGAACCTGGCAAAACATTGCCTCTTCAAATCAATTCAGTGTGTTGCATCAAAAAATCATTGATTTCACTTCTTAAATGTTAATTTACTTTTCTGCTTTATTTTCTTGTTAAGGTAAAAATTTGCATTCAAACTTTGTTATGCTTTTTTTTTTTAGTGTTCGTAAGATAGCTGACCAGTTCACCATTTACTCCTATAACATTTATTTCATGTTTTTCTATGCTAATAAATTTGTTTTTACTTAGAAAACTTAATCTTTACTTTTTTCTGTTTTAAAATTCAAAACAAATTTGGTAGATGCTTTTTCCTAATCCAGTTCAGATTAGGCAGACTTTTAGATAAGCAGGGTTTAGATTGGCAGGACTCTAATGTATATGCTTTAAAAGAGACACATGATGGTTGTTTTAAACATAAAATAATGTTTGATACTAATCAATAAACTTTGAATAGTGTTTAACACCCATTCTTACTACATATGCCACTGATATGCGCACATTGATAATATATAAAATTAATATCTAGGCAAAAAATTTTGATATTCCAGGCCTAAGTTTAGTGTTCCTACCTAGCATTCACCAGTTAAGAGATTTGAGGAAAACGTGGAAAAGAACTTGTTTAGGGAGGATTTGGTTGGATTTAAACCAGAAACCTCCTGAGTCTGAACCTTAATGACTTCTATCACTTGTCTATTAATTAGTAGTATCTAAATATCTAATGATCTACTGTTATATTTGATGTCTTTCTGTTTACTATTATGCAAATTATTTTTATTCCAATAGGCTTTAGTGGGTAGGATCACATGCATACTATATAATAATGTTTTGTTGACATTTGAACAGGCATTTTGCTATCAAGGATCCTGCCGTACCCACACAGATCAATGTAGATTACTTTGGGGACCATCTGGTAGTAGTTCGGATCTTCAGTGCTACCAAATGAACACTAAGGGCACCAGGCATGGCAACTGTGGCTACAACCGCCTTAATCAGTCATATATTAAGTGCAATGATGAGTGAGTATTTTTTTCTAAATGGTTAGGATTAATGTGCCATATATTATAATTATGCACAGAAGTGAACTATGTACTTGTGCATGTTCATGATAACTCAAAAACAAAATGTTGGATATGAGGGCTGTCCCGGAAGTACCCGAACCTGATGTATAGTTTGTAGTCTGATGATGCTATGTGTAGCATTTTGTTTGGCAGCCATCAATAGCTCTCAACAGACTTTTAAACATAGATAAAACTGGTCATTGTTATGTGATGCAATACTTTCATTTGAAAGTTCTTAGTCCAACAATTACAGCTGAGCAAGATTCTACTCTAGGGGAGTCTGCTCCTTCATTTACAACAGTAAAATATTAGGTGGTAGAGTTTAAGTCAGGCTGTAAGAGCTGCCAAACGAACATCGCAGTGGTTGACCAAATGAGGTGATCACACCAGAAATTAATAAAATCCAAAAAATGGTATTGGATGACTGTAGACTGAAAGTGCACAAGCTAGCACACATTACAGACATTGCAAAAAGTTCTGTACATCAGATGCTCACTGAAAATTTGAACATGAGAAAGCTGTGTGCAAGAGGGGTGCCGCATTTTCTCACAATGAAACACATGTGACGATGTTTCAGTTGAGTGTTCGGCAATGTTTGGCTGCAATAAGGCAGAGTTTTTGTGATGATTCATAACTATGGATGAAACATGGGTCTATTACTTCATACTTGAGACGAAGGAACAGTCGACACAATGGGTCAAAAGGGAAGAATTGGCTACAAAGAAGGCAAAGACAGTTTCATTAGCAGATAAGGTCACAGTCAGTTTTTTGGGATGGATATGATTATTTTCATTATCTGCAAAATGGAAAAGCAATCAATGGCGAGTATTATGCAAACTTGTTGCAACATTGGAATGATGAAATCAAGCTAAAACGGCTGCATTTAACAAAAAAAAAAAGTTTTATTTCATCAGACAATGCCCCAGTTCACACATCCTTTGTCACCATGGCCAAAATCAATTAAAATTCAGAATGCTTCCTCATGGATCTTATTTAGCACCCTCTGATTATTTTGTTTCCAAAGTTGAAAAAATGGCTTAGTGATAAAAGATTTGCCAACAGTGAAGAAGTGGAGTCAGCAGCTGATGGCTATTTGCAGAGCTCAACGGTTCTCACTATAAACAGAGTATCCTAGCTATTGAGCATTGCTGGGAAAGGTGTATCAAGCTGAAAGGAGACTGTGTAGAGAAATAAAGATGTTTTTCCCAAAAGTTTTGTGCTTTCTTTGTTAGGTTGGGGCAGCCCTCATAAATATCAAACTTGGAATTTAAATTCAGAATCTTTCAAGGACATGGCATGAATATTTTCAAGAAAATCTCTCCACCCCAAACTACCACTTACACAAATTTTTTAAAAAATGTCTTTATTTTTCTAAGAAGGGTTCTAACGATTTATTACAATACTATATGTTTAAGAAATTTCCATGACATATAAACTATATATCTTAAATTTTCTGTGCATAGCCTATGGACAATTTGTCAATAAAATTGTTTGTGAAATTATTTCGAAGATATTTTTTATTATTGGTTTCAATTGTCTTTATACATTTTTCAACTGTCAAGTCACTTTGTTTTTGTTTTTTCTCTCATAGTACTGCAAAGAGAATGGAATATTAAAGCCTTCAGATGGCAACCCACTTTTAAGATATATGATTATTGTTTAAGCCTGCTGTATCCCCCATGAGCCTACAAAGAAATGTGTAACATTTCTGCAAATATTTGTTGATAAGCTGAAGCACATAAAAGAATAAGAATTTGCAAGAACACTTTGCAAAAAAATGGTAGAGAGTAATTTGAGTGCAACACATGAGATTTTAATACAGCATAAAATATAACTCTTTTATATTTCAGAAATATCTACTGTGGGATGCTACACTGCAGGCATTTAAATGAAAGGCTGGAATTTGGAATGGAGTCTGTAGCAATTCTGTCACATTCATTTATTAATGCTGGTGGTAAAATTATACCATGCCGCACAGCAATTGTTGACTTGGGATTAAACCAAGTGGATCCAGGACTGGCTCCTGATGGTGCAAAATGTGGTGAGGGAAAGGTAATATATTTCACATATCTTATTCTACCTAGATGTCAAATGCATTGTGATAAATTGAACATTACAGTAATGTGGTAAAACAGCTTACTCATAATTTATTCACTTGCAACAGTAATATGATAAATGCATGTATACAAATGTTTGTTGTAGATACTACAAAATCTTTTAGAATATGTTTAATTACTTTGGTTTTAATATTCAGAATTCAATTCCATTCCAAATGAATAAAAGATAGAAGGATGGTTATGGAGATGTGCATTTTCAAGCTATATCCTATAAACGCATCTGTTACAGCTACTGTAAATGAATTAATTTCCACAGATGTGTGTGAATCAGAAGTGTATGGCTGTGGGATCCTTAAGGAAGGAAGCAGGTGCTGGAATTTGTCCTCAAGATTGCAATGGCAATGGGGTATGCAATAGCAGAGGTCATTGTCACTGTGCCATGGGATTTGCTCCACCTTTGTGTGATTATCCTGGAACTGGAGGAAGTGAAGATAGTGGTCCTGCCTCAGATCCTAATGGTTAGTAATAAATTACTAGGCTTTGTAATAGGCTTTGTAAACATGTATATAAATTCAATGTAAAGAGAGATACAAATGTGACTCCCAACAGATTAAAAAGCAGCATAGCAGAAAATAAATAATTTTTAATTTAAAATAGATTAAAACATTACGAAATATTGGAAATATAGAATCAGACTGAAAAATTCAATGCCACAGCCATGATTTGATACACAGATCTTCTGGTCCCATTTGGTTGCTCTAGGCACTAAGCTTCCATGGTAACTTGCTAGCATGACATTAAATTCTTCAACTGACTCATGAGTCAAAGTTACGAGGGCTGTCCCAGAAGTATCCTATCTAACAAAGAAAGCATAAAAATTTGGGGGAAAAAACATCTATTTCTTTATATATTCTCCTTTTAGTTTGATACACTTACCCCATCGTTTCTGAATAGCTTCAATAGCCTGTTTAATGTGAGAACCGTTGAGCTTTGCAAAATGGCCATCAACTGCAGAGTCCACCTCTACATTGTTGGCAAGTCTTTTACCACAAAGCCACTTCTTCACAATTATATTTTCAGCTCTAAACATCTGCCTTGAAACTTTAAGGCCAAAACTGCCAATATTCTCCTGCAGTACAACAAACAATTTAAGAAAAATAGACCCATCCATACTAATAGTGGATATAATAGTGTGTGAATGGGTCAGTGCAGTAATAGATTGTGCAGCAATTTGTGCATGTTCCTCCCCAACAAAAGATAATGTCCTTTATGCTCTCATTTCACGCTCGAAACTACTTTGGTTGATATTATAAACACAGGAAGGGGGATACTTTGACAGTCATGCTCTCGCTGTTTCCAAAAGCCTTTCTACTACTTTTGTCTCTTTCTTTTCTTTTATGAATGCTCTTGAAATGAATTTTGTTATCTTCCTGCTTTTAATTTTGAGATTTTCTGAAGTGAAAAACCAAGTAGAGGATGCTCTAAAATTTACTCTTCCAGATAGTTTTTTTTAAATTTCTGACACCCAGAGCTTTAAATCTTTGTCCGTTACATTTTTCTTTCTCTTCTTTATTCTACAAAGCATGCAAATAGTTTAACATACAAATATTTTTATGTTCAATAGAAGCTAGTTTGTAATTGTTTCTCCCACATATATAGTTGTCTCACTGACGTCACCAAATGAAATCTTCTATGCACATTAGTCAATGAACGACGTTTCTTCCCACCTTCATTTAACCAGAAAGATACATTTCTTTTATACTCAATAATCTTCTTTCCCTCTCCCTTATGCCCTTTCAAGCACCAGGTTTCCTCAGTCAGTCATGATCCATTTCCTATATTTTGTCCTATCCCTAGTTAGTTGTTTAGCTTCCCTCAAGTCTTTGCTTTCTTAATCGACTCACCTTTTTGTTTTAAATTTTCTTTGCTTTCTTATTCACTATTTTGCTAATGTTCTCTTTCTCTTTTTTTCTGTGGACTGCAAACATAAGTAGAACTAGTGGACTTTGTTGGAGACCAGTCTGTATTGTTACTCACTTGATTGGAACACAGGATCCAAGCCTGGTTCCATTATACCACTTGTGCTTGGAGGATGAGTGTCACACGCTGATTGTGAGAATGAAGATGAATTTTCATAGCTGTCACTATCTTTTCCTTCTTCGTTTACGTCTAGAGTTAGTTCTGGAATAATGCCAAAACCTATAGACTTTGTTTCTAACAAATTGTAATTTCTTCCGAACTTATTACTCCTGAAGAAAAGCCACGTTGTTGAAAATGACACAATGCAAACTCTAGCAATTAAATGTATTCATATTTTAATTTTTAAAGAAACACAAGGTAACTGAACCCACAGTAATATCACATGCATATGTATATCCAATGGCAAGCAGAGCATACAAAAAGCTATCTGTGCTATCTTCTTACCTATTATGCATGTGCAGGAGACAGACTGCTACCCATCAGGGTTGTTCAGTTCCTTCTCTTCAGCTATATTATGTTTCCTATATGTTCAAGATATTCACAACGCATTTTTGGGTACTTGGGAGCTGAAAACAGGAGCTCGTTTTTGGAACATGAGCCTCTTATAGCACAAAGATGATACAGTAAAACTTTCAAGGTGTTTGTAATGTGAGCATATTGATAGGTTCCTTGTAAGTGCAAGTCCAAGAACATTGAACATGGCCACATTATGCTGTTCGTTGTTGAAAAGGGAAGGGAAAGGAGGGAAACGAAAATGATTTGACACTGCAATACAAAGGCCTACTCCAGTAGAAGAAGAAGAAGAAGAGAGAAAAATGTGATCCTGGAGTTTTTTTTAATTAGGACTGATCTGTTATTTACAAAAGCACTTACAATACTGTTGAATCTTGTGTAATTTTTAGCTTGAGTCGATATTATTAAACTACTGAATCAGTCCATAATTTGGACTGGAAAAAAGTTAACACAGACAAATAATATATGAAGTTCATTGTAACATGTGTGAACAATTAGTATACATAAGCACTCGTTAGAATAACTATAGAAACAAATAGCTGTGTCCAGTTGAAGAATAAGATGTTTATTGACTTGACACATGCAAACCAAATAGCTCATGTCCTCTGCCGCTCCATTTGCTTATTGCTTAAACGTCTACTCATTTCCATGCTTTAGATACCTAAACCAATCAGATTCATTGATGGGCCAGCTACCTTCTCAGCAGTTAGCAAACTGATGGCATCGACAATGAGGAATATATTACAATACGCTGCATACACCGTGCTCTATCCCGTGAACCTAACAGCTGCAGTGACAGCATATTATTTTTCAATATTTCTTGATACTGAATACCTGGAATATTAATGCAATAATTACACAGTGAACTGCTTAATTCCTAATTGCTTGGCTATGAATCAACGGCTGGCTATGCTTGGCTATGCGATGGTGATGATTATGCAATGAAATACAATATATATTCCTGCATTTGGATGCAGTTTTGCCTAACACCCAGGGAAAACCATAAAAAAAGCCAAGGTGGCTGGTCCAACAGGAATCTAATCTGCAACCTTCCAAACGTGAAACTCATACACTGGTACCATTTGAGCCTTCCTGTTTGATGGATTCAGCTCGCTTAAATGTTATAGTCAGAACCAAATTAAACATTATGATTTTTAAGTGTGTATATTTCTGGTATCACCTATTAGTGTCATTTCATCTGTCCAGTTGCATGTATAAGGTAGCTCTTGAACCACAACAAATAGAAATTGAAATTTTATTTAAGAGTTTCAGGACAACTTGTTGGCATATATAAAATTGTTTTAGCAAACAGCTGTGCATAGAGAGTTAAAATTTAATAAGAGTTTGAAGGATAATTTTTAACATTGATTAAAATTTTAACATAATTAAGGATGAAGAGCTTTGTGTTTCAAAATTGTGAACCTGATTCATTTTCAACTTCACTATAATTAGATAGTTTAAGAAATAATTATCTAGTTACTGCTGTTGTGTTATATTTGAATGTGGATTTTTTAAATGTTACAGCACGATATGAGGTGATGACAGCATTATATGTGATATTCCTTGGAATTGTGCCATTCTTGGCACTTATTTCACTCTTCATGTACTACACGAGAAGAAATGTGAAGCACTGGTGGAAAAAGAGTGGCGGACATCCTGCAGGAACTACAACAACAGGCTCTTCACAACCACCGTCGTATGTAACACTTGCATCTGTATGGAAATGTAGTTGTTGCTTAGGTGCAAAGCATGGTAGTAATGGTTGTGGTAGTAACAGTGCCATAGCTTCTCCTTCCCGACATCAAAATAGGCCACTTCCTGAAATTCCAACCATTTCTAAACCAAGTAATATAGCAACAAACAAACCAAAATTAGAGATTACCAAAACTGTATTAATATCCACAACAAACACAGATGTAATGAAAGGTATTAATATAAAAAATAATGAAGTTTCACATGAAACAAGACAAAAGAAAAGAAATTCAGTCAGTAGATCCAATAACAAATTCATTAAAACAGAGAATACTATTGTTGATCCTGGAAGAAAAACTTCAAGTGTTTCAAATGATTTACAATTGAATGTAAAGAGCTTGAAAGATGGTTTTGAAAAAATGGCCACTGCTCAAGTTGAACCATTACAAAAATCAAATTTTAATACTGATAGAAATACAAATAAAAATTACTCAAAGCTAAATGTAAAACTAATCCCATTGAAGCAAAAGCTTTTACAAACGCCTGATAATCGCGCAACAGAAAATACTCCAAAAAATAAATCAGAAGTGAGTGATAAAAGTAGTCTTCCACCATCCAAAGCTCATTCTTCAAAAATTAATCAAAAAGTGTATAAATAGCTTTCAGAATACTATAGAAGTGAAAAGGCAAATAAGTAGTTATATGCAGTGTCCACAAGATACTACTTGATGCGTCTAGCAGTGTGGAGTTTATGTAATCCGGCCTTTTCTCTCGATCCAGGGAGGGGTGGAATGTACTGCTGTGTGCTGAGTTTGGAAGGGGTAGTGGAAATTATGACCAGTAAGGTACTTCCTTTTACCCCTACCCTCCCCCTATCACTGCTTGCTTGCTGGCATTGTCCACCCCTCAAGCTATTTATGTCATAAAAAACATTTTACTTCATACTATTCTCAAAGCAGTGCTGGGATTGGGTAGTATTTTGCAAACACTGGTTATATGACTCTAAAAAGAGCTTTACCTACTTTGATTTTAAATTTCTAAGAATTGAGCTTATTCTAAGACAATTTTGTTTTATTGGGAACGTTTGTATTTGGACTTCGGAAATCTTGTAGCATTGTTCAAATTCATAAGATGACTGGCATTTTAAGTCTTTTTACCTATTACATTTGCTATCAAAAAAAGTCTTAAACCAATTTATATTAAATATAAATATACTAATGTGCAATTTTTGTAAGAATACAATCACTGTTACGCTTTGTAATATATGCACATGATTTTAGTTACTATGTTTAATGTACGCTACTTAATAAATCAGCATCAGTTGTGAATATAAAAATAATTTAAAAATGAATATAAAGTTTTCAAATCAAAGTGATCAAAAAGTAATGGGAATTTTTATTTTTCTTAAAGAATCTTTATTCATCAGCATCAACTTTGTTCCCTTCAAAGTAATCCCCCTCAGATATAATACACTTGTGCCAATGCTTTTTCCAATCTTGGAAGCATTTCGGGAACTTGCTTTTTGTTATGGTGTTCAGCTCCGTCAGCGATTCTGTTTTTATCTCCTCAGTGGTGGTAAAAGTATATTCTTTTATGGTTTTCTTCAGCCTCGGGAATAGAAAGAAGTCACAGGGGACCATGTCTGGCAAATATGGTGGCTAAGGCAACATAATGGTCTTGTTTTTTGCAAGAAAACCATGAACAAGGATTGAAGTGTGAGCAGGAGCATTATCATGATGCAATTTTCACAAATGGTTTTACCACAATTCTGATCTTTTTTTGATTGCTTCACGCAAATGGTGCATAACTTCCATGTAGTATTTCTTATTGACCATACAATCATAAGGCAGAAACTCATGACTATACCATTGTAATTGAAGAAATCAAAAGAACCTTCACATATGATTGAACTTGTCAATCTTTTTGTGTCTTGGCTCTTCAGGAAGTTTCCATTAAGATAATTGGGCCTTGGTTTCGACGTCATACTCATATACCCATGTTTTGTCACCTGTTATACCCTTCTTTAGAATTTCTGGATAATTGTCAACTTCATTCAGCAATTTCTGAGCGGTGTCCTTGCAACATCATTTGTGGTCGAAATTCAACAATTTCAGAACAAACTCTGCTGCCATATGTTTGATGCCCAAAACATCTGAAACAATTATTAATCAAGGTTTCGCGGGTGATCAGCCATGTCAAGTTTTGAGCTTTTGGCCATTCTACACTTCATGGCCTTCATCAGATCCTGATTTCCTAAACTTGAGACGGTTGATCACCCACAAAGCTTTGATTAATAATGCTCGCCATGAAAGCTTAAAATCTTAAATCTGAAAAAATTGTTTGGTATGAACCAAAGCATAAGCTGACATCATCATTATCCTCTCTGATGGTGGTTCAGTGATTTTCCAGAACCATTTTCTTTATTTCTTCCACATTCTCATCAGTAATTGATGTACTAGGGTGTCCAGAGTGGTCTTCATTTTCATCTTCTTGGCCCTTTTTGAAGCATCTATACCACTGGTAAACTCTTGTCTTATTCATAGTAGATTCCCCAAAAGCCACAGTCAACATTCTGAATGTGGTGTTGCACTTTATTCAATTTTTAAAGCAAAATTTAATGCAAATTCTTTGATCCATTTTTTTCAAAAGCAAAAATTTGCCGAAATTTGCCAAACACTCGCATATACATGTAATGTTTTCAACTATCAACAATAAACTAAATATTTAAAACAGCTGAAAATGCAAACATACATCAGGAACATGTGTACCAACAAGATAAAAAAAGTTTTGAAAATCGGATGTATAAAGCCCACAAAATTTAAAAATTCCTGTTATTTTTTGATCACACCTCATATCTATGGTACCATAATAAGTTCAGAGGAAAGTTTATTTTTTTGGCTCAAATATAACTTAAGTGTGGAATTAATGGGTTTCAGTAAAAAAATTAAAGCTATCGTGGAATATGAATGCAAATACTAGTGCTAATAGTATTTGCTATATTGAAGTTATAAGTCATATGATGTACCTATGTTTTAACTTTTTTCTTTGCTTCAATGGACACGTTTAAATTTCATATTTATTATACTTATATTTAAACACATATGTGAAGTTTTATATTTCTAAAAATAATTAATTTTATATTCTGCAAATTTCTATGAAGAATGTTGATTTTTATGTCTACATTCCCATTGCTTAGCTTTTTGGTTCAGCTTTGTAAACAAAGCTTACCTTAAGTCCAAAGACTTAGAAGATTTTAAATTTTCCATGTTTTTAAGCTCAAATACTGGAAAAATAATGCATGCTTTATATTTAGTGATGCATTGTGATAATCCCAGATCTCAGATTTAGTCAAAACATACTTATTATATGTGATTGCAGTGTTAATTTTTGGCATTTTGGGAAAACACCAGTCTTATAAGATTTATAATATTTATAGGAGTATTTGAGTTAAGCTATAGACACTTTCAGTTTCACTTAACTTGCCTTTTTACCTGGACACATTTCAAAGACTATCGTCTCCATTATCAACAGTTTCTCAACTCAGTAAAGAGAAACCGTTGATAATGAAGATGTTCTTTGAAATGCATAAAAAGTTAAGTTAAGTGAAACTGTCTATAGATCAATTCAAATACTTCTAGAAATCACTTGAGAAGTTTCACTGTTTATCATTTTGTATATGTTAAGTGGAATGATTTATAACATTATTTATATCCTTGGTTCCTACATCTAATTACCAGAAACATATCATTGCAAAACTTCTTTGTGCAATATGTTTTATAATATAATCAAGGTTTATTATTAACAAAGTTTAACCAAACAGTATGGAGAAAGCAAAACACTGGAATATTATAATTCTTACTGCACCTTTAGGAATTCATAACAGAGATGATCTAAAATTGTCCTTTTTTGGATTTAAAAGACAAAACTGAGCTTTCAAAATGTATTCTTCCATTTTATTAATTCATGGATAAGGTCCTTATGGCTGAAAGCAGACTTTAAGAGGCTATGTGGCTTAAGTTTCATTCTCCATGGTGTTGAACTTTCCCATGAAGGATGGGAAGTACTCACGTAAGGTGGATGGTATGCCTGGACGGTGGTTGGAGATTAAAGCACAAAGCTATTGTTATGTTCAAACCTTGGAATATCAGCACTTGCCTGTTGCTTGTATGTAAATTTGTACCATTAAACGGAATTCTTTTATTGGACATCATTAGTATCATATCAGGGAAAATGAGGCGAGTTACTTTTGTAGTTACTTCAATCCCTGCTTGTTGGCTGGAATAACAGCAATTAAAGCATTGCCCCCTGAGGTGCAGTTATTTGTCACTAATTGGGAATAGCATGAAATAAGTTCTGGAATAAAGAAATTGGATATTCTTTTCCTCTGTAGAGCGAATAGTTAGTATACACATGTGTAAAACAGAAATGGTACTTTGGAAGAGCACCATAAAAATCATGAACTTTTATGAAGTTATACAATTTTGAGTTTAAAGTTGTAAATAAAGTTAATGGAAAAGCTTGAATGAGTTTTAGTTTATAGAATTTACACTTTTTAATAACCTTTTTTGTCATTTAAGCTAGGTACTTTAATGTATGCAACTATGTTAAGCTTCAGTGCAGCCATTTGCACAGAGTTTAAGTTTGAGAGAGAAGGAAAAAATCATAAATGCTATTGAGGATGCAAAACTTGATGTAATGGTACAGAAACTTGCTGGAAATAAAATTCAGCGTAGTGCTTATTTATTAATAATGATTATAACTGTGGGCTCAACCTGAGTGTACTCTTAAAAAAGCAATGTATTTATTAATTTAAAAACCATAAAGAACAATGAAGTCCTATTAGTTTGTGTTGCTAAGAAATTAAAAAGAAGTGGCCATCATTGGTAACGGAAAGCCAAGCTATTGGCAAATGAAAATTTAGTGCATCTTGAAGTGCATGCTATTCAGCATAGCTTTGATTGTAGTGTTTTCTGTGTATTCAGAGCTCAATTTATTTGTAGCTAATCACATATTATACAGAACTTCTCATCTTCTTCTGAAGCATAAGGATGCTAGAGAATGAATAACTCATTACATTTCTTTAAAACTATTTAGCAGAATGTTGATCTCAAAGAAACTATAAATGTGATACAATAATTATTAATATGTAGCATTTTTGTTTGGGATGTAACATTTGCATGCTCATTTCATCTGCATGTTTTGATACATTTACAGCTCATATGCTGAAGAAAGAGAAAAGAAAAACAGCATTTAATAGAGTTTAACATATTGTCTTTGCTTTTGTGAAACATTCCTATGTAACATAATCACAAATTGAAGCTAGTGCATCATGATATATATCAAATCATATATATATGATTTGAACGCTTAGTTCCAAAGGTGTCATTTTATTCATTTGAGAATTTTCTAAACCCTTGAATTCTAAAAAGGTTCTGTATCCAAAATGAGCAAATCGTTCAACATAGAAAGTTTCATAAAACAAAGGTAAATTTATTTAAGTCATATGCCACGTTTTAAGCAATAAAAATGTCCACAATTTTATTATTCCAATATCTTTTCTGCTTGAAATAACTGTAAATTGTTTTTAACAAATTTAATGGTAAAACATTTTAAGAGCAAACATAACAAAAATGAATAGTGCATTGTGTGTTAATGAGGGGAAGCATGAGAGCTAATAAGTTACTTATAAGTTAGCCTAGTCAAACTTCATACTAAGTTAGCCATAAGAAATTTTAAAACTTAAATGTTTCAAATGTTATTGTACTTAATCGTATATTTGGCAGAAAACAATATGCAACTACTGTTGCATTCATCTGAGTAAAATATTTTGTATGAGTTTTCCAGTGCATTTATATAAATTTTTAATTGGTATAGAATTTTTATCTAAGAACAATAAAAAATAAAACCAAAAAATACTATAGAAAAAAGAAAAATGGAAATCACAGTATGACAGAGGATAATATTGACATTTATTTTGTAATGTTCATTAGATATCATAAAGCAAATAACTTAAAAGATTTTCTTGAGTTTCTCCATTTTACTGAAATTATTAAACACCTTTTATGCATATGCATTTTATTTTTATAATGTTCAGTAGTATTGGATGACTTCTGTTTAAGTATAATTTTATAAGTTTGGTACTTCATTATGCAACGGTTTTAATTTTTTATAACAAGGCAGAAAAATCTCTGGAGGACTATACATTCATGCTTTTTTTTGTAAAGATAACATAAAGATAACACCGATATGTGTCCTGTGTAACGATCCAGCAGAAATGAATGAAGAACACTTGAAGACCTGTGAAGCATTAAGATCAGAAGAAACTACAGTTCAAAAGTATTGGAAAGCACGAATGCTAATGGCTTCATTGCCAGATGGAAGGCACTAGAAAACAACAACAACAACATTTTGCTAAACCTACCACAGCACTTATGTGGAAAAGCATGCAGCAAATGATAGAATATATCTGTGCATGAAAAAGGAATAACTTCACTTGTGTACGCACTGTCTCTTAAGCGTGAAATATATGGATTTTCATTACATTTACAATTTCAGAAGTTCTTAGTGGTGTACTTTAATGTTTCCTTGACATTTGATTTTAAAGTATAACTCAAGAATAGCTGATCTGATGTATTTTATTAATAAATGTGCTGCAAATCTATATGTACTGCTATGATAGTAACAATTAATTTGCAAGTCCTTCGCATTGCAGGGAAACAAATTAACCAAAACAGCAATTTCTCACTAAGCAAAAGTCTTGTAATCTCATCATATGGTTCAGTTATACTGTTATGTATTTCATTACCTTACTAAACCAGAACCACATTTTTGCCTTTCACAATCATGAGAAAAGAAAAAGACAAGAAGACAAACACAATGCACTTGTCAAGACCCAAATCCTTATCATTCATCTTACACATATTTGCACCTCTGCTGGATAGGCACTGAGCTACGTACAACAGCAAGAGTGCTTTAACTACTTGTTCACTTTGATCTTGAAATTGATTCGACTTCATCGCAGAAAACGTTGAGCTTGCAGACTGTAATTTACCTATCTCAAAATCACCATTTACTATCCCTCTACATTTCCTTTAAATTTGTGTGGTCACATTTTGAAATGTGCCACTAAGCAGTTAGACTGCTTGCACCATCATCAAGACAGCCCAGGTTCGATCCCAGGGACCCACATGTGATATTTGTGGTGGACAAAGCAATATCTGTGCAGGTTCTCCGGTTTCCCTGCCACTCATTCCACCAGCTGTTTATCATCACCTTTCCATTCATCCATTTTGCCTGCATTTCATATCATTCACTTCCTACCCTCATACTTGATGCTGGGCTGACCCCTGCTTCCAGGTCTTTGCCCTGTCTGGTCCATAAGTTTGTCTGCTCCCCAAAAGGCATCAGACTCTTAGGCACTGGTTTGTAAGTCTATATAAAGATTTCAACTCTGTAGCTTTAACGGTTTGCCTAAAATCATAAACTTTAAAAAGGCTCACTATAAGAACTGAATTTTGTGCTGATTTTAGAGTAAATCTAAAGAACTTTGACAAATTCTATTTGAGATCATAAATGCAAACTTTTCAAGTCAAACTTTGCAGTTTTTGAGTTGTTTCATGCTTATGTGTGAGAAATGGTGCACAAAATGGATAAAATGGTGCTAATAGGTGCTCTATAATGCAAATGCTCCATAAAATCTTAATTGTCTCTCCTAGAATCAAATGAATCTTGGCTGTACCACTGACAACTTGAAATTCACATGGAATGAATAATTATAGCAAAGAAATGCGACAGGCACACTAAAATCTTAACTGCATCCAATTTGCAAATAATAAGTTAATATTGGTTGATTGGGCGATACTATTTCTCTTGAAATTTTAAATATTGCTGAATGTTACATTAGTACCAATCTAAGAGCATGTTTCAGTTACTCATTTTTCATTTATAATATTTTGTTGCTAAAAGTTGTGGGTTCTTTATTTAGCTTACTTTGTAAACATAACCTTTAGTAATTCTACAACTCCCTCTTTCCTGTGCTGTTGATCGTTATGTTTGTCAATATTAGCTTTTTGTCATACTGTATGCATTTGTTACACTGCATTTGAATGTATTTTGAACTTTATTGTAGATTCTTTTTCTGGTGCTAAGAAACTATGAGAATGAAAATAGATGTTTGTGCATGTATGTATTGTTTATGTATGCTGAACTTTTTATGTTTTGTAGTAGCTATGCTGTAGAGTAGTCCTAGACACTGTATATTAGTGATTTAAATGGTAATAAGTGATTACAAGGATCAATCAACTACTAAGATTTTCCTCCTACAGTGTATCAGAAGTTGCAGCATTAAGCATCACATATTTCAGATTATTAGCTTTTTAGTTTTGAGTTGCTTTTGTTAAGTGTTAACAAATTTGTAATAATGTGAACTTCTGCAACTCCAGAAATTCACAACAGGATATCTTAATTTTGATTGGCATTTAGTAAGTCTATGTGATTGAATTGTATGATGCTACTAGCAACTAGAGCTTTGCAGCATATTCATAATTTGGAGGGCAGAATGAGCTCAAATAGTTGCCCTTAATATACCAAAAAGTGATTATCTGCTCAAATGTGTATTCATGCTTATGTGATTATTTACTGTAAATATTTATTTGTTAATAAAAATTTTAAGTTTAACATTTTGACAACTTACATTACTAATATCCATAACAAGAAAAATACCTTTGACAACCTACATTACTAACATCCATAACAAGAAAAATACATAATATATCATTACTAGGGCTGTGACATTGGAGTTGCAATGTGAGAAAAGTACATACATAGAATAGGATGGGTCAGTGTGTAGTGATAAGGGCTGGCACTGACTATACAAAAAGAATTACACATTTCTCATGAATATTTACTTTATTTCTGCAATACTGTTTATAGTGTTTCTACTAACTTATATAACTGAAACACCTCTGTTAAATAATTCATGCAAACGTTAATTCACACTGTGCACATGGATAAACTTCTGTGCCTCTTTGTAGCAATGAAGTACAATCCACATTTTCAGGTTTCCAAATGAAAAAGATTGTCTACTTTCTGATATACTGACTTACGCGCAAAAAGCTATGTTCTACATCTGCTGAAACCACAGGTGCATATGTAAAATCTATTACACACTTTCTGTCTACATCTGGGTATCTTAAAGCAATGCAATTTCATCGGCAACGTTACACAGTTTATAGTGTCCATCATTTTTCTGTAAATGATTCTGTAGTATCATAGCTATTCTTTTTCCCATGCTATCATGGTCATTTGTTTTCTGAGTTCTTCTCCAGACTTCTCTAAAGCTTGAATTGCAGAGGGAAGAAATTCAAAATTCAGGTTAATGTATGTCAGTTGAGGTTTAATATCAGGGTCACATAAAAGGGTTTAGGCTGTGTTTACTATCAAATGTCTGCACCATGTGTTTAATGGCACTGAAATTCATAGAATAGTATTCACGTGCAGTGACTCACCTGTACAGGTAACCCTCTTGTTATAAACAGTCAACTATCGGGTGCCTCTCCATAAATGCAACGACACTATCACTGCCCTAGTCATTACCTTTGTAATAGAGAATTTATGTACAATGAGTAAATAAGTTAGTTACACTGCCCCTTTCTTTATCAGGAATAAATATGCGAATGGTGATTCAAGACACGGTCTATTTGTGTGTCCAACAGACAATAATATATGGAACCGACTATCAGTAAACTCAGGTTGCATGTTGGAAATATTGACTAAGTCCCATGTTGCACTTAGAAATATTCTGCTCTCCTAATGCGCTCAATCATTTTTGTTTCCGTAGCTGTCCGTATTTGTGTTTTACTTTAATGTGTTTAAGAAAGTGTTTAATTAACCACTTATTTTCTTTCTTATTTCATTCAGAGGTAAACTAAAACAAGTGTGTTTTGATTTTAATTGCCTTCATTAAGCAAAAATGAATATCCCTCTTGTAATACTGTAACATATTCCTGCCGGTTTGCTTATTCTGTTTTTCGGCAGCCATTACTTTGCACTTCAAACATGGCATAAGATATCTCTGGGATAACCCCATGAGAAGAGTTTAAAAATCATTTTATGGAGATTGTCAGATTGCTTAGTTGTTAAGAACTTTATAATGGAAAGCCAAGGATTGGAGGTTAAAATCTGGCTGTAACCTCATATTAATTCAAAACTAGTGTTCATATCCATCTATTGCCCTACATGACTTGTGTGAACTTATTATTTAAATGGCTTAATTCCATTTGTTTTATGTTACAAGTGATGAGCAGTTCTATTTCAAAGCCCCAATATGACATTTATTTATGCACTGTTTGGTAAAAAAATAATTACAATAGGCTTCATCAAAAACTACAACTAATGATTACATCATATCTAATGAACACTATTTACACATCACATTTCTGTAAAATTCCTGTATGCTGTATAGAGAATGTTTTATTAACCATTTATATAAGCTATCTTTAAAGAGCTGAACATTTGGTATATTTATATGTTAAGGATACATGAATGGAAGAAAAAGAAAATCCTTATCTTAAAATAAGCTAGAACATTTAATCTATTCCAGAAAAAAATGTGTGTAATGAAAATGCAATTTTATGAACAATTGGATGATAATACAGTAACCTTAATGGGTGTGTAGTTCATTTCTAATTATCTCACATCTATATAGCAGCTAACTCCAATAACCTTTTCATTTTAGTTTGAATGCTTTGGCCATTTATTTTGATGTAACTCATCAATTAATACTGTGTATTAATGTCTCTAACTATAATAGGGGATGATAAAAAGGGAGGTAAATGGTCACTGTTTCATATTTTCTGTTCTTTTAAAGCTGTTTCCTTAACATTAAAAACTAACCATAACTTTGAAAAAAGCAGTGCATCAAATTATAACTGTTATTTAATGAATAAATCAGTAGTTTTTTCAAATTGGATGGTACAGTGGGCAGTAAAAATTTGGAGAACATTTTTTTCAATGCTCTCTCTAGCATGTTCCTATTTTTTAAAGAGTACATTTGGACGGCCATTAGAAATGTTTGTTTAAAGCTCTAAGAATTTTTCCAATTCCCTCTCCAGCATGTTCTTATATTTTGTTCATATATTTGGATCTATATCCAGAAAATAGTTCTATAACTCTGAATAACATGATGTTATATCCATGCTTATTATTATAAATTCCATAGTAACATTTATGTTTTTAGACTTATAAATTTGATTCTAGAAGAATCTTTTCATCAGATCAGCTAACATGATACACTGTAATGTACCATTTTATTTATATGCTACCTATAGAAATTACATACAGCTTTTCAGTTTTAATGCATTTTAACTGGATATATTGTATCAAAAGCTGAATTAATCAACAAAATGAGCACCAAAGATACTTGGAAATATAAACTGCTAAAGCAATCTCATATTCATTTTTAGGATTTAGGAATCATTAGTCAAAAGTTGTTCATATAGCTTGTCCTTGCTAGTTCTCAAACTCAGGCTGCACAATGAGACAAAAACATTTAAACTATGCCATTGCAATAGCTAGCAAATAATTAAAAGATTATACGCATTACTATTATGTAAAATATTAGTAATATATTTTATCCTAAATAATATATAAATACAAGAAAAACATAACTATTATAACATTCATTGTTAACTGTTGGAAACGAAATTACCAAAATGTTATAGATAAAATAATTAGTACAGATAATGCTCAGTTAAATAATTCCTTTGGTAAGTATCATGAATTATATTTTTGACACTGTTTTAAAGTTACTACTTACTCATTACTGTATTTTTTTCTTGATCATCCATTTTATGAGAATGTAATGCATTACAACCTTTGGTTCATTGGTTTCTTACAAACAAATGAATAAATTTACAATGATATCATTTTGTTGTGTAGAGAGAAGAAATCAGCTCAGCCACGCAGAATCAGCTGGGGGAATTCGTTGGCTAATGGTAATGTACGAGGGCTGGAAATCTCTGGTCCACTGCCAGCTGATGGTTCTGGAACTACCGACAGTGCTCATACATCACTCCTCCCTAAAACAGCAGATGGCAGCAATGGGGTTATTCCAATCATTAACCCTTCATCAAATAACCCTCCAGCAGGTGCACCAAATGGCTTCTTTGGACAGTTCAAGGGCTTCAGCTTAACTCCACTGCCATCAAATAACTCATCCCCAAATAAAATCCCTCCTACATCTCCTCCTGCCAAAAATCAGGTACCTGCTCCTAATGCATCAACAACTGCACCTGCTGTGCCTCTAAAGACCACCAAGCCTGCCACTGTAGTTGCTCCTAGTCGCTCAAATAGCACAGCCACAAACAGAGTAGTGAGCTCAACTGTGTCTTCAACTACAGCAACAGCTACTCCAGCTGCTCCAGTACTGCCTGCAGTGCACACATCTGCAGCACGTCCACTCATAAGCAGTCCAATATTAGATGCCACCACTTGCACAGCCAAGGAACTGATATCCTCAAGTAACCCATCTGTTCCAACTAGACCTGCACCAGAAGTCCCTGTCAGCAGTAATGCTACACCTGCTGGATATACACCTCTTACAGGTTGGTGCAATACCTTTCTTTCTGTGTTTATTGGGCTATTGGAAGAGTGTGGGAAAGAAGACCTCTTACAAACTAGTAGTTTTAACACAGAACTATTCTGAAATGTTTCAGTTGTTAAAATAATTCCTTTAATCAAAAAAATTATATGGCAAAAGCTATTGAATATAATGACTGAAAATGGATATCCTCAACGTTTAACTTTAATGATAAAGAAAATGTATGTAGGGACTTGATTAGCATGGGTAATGGTTTTAAGACAAGGTTGCATTCATATTGACGCAACAGTTGCAGATTGGCAAGCACAGTTGAAAGTAGTGCTTAAGTTAGGTCAAACAATCCTAAATACAATCTTGTTTGCAGATGATTGGGTCATTCCGGCAGATACTGAAGACAGATTACAAGTAGCTTTGTATGAACTTGACAAAACAATGTCAAACTACAAATTGATTATTTCAGCAGAGAAAATGAAAGTGAGGGCCTTCATTGGTAAATACCCAATGTGGTTAAAACTAGTCTTCAAAAATGAAATGCTAGAATGAGTGAAATATTTTAGCTACTTAGGATGTGATATTTCTAATGTAAATGAAGGAGATTTAAAACAAAAAATATATAAATTTCAAAGTATTTGAAATTAACATTGAAAAACAAAACAAGAAGAGATACCATTAAAATTTTATAAAACTATGACAGTGTAGCGAAGTTGGTAGCGTGCTTGCCTCTGGCGCAGAGGACCCGGGTTTGATATCCGGTACCAGCATGGGGATTTTATCCCCTCTGGGAGGTGTGGCATGGGGTGCACTCAGCCTCGTTAGGTCCCGGGGGACCAATTGAGGAACTACTTGATGGAGAATTAGCGGTCCCAGGTCAAGAAGACCACATAACTGGCCGGGAGGGCTCGGGGTGCTGATCACGTCCCACCTTCCAGTACTGCACCTCACCAATGACACCTGTGGTGGGCAGAGGTGTGAGACGCAGTGGCTGGGCGGTAGGCCTGTCGCACCGGGGTTTATTTATGGCAGTGCCCATTATATCTTATCCAGAGAACTAGACCTTGAATAGAAATGACAAAAAATAATTGAAATGGCTGAAATGAAATTTTTGAAGTACGTAGTTCGCTGTAGTCTTAGAGATCATGTTAAAAGTGAACAATTAAGAGAGCAACTAAAAATATTTAATTTCAACGATAAAATCAGGGAGTGCAATATGGCCCGGCAAGATCATATCTCTCAAATGCCAGAAGACTTACCAAACAGGCCTTGCAGTACAAACCAGTTGGTAAGAGAGAAGTTGGAAGACGCTGGGAAGACCCTTCTGAGCCAAAACAGGCCTATTTGGCCCATCTTAAAGGTTGATAATGATAAATTAAAAAAAAGATTCCTCCATGTATCATTGTTAGGTACAAAGGATAAATATATTAACAAACACTTTAAATTAACTATTGCCTCAACTTTCTGTACGTATTAGAACAGATTAAGGACAACATACAACCCTGGAAGATGTTCTGCAGGGATTCCAGGCAAGCAGAAGTTATTCTCACCTGCTTGAGGATAGGTCACAGGCACACCACATATGGGTATCTTTTGCATGGTGACCTGGCACCTGTCTGAACAATGTGCAGCGCACAACTCTCACTGTAGCATATTCTTCTCGATTGTCTGCACTATGCTCGTGAATGCCAGTCCCTTGGCATGGGCATCACACTGCACTTGATTCTCAATAATGACCCCGTACCTATAGACAAGGTGCTGCAGTTTGTCTCTGAAATTGGGTTTGCGAAGCAAATTTAACTTATATTTTATATTTGGGCTTTTAGTTTTACTATTTTAGACTATCACCTTATTGGTTTTACCATTTGCTTTTAGTATTGTAACGTTTTACTGTTTTAATATTCACTTTTCACATGTTAACTCTTTTACCATTCCCTTTTTTTAACGTCTTAGTGCTTTAAATTTTTCATTTTGTGTTTTAGCTTTAGCCTATTAAGCCCATAAGTTTATGAATTTTTTAGACTTCAAGATTTGACTTGGGGCCCAAATGACCTAGTTGTCGATGGGCCCTTAAGCCCTATTCATTCACTCACTCACTCACTCACTCACTCACTCACTCACTCACTCACTCACTCACTCACTCACTCACTCACTCACTCACTCACTCACTCACTCACTCACTCACTCACTCACTCACTCACTCACTCACTCTTTCAACACAAAAAATAAACATAAATTAGACTGAGATGCAGATTAACTCTTAGAGCAAATACTTGTTTTTATAAGGGTATTAACATGTTCAACATATTACCTGAGTCAGCAAGGGTTGTCCCAGTAAATAGACTAAAAGCATGTGTTCAAAGCTGGCTAATAAATAGGCCATTTTATTCAGTAGTGAACTTATGAACATTACTCATACTATATGCAACTTACTTTGTATTACCTTATGTAATGTGTTTATCAATTCTTATAAATTAATAATTTGTGTTTTGATGACTGTACTCCACCTTGTTTAAAAGGCCAATATTTCTATATTAAAATTAAATAACAAATAAATTTTAAAAAAATCAATAGGTTGGTTCACCTTTAGAGCTGTTTTCCTCAGATATGATTTCTTACACATTTTGCACAAGAAAAAGATTTCGACTGCAACTAATTTTAGCTTGCAGGTGTGTTACTTTTTATGCAGTTATTCAAACCATAGCTCATTTAAATTGAAAATTAGCTTTAAAAAGTTTTGATTAACAGAAAATAAAAAGGAAAATAATAAATTAATAATTCAATTTTTACAATGATTTTCAATGCTTTCAAACATGCACTAGAAGAAATGTTAGGTATGAACAGTATGCAATAAAAAATAACTCATGCCTATTAAATTAACGTACCTGAAACTTTTGAAGCTAAATTAAAATCTGATGTGTTGCACTCGCATGACTTTCTCTACTCTTGTACTAACCATTCTTACAAGTTCTTAGTCCTATATCTTCCTCACATTAGTTGAGATAAACATTTGCATGAATTCCTTGTAGATATAAGAGACATTGGGAATACACAGAAGTGTGACTGTATGCCTTATCTTGGTGCACCCAGACCTTGGTTTTGTCTCTCTCATAGAGATCCGGGATTTCAGTGTGTTAAATTGGGGTGAGAACCTCTTCCTGATAATACTTGGAATTGATTTTGGCCTCTTTAGCAACTCTACGAATTATCAGTTCCTCATTGAAGCAGTAACCAGCAATGACCATAAATCTCTTTGAGAAACTTTCTCTGCATCCTGCATACAATTTTTTAAAATTCTTTCTACCCGTTGATCGGCAGTAAATTGCACGCAGTTTGTGACAGTGACTAAGATATGCATATGCCTCATCTATTGTAACCACAAATTTCCATATTTCTCCTGCCAGGTACTTCCCGTAGAGCTTCCTACTGTTGGTGCGATGTTCAAATATGTGACGTGTCAACTTTTAAACTCAACCTTTGTGACATTTCTCAACATTTAAATCTTTGTTTACAATGGTGCCAACAGTTTTGGGGATCTTCCCAATTTGTTTGCAATGGTCTATTGTGTGACTGGATTATTGCCAGAGATAAGGACCCTGATCTTCCTTATTACCTCTGGAGAGCGTGTTGTAGCAGGTTGTGGGTTTGCCTGCTTTCTTCCGTTTGGAATTAATTCCATGTGATCCTTTCCCTTTTTATTCAACACTGAGCTAATCCCGTACTTTCACACAACAAAATTTTGCTT
This sequence comes from Tenodera sinensis, assembly GCA_030765045.1. Classification (NCBI taxonomy): domain Eukaryota; kingdom Metazoa; phylum Arthropoda; class Insecta; order Mantodea; family Mantidae; genus Tenodera; species Tenodera sinensis. Next base: position 51,873,258 of record CM060967.1, read on the forward strand.
CTTGCATGCATCAATAATAGCAGAATAATTATAGTCTGCATCTGAAAGGGCAGTAATGGAGCCTTCCCAATATAGTTCTATTTGCTTAGGCATAGTGAGAGCCACACACGTCCTACTGCTATGAAGGCAGCACAGTAACTGGGTTGTTTGTCTTGCAAATGCTTAATCTTGCTGCACATGCAAAATGCACCAATCATATTTGCAATTCGTTATCAGAGATCGGAAACAACCCTCTGTATAACCAACTTCTTCCATCTTTATTTGTAATTGATTCAATACAAAATTGTTCAAATTTGAATCAAGTTATGCTAGCAGTATTAGTTTAAGACATGTTAGAAAAATATAAATGCATGCTAGAAAGAAATAGCCTTCTAAAATGGGTTCTTTTGTTTTCAGATCCTTCAGAACAGAAACCAGCACGGCCTCTGTCATCTCCGAACTCATTGTCAGTTGGCACCATTCCTCCACCTCCACCCTCCCAGCAGCAGCTGGATGATAAGAAAGGGAAAGACAATGGACCAAGTTACCCCACATTGACACGCTTGGCTTCATTCATGATGCGGCAAAATCAGAATCAAAATCAAGCAGTAAATGAAAAGGGAAAAGGCAAGGATAAAGGTGGAACCAACTCTCTACCAAGAACCCACCATCATGGTGTAAAAGCCAACAAACTTCAGATAGACAGGGAAGCACTCCGCAATCTTCAGATTTCAAACCCCATTCCACAACAAGACATAGAAGTGCCAGAAAATGCAGTGCCAGTACGACCAGCTCCAAGTCCCCCTGCTGACGCAGAGGAGGGATCAAATAAGCAGGTTGTAATGCGTGCACAGAGTTTGAGAGACAAAGGACCAATAACACAGCGTCCAAACATACCAACATTTGGTTCCATGCGACAACCTGGAACTGGGGGTAGTGGAAGAGCAAAACGTCCTACAAGCATACCTGCTGGAGCCCGCCCAACTTCTCCGCCTCCTCCACGTCCTCCTCCACCACCTCATACTGGAAATAAACCTGGAGACCTACCTACAGGTATCATTGGCATGCCAGGATACCAGAATCCTCCAGCAGTGTCCCAGACTGATTACTGTTATGACGACTGCTTCAATCTGCTCTCTGATGATGCTGCACCATTGGCCAATATAGATGAAGAAAGCAGTCCTAACAGTGGCGATAACATATATGCTGTCATAGAAGAAAGTCCAACAGATCGCAGCAGAAAGAAAATAGTTGGGAGTTCCTCTCCAGTTTCAGAGTACGCAGCACCTGTGCCACCCAAAATAGGTGCTGGAGTTGATAGCGTTAGAAGCCCAGGCTCAAAGTTTGAATATACCTCTCCCAATTTTAGTGAATACAAATCTCCAAAACCAGTAGAGAATAGCATATCAGCAGGAAGTGTTGAATCTGTGGGTTTACTGTCGGAAATCGTCAACGAGATACAAGCAAGAAACATGGAATCCATTTATAGCTCCTCTACCTTTGGAGGAAAGAAGAATGGTGAAGGGTCAGATATTGATGATGCATCATCTACAATCACGGCTACAGACTCCTCAGTTGCAGGCTCTATCTCGTCTCCAAGACTTTTCCGAGATAAATCAAGTGCAATAGCATCTTCTAATAGCTCTCTTGGAACTTATGTTAATGCTTCTAATATATACCGGCCAAGCAGCAGCTTGTATAGTAATATGTCAATGCGAAACAATGCAGCCAGTTCTCCACAACCTAATTCTACCAAGTCAAGTAATAGCTCTGCAAGCTCCAGCAGTGGATATTTAAGTCCAACATCCATTAATATTACCAAGCCAGCACCTGCACTATCATCTACTTCAAGCTCTGCACCTTCTACAACAGCACCAGCTAAAGATTTCAGCACATTTAAATCTCCAAGTACCACAGCAAATGTTTCTGTTCCTAAAACAACAGCACCAACATTATCTGCAACAACTACATCATCTACAGAAGCAAAGAAACCAACTCAGACAATTACAGCTTTACCAGAGAATGTATCATCCTACAAACCCTTTCATTCAACACTTCAGAGGTCTTTAGGGCCTCTAGCTTCTAGTTACAGAAATGCAAACTCAACTCCAACACCTGTAAGTAACACTGATGCAACAAAAGTAGCAAGTTCACAGAATACCACAGCTGAGCAGGGGGTACCACCAGCTGTACCCAGCAGAAATTTGCCTACAAAAGAAACTGTAAACAATAAGGTTTCTCCCTCTCCTGTGGCACAAAAATCTTCACAAAATGAGAAGACTGCCAATCCCACTACTTCAAAACCAGTGACTGCTACACCATCAACCACTACACAAACAAATCGTCCATCTCTAAGTCGTTCCACTACACCTCCTAGTCTTTCAACAAAGTTATCCACAGCAGGAAGCAATTCTACAAAGGGAACCAGTTCAACCTCAGCTGCAAAAGGACCTCCAACTGCAACTGTCAACAGCAGTGCACTACATAACAGAGGCAAAATACCTCCTAATATAGGTTCAAGAGGTCAGACACCACCTGCTAGTAATAGTCCTGATTTAGTTTCCAGTTGTGGCACCTCAGCTGCAAAGGCAGATGTGAAGAAAACTCCTGACGTAGTCAGCGGCCCTACAAGACCTCTGCCCAGCCTTCCTGCAAGAAATACTCCAACAAATACTTCAACTTCTGGATCAGGCAGAGGTGCATCCTCTAGTGGAAGTAGTGTTGGGAAACCGTTAGTGGGTCCTGGAAATAGACAGTCACCAGTAAGTTCTTCATTTAGATCCAGCACAAGTTCAAAACAACCCCAAACAGCACCAAAACCATCATTATCAAGACAAAGTCCAGTGGGGAACAATATGAGTGCTGCTAAGGATGATAGTATAGGGAAGGGGAGGGGAATAAGCTTGAATAAGTCAGCATCAGATGTAGGAACTAGGTCAATGCCACCAGCTGCTCGTGCTGCTGCCAGCAAACTGTCACATGTTGCATCGCTTCAACAGAAATTTGAAACTGCAGCGGTGCATGAGAAAGCGGGAAATGTGGCAAATAAGGCTGCAGTAAGTGCTAGTGCCAAGACTAGAGGTGTTACTGCAAATGCTAAATCTGCTGAATCAGCGACTGGAAAGGGTACAGGATTTAAAAAGTAAACATTTTTTATTGCAGCATAAATATGCAGATTGTTCAGTGTATATTAGCCTTACTAGTCAAGATGTGATTGACACAATGCATAAAAAGACATTGAATTGCAATGTGTGAGGAACATCAGATGCTGGAAATAGTTTATTTGGTAACAGACTTCAAAACCAAATAAACAAGTGATTCCAGAATTTCTGTGTATGAACTACTTGGGTGTATAAATGTGAAAACATAGGAGGACATTTAAATGTAGCATCATGTGCAGATGGTGCAACAAGACACATATTTGTAATTATTTCATCAGCATATCCTTAAAGAGATCTGAAGACAATTTGTAGATATGTAACAATTAAGTCTGTGAATGATACCATAGTGTAATTAAGAAGTATCGGAAACGATTTGATATTATTGTATAAAGCCACGATAATCAGTATTTGCTTTCAAAAGTTCACTTTTTGGCATCTTCAGCACATTTCAGCCTTTGAAGTAGCAAGTTTGTTTTAACATATTATAACATAGTTTCATACCAGAGAGGCAACATGTAATTTGTCATCAGTGCTATAGAACAGTGATTCCCAATATGTTTCCAAAGCTCAGTGGAATATGTCAAGAAATTTCCTAATCTCAAAATGCATTTTATGGAAATTAAAACCTCCGCAAAAAGTTGAAGTTGCTATTACAAATAGAAATTAATGTCCATATCCATGCTGCAAATAGAATTTCAAATCAAATTTGTAGATCCCTTCATTCTAATGGGTGGAATAGCTATTTATCTGTGATGGTACTATTACTTTGTACTGTTGTTTGAGATCATCATAACATACAATTAGGCAAAACTAGATAGATCAATATGGTCCAGTTGCCTGGCTTCTACGAGCACTGGATTTTCCACTAAATTGTTCCTTTTTTTGTTCTTTCTCTGTGGTTGCATGCAGAATGTGGTTAACCAGATAAAAGGCAATTGATCAACTTGCTCAAGACACAAGAAATTTAAGTGATTATTATTTGTTTGTTTGTTTGTTAACGCTGTCAATTGCTAGGATCATATCAACATCACTGGTATGCCAGAAGTTCGTCCTGCAGGAGTTTTTACATGCCAGTAAATCTGACGTGGGGACTTAAAAGCCATCAGTCTGGGTTGGTTTTGAATGCTCAACCATGGGATCAATAGGCCAGTGTCTAGCAAACAAAAATTTAATAGATACCAGGTGTGGCTGATGTATAGTATACCAGAAAGTGATTCATAAGTATCATTTGTGAAACAAAGTTGAACCTCCTTTATTTTCCCAACTTCAAGAATTCTTACTGATTATTGAATGTTTATTTCTTAGAAATATAATTAAGTCACAGTCAAAACTCACCCAGAAGAAGTAGGGATTGAAATTATTGTGCATGCAACATGGAAATGGTACATTTTTTAATATGAATTTCTACTCGGATCATCATCTCAGTCCCCTCTACAAATACTAGAATATAAAACTAGGAGATTCTAAACATTCTGTATGTTAAACATTCATGTTTTTGTCAAGAGGCAATTAATATAACTTATTCTATGACTTTGCGTACAATATTTGTATCTCCCAATTACCAGAAATTGAGATCATTGCCAATGATTGTGTTGATATCAAAACTACATACATGTATCAAAACTATTTTAAGTGCTTTTTTCCCACTTTATAAGAACAAATTGTTCTCAAAAACCAGAGTATTGGGACCAAATTTGAAATGAGAAGGTAAAATTAAAACATACAAAACAAGTGTAATCTAAGCATACATTTTCCAAAATGGAGCGTAGTTCATAATTTATTTATTAAATAACATTACATTTATTATGTTTAGTCACATTTTAATTATTATTGCAAACATGGTTTCAGTGAGTTTTAATATTCCCATGTATATCAGTTTCTGCTGCGTGACAATGAGTTTTATACAGCATTATTTCCTTCATAGCTTTCCATTCCAGAATCCCCAACAATAAATGTGAAATTGTGATGAGCTTGAGAATGATTTAGTTAATAATTGGTTTAAGTCTACTCCATCAGCAGGCATTATTAAAAGTATTTTAACTACCTCCTTCAGTTGCATATTTGATACAAGCTTTATTAATGTTTTAATTTCATAAATATATTGGAAACAGATAATAGAACAGTATACAAAGAAGGAAAAAGGTTAGTTGGCATTTGCTCTTCCTTCGTTTACTTTCTCTGGTGCTTACCTAAATATTGCATTTGACCCATAAATTTTATGGGTGAGTGAGTAGGTTCATAACATCAACAACTAAAGTTTTATATTGAAATTAGAAAATCTACACTTTGAGGTTGGGCCCATCAAAAATGAAAGAACAGAGAACATAGAGCTCATTAAAATATCTACTTTACATTAATTTTTTTTTCCCCTTGGCATTAATTATTTGTAATATATTTGCCATTGTATGTTTAAATTTTCTCAGTTTAAGTTGTAATGTAAAATGTTTACTTGTTATTACTAAAAATGAATCATATACAAACAATTTAAGGTTTGCATGAGTCAATAACATTAAAACCTACTCAGCAGGCTGGTATTGGTGGTCCCAGGTTTGATTCCTGTTGGATCAGCAACCTGACCTAGGTTTTGTTTGTTTTTATTTTTCAGGATACCTGAATCTAAAAAGAGAAACATGCTTAGATAAAGCACATCTAAACTGTATGACAATAACTTAAAATTTTGAAGAAATACAATTTTTATTTAGTAAGGGGTCTTGACAGAATGTCCCATTATCTATCACAAAAAACCCTTTGTATAGAAAACATTTTTTTAATTTGTAAAGTTGTTAGTCGCAGAATAAAAGAAATGGAAAATGGATAAGAATATAGGTTTCTGTGTTAACTGTTAATGCAGAGTGTACATATAATCAAAATAACAATAAATAATTCAAAATTTACTTCAAATTAAAAGATTATGGACATAGGTATATCATCACTATAAAAAGGTTGGGAATCACTGTTATAGAATCTTATTTTTAAAGATGCAGACAACACACAGACTAAAAATAAATATTAAATAAAAATCTTAATCTGGTTAACTTCATTTTGCAACCTACAGAATTATATTTTTAATTGGTATACTGGATATTGAGGAATATTTAAGGCTGGAATGTGCTGAATAAAGCTTTAATTATTATTAGTATATACTAAAAGAAGACTATTTGTTTTTCATTGTTCCATTGTTCAGCAAATAGGATGAGCACATGCTTTGCCTTGTCTTCCCCTTCTTAAAAGTGATTGCGCTTATGAACTCTGGTATTGAAACTGTACTTGTCTGTTCATACTTTATTACCATTATTGTTATTGGTAATAACAATATTTGCAATCCTGTTCAATGCATACATGAGACATTTGTCTACGTCATATTCTGAATTTGAATACCGGTTATGTTTTGCAAGGACTAAAAGGTACCAATGATAAAATGTCTCTCTGTCGATGTTTTTAAGGAACTCAATTAAAACTCTGTGATATATATGTAATTCTTATGTCATAACTTTATTTCTAGTTCATCTCTCTGTTAGAAACTTATAATGTTTTATGATACATATATTTTTAACAGTGCATTTGTTAATCTAATGGTACAAGAAAATACTCTACCAAAAGCAAATTTGCATGCTAAAATGTAGAATTAAAGCTCTTAGCACAGAGTACAGCACCATTTAATCTCTGCATATCATTGCTTGACTAAATATGATTGGTTGTGAAGCATTATTACTAGCCTTAGCTGAAATAACAATAGAAGTAAAATTTATATTGTGATCAAAAATTCAATGAAAGCAATCCTATACATAAAGTATATTTATTAAAACAGATGAATGAATGTGCTTATTACAAATGGGAGAAGAAATGCACCTGGTTCAGCTAAATAAACATTTGTGGATTTCATATAGAACAGAGTATTTATATGTCATAACATATAGCAAGGTAAATATATTTGGACATGTTCCACACAGTTTTTGATGTACACAAAGTTGTATTATGATTGTCAATGGTGAATGTCTAAAATTCTTCATAATGGTTGCTGCAAAATACGGCTTTAAAATTCTGCAGCTGTATAAAGTTAATTTTCACTTAGAAAGTAGCATTAAATCATTATTAGAAAAAAATGAAAATCTGCATAAAAAGTAATTTCTTGTATTGACCAAAAGAAAGTAAAAGATTAAAAAAAGTTATTGTAATAAATAAAATATGATAATAATTGGTAGTATTTTGTTTGCAGCATAATTTAATCAATTTAACGCACTATCTCGAAGAATGTCGAGTTGAAATTTGACACCAATTTTACTTAAATTTAAAAGCAGAACATATTTCAGAAGCTGTTGATTCTATCCTCAATGTGGATCCAACTGGCAACACTGGAGACAATTAAGGGTGGTGGTTGCAGAAGTAGCATCTGGTCTTGTGATGAAAGTATGATGGGAGGATTTCAAAGTTCATAACACATTCCTTCCTTTTGATTGTGGACATCAGTCCCACCAATATGCCATTTTCAGCAGTCTTGCCTACAGATTGGTGAACATACCTCCCAGTAAAGAACAATATTGACAAGAATGACCACATTTTTTTCATATGATTCTACAGATGCAAGCCCAACTTGAATGAGATTGCAAAATTTCATAAACAAAAGCACGCTACACTCTGCACATAAGATCTACACCAGAAATTTGTAAAATTCACGTACCACCTAGATTCAATGACAGTTTCAACAAAATTTGTAAGAAATACAACATAGGTTTGGCTTCACAGAAGAAGTATATAGGCCAGAATTCACTTAATTCTGGAAGACAAATACCATCAGAACAAAAATCAAGTATTTATTTAATAAAATGTGAAAATTATAACCTGATATATGTAGGCAAAACAAAAATAAACATTGAAACCAAAAGGAAAGAACACTTATTTGTATTTCCAATAAACAAGTAGAAAATTCAGCTCTAGCAAACCATTTTTGGACAATATCAATCTTGAAGTAACTATTGAGAAATGTCAATTGGTCTGCAGAACTGGAAGTCTGGGAAAACACATACATCAAAAGGAAGGAGTATGTTATGAATTTAGAAATCTTATCATTGCACAACCTCTATAGTTTCATCACAAGAAGACATGACACCAATCTCACGTGTAATCCTGTCTCTAGTGTTGACAATCCAGCTGATGGAAGAAATAGCTTCTGAAACATGTTTCACTTTTAAATTTAAGTGGGTCAAGTTAGTATCACAAATATGGCTCAACAATCTTTCAAGTATTGTTTCACTTCACTGTTTCCAACTTCTGATCACAATATCATTTACTGTCTTGTTGCATGTACAATATTGTCACTCGGAGCATGCGAAGAGTATCAACACCAAACATACTCAGTAAATCTACTTACAAATTCACCACTTTTTATAGTGCTAAATCAATTAGGGCATTCATTTGTTCCAAGTAACACTCATTCATATTGTGATACAGCTATGGGCCTCAGTTATATAGAACAGGGCTGGCAAATGTTACTCAGCAGGTGTGAAGAGAGGAGTCGCCTCTTCATAACTGCAGTAGCATGTGAGCTAGAATAGCTTTTTGATTTGTTTTCCCTGCCTTTCCACTTTCGTGGTTACGAAGGAAGGGGAAGTCGAGGAATGTCTTCACACCTGCTGAGTAACGTGCATCAGCCCTGATTAGAAGGTGCCAACTGATCAAATGAAGAAATAACCTGACAGGATAGTGCTTTCACCTAGTGTAAACACTAAAAGTATCATCAAGAGATAATGTGATTGTTCTGAAACATTCTTTCTCCCACCCCAGAACATTGCATAACTCTTTCAATAACTCCAGTGACTATATAAACAAGCATGCTTCCAAGAGTTAATAGACAGTGTGTTGCTGTTCTTTACACAACATCAAGTACTGATTATTCAGGGTGTTCCTCAGGCAGGGAGTGGTAGCTCCAGTAATCCAGCTACCTGGAAGCCAGGTGAAGAGGATGATTTGAAGTCTGAGATTCTGTCTCACATAGACAGGTCGACCACCCTAAGCTCAAAGATAGCACTGAGTACCCAGCACTTTGTTGCATCAAGTACTCGATCACAAGTACGCGCACTTATATAGCTGCTGGACTTTTTGAAAGAGTTCTGCAATGTCCCAGAGGTAGGAAGCGAAAATAATCCAGAACAATCACATTATCTCTTGATAACACTTCTGGTGTTTACACTGGGTAAGAATATTAACCCATTGAGTTATCTCTTAACCCAGCCAGTTGATCGGTCAGTGCCTTCTATATCCACAGCTGCAGCATAATATCTTAACGGCTTCACATACAGCATTTAGTCAGAGAAGCTCGGAGTCCACTAAGATGAATGGAACAGAAGTGCTCTCATTTATAACACCTAAAGCTATTTGAATTTTTCAGTTCTGATTTTACAAATGCTCTGTACAGATGGCTCCAAATGTTTCCTGGGTCATGCCATGGGGAGGAAAGCAGGGTACCTAACTAGAAGTTATGCCAGGTGGAGTCACAAAGATCAACTTGCCATAGATCATAGTCTACAAGATTGAGGGATGTAATGTTTAAATTAAAATTATTTTGTTGTTTAACGACGCTGTCAATTGCCAGGATCACATCAGCGTCGCCAGTGTGCCGGAGTTTTGTCCCGAAGGAGTTCTTTTACATGCCAGTAAATCTACTGACATGGAGCTGTCATTTTTAAGCACACTTAAAAACCATCGGTCTGGGCCGGATATGAACCCACAACCTTGGGGTTAGTTGGCCAGCGTCTAACCAACTGAGCTGCCCAGACCGACGAGGAATGTAATGTGTTTGCCGTTCTAAAGAAAATATCATTCCAACATACTCATATTTCTCTTACACTTGGTAATAAGAAAATAATCTCTATGTAAAGAAAAAGACATTAACGTTATAAATCCAGAACAAACTCACAACAACATAAGCGAGGATGGAAAATAAATATTCAGGATTAGAGGCATCAATCATATCACTGCATAATGAAATTAAAGTTTCAAAATGTAAAACATTTTAATGTATTGGTTTTTAAAACTGTCTAAAGCATATAAATAATTTCTCCATACAGATTTATAACCCCCACATAGATTGTCCTGAAAAGTTGTGATTGTTAACTTTTAATAATTCTACATTAACGTTTTTATAAATATTGAAGAGACTTAGCAGTAATAGTAACCGCTTTTTAGAGAGCACCATATTTTTATGTTTTGGCAGTTACATCGCTCTCTCACAACCCCCAGAATGTCTGGAGGACCACACCTGTCAGTTTGCGGGTCTCACCGAGAGAGTTATCAAAATAAATTCACCAACCATATCCTCTGATTACCAATCAGAGGACGTATTACATGCCATGGCAGGTCAGCATGTTAGTGGTTAAGAGTTTATAGAGAAATTAGAGCAATAGGTTGCAAAAATAAAGACTCCTAGCCCTCAGGAACCCTAATAGCATCGGGGTCAGAAGAGAACAAGAGATGGCCAAGGTAAGGTAAGATAGAAAAGCTACAGTGAGGAGCAAAACACCAGTAAGTGGAAGTAATGTTCTGCTCAGCTTGGGTACCTTGTGGTCGCCATGCACATATCCCCTAGACAGAGACCCCTGAGTATACAGATCTAGTGTAGTCTATGTGAGCCTATACTGGTCTATAGTCATATACAGATCTGGTGTACCCTATGTGAGCCTATACTAGCCCATCTCCTCAGTCTATACTTATATACAGATCTGGTGTAGCCTATGTGAGCCTATACTAGCCTATCTCCTCAGCCTATACTTGTATACAGATCTGGTGTAGCCTATGTGAGCCTATACTAGCCCATCTCCTCAGTCTATACTTATATACAGATCTGGTGTAGCCTATGTGAGCCTATACTAGCCTATCTCCTCAGCCTATACTTATATACAGATCTGGTGTAGCCTATGTGAGCCTATACTAGCCTATCTCCTCAGTCTATACTTATATACAGATCTGGTGTAGCCTATGTGAGCCTACACTAGGCTATCTCCCCAGCCTATACTTATATACAGATCTGGTGTAGCCTATGTGAGCCTATACTAGCCCATCTCCTCAGTCTATACTTATATACAGATCTGGTGTAGCCTATGTGAGCCTATACTTGTATACAGATCTGGTGTAGCCTATGTGAGCCTATACTAGCCTATCTCCTCAGTCTATACTTATATACAGATCTGGTGTAGCCTATGTGAGCCTATACTAGGCCATCTCCTCAGTCTATACTTACATACCGATCCGGTGTAGCCTATGTGAGTCTATACTTGTATACTGATCCGGTGTAGCCTATGTGAGCCTATACTAGCCTATCTCCTCAGCCTATACTTATATACAGATCTGGTGTAGCCTATGTGAGTCTATACTTGCCCATCTCCTCAGTCTATACTTATATACAGATCTGGTGTAGCCTATGTGAGCCTATACTAGCCTATCTCCTCAGTCTATACTTATATACAGATCTGGTGTAGCCTATGTGAGCCTATACTAGCCTATCTCCTCAGCCTATACTTGTATACAGATCTGGTGTAGCCTATGTGAGCCTATACTAGCCCATCTCCTCAGTCTATACTTATATACAGATCTGGTGTAGCCTATGTGAGCCTATACTAGCCTATCTCCTCAGCCTATACTTATATACAGATCTGGTGTAGCCTATGTGAGCCTATACTAGCCTATCTCCTCAGTCTATACTTATATACAGATCTGGTGTAGCCATGTGAGCCTATACTAGCCCATCTCCTCAGTCTATACTTATATACAGATCTGGTGTAGCCTATGCGAGCCTATACTAGCCTATCTCCTCAGTCTATACTTATATACAGATCTGGTGTAGCCTATGTGAGCCTATACTAGCCTATCTCCTCAGTCTATACTTATATACAGATCTGGTGTAGCCTATGTGAGCCTATACTAGCCTATCTCCTCAGTCTATACTTATATACAGATCTGGTGTAGCCTTTGTGAGCCTATACTAGCCCATCTCCTCAGCCTATACTTATATACAGATCTGGTGTAGCCTATGTGAGCCTATACTAGCCCATCTCCTCAGCCTACACTTATATACAGATCTGGTGTAGCCTATGTGAGCCTATACTACCCCATCTCCTCAGCCTATACTTACATACCGATCCGGTGTAGCCTATGTGAGCCTATACTAGCCTATCTCCTCAGCCTATACTTATATACAGATCTGGTGTAGCCTATGTGAGTCTATACTTGCCCATCTCCTCAGTCTATACTTATATACAGATCTGGTGTAGCCTATGTGAGCCTATACTAGCCTATCTCCTCAGCCTATACTTATATACAGATCTGGTGTAGCCTATGTGAGCCTATACTAGCCCATCTCCTCAGTCTATACTTATATACAGATCTGGTGTAGCCTATGTGAGCCTATACTAGCCCATCTCCTCAGCCTATACTTGTATACAGATCTGGTGTAGCCTATGTGAGCCTATACTAGCCTATCTCCTCAGCCTATACTTGTATACAGATCTGGTGCAGCCTATGTGAGCTTATACTAGCCCATCTCCTCAGTCTATACTTATATACAGATCTGGTGTAGCCTATGTGAGCCTATACTAGCCTATCTCCTCAGTCTATACTTATATACAGATCTGGTGTAGCCTATGTGAGCCTATACAAGCCTATCTCCTCAGTCTATACTTATATACAGATCTGGTGTAGCCTATGTGAGCCTATACTAGCCCATCTCCTCAGCCTATACTTATATACAGATCTGGTGTAGCCTATGTGAGCCTATACTAGCCCATCTCCTCAGCCTATACTTATATACAGATCTGGTGTAGCCTATGTGAGCCTATACTAGCCCATCTCCTCAGCCTATACTTACATACCGATCCGGTGTAGCCTATGTGAGGCTATACTAGCCTATCTCCTCAGCCTATACTTATATACAGATCTGGTGTAGCCTATGTGAGTCTATACTTGCCCATCTCCTCAGTCTATACTTATATACAGATCTGGTGTAGCCTATGTGGGCCTATACTAGCCTATCTCCTCAGTCTATACTTATATACAGATCTGGTGTAGCCTATGTGAGCCTATACTAGCCTATCTCCTCAGCCTATACTTGTATACAGATCTGGTGTAGCCTATGTGAGCCTATACTAGCCTATCTCCTCAGTCTATACTTATATACAGATATGGTGTAGCCTATGTGAGCCTATACTAGCCTATCTCCTCAGTCTATACTTACATACCGATCCGGTGTAGCCTATGTGAGTCTATACTTGTATACTGATCCGGTGTAGCCTATGTGAGCCTATACTAGCCTATCTCCTCAGCCTATACTTATATACAGATCTGGTGTAGCCTATGTGAGCCTATACTTGTATACAGATCTGGTGTAGCCTATGTGAGCCTATACTAGCCTATCTCCTCAGCCTATACTTATATACAGATCTGGTGTAGCCTATGTGAGCCTATACTAGCCTATCTCCTCAGCCTATACTTATATACAGATCTGGTGTAGCCTATGTGAGCCTATACTAGCCTATCTCTTCAGCCTATACTTATATACAGATCTGGTGTAGCCTATGTGAGTCTATGCTTGCCCATCTCCTCAGTCTATACTTACATACCGATCCGGTGTAGCCTATGTGAGTCTATACTTGTATACTGATCCGGTGTAGCCTATGTGAGCCTATACTAGCCTATCTCCTCAGTCTATACTTATATACAGATCTGGTGTAGCCTATGTGAGCCTATACAAGCCTATCTCCTCAGTCTATACTTATATACAGATCTGGTGTAGCCTATGTGAGCCTATACTAGCCCATCTCCTCAGCCTATACTTATATACAGATCTGGTGTAGCCTATGTGAGCCTATACTAGCCCATCTCCTCAGCCTATACTTATATACAGATCTGGTGTAGCCTATGTGAGCCTATACTAGCCCATCTCCTCAGCCTATACTTACATACCGATCCGGTGTAGCCTATGTGAGGCTATACTAGCCTATCTCCTCAGCCTATACTTATATACAGATCTGGTGTAGCCTATGTGAGTCTATACTTGCCCATCTCCTCAGTCTATACTTATATACAGATCTGGTGTAGCCTATGTGGGCCTATACTAGCCTATCTCCTCAGTCTATACTTATATACAGATCTGGTGTAGCCTATGTGAGCCTATACTAGCCTATCTCCTCAGCCTATACTTGTATACAGATCTGGTGTAGCCTATGTGAGCCTATACTAGCCTATCTCCTCAGTCTATACTTATATACAGATATGGTGTAGCCTATGTGAGCCTATACTAGCCTATCTCCTCAGTCTATACTTACATACCGATCCGGTGTAGCCTATGTGAGTCTATACTTGTATACTGATCCGGTGTAGCCTATGTGAGCCTATACTAGCCTATCTCCTCAGCCTATACTTATATACAGATCTGGTGTAGCCTATGTGAGCCTATACTTGTATACAGATCTGGTGTAGCCTATGTGAGCCTATACTAGCCTATCTCCTCAGCCTATACTTATATACAGATCTGGTGTAGCCTATGTGAGCCTATACTAGCCTATCTCCTCAGCCTATACTTATATACAGATCTGGTGTAGCCTATGTGAGCCTATACTAGCCTATCTCCTCAGCCTATACTTATATACAGATCTGGTGTAGCCTATGTGAGTCTATGCTTGCCCATCTCCTCAGTCTATACTTACATACCGATCCGGTGTAGCCTATGTGAGTCTATACTTGTATACTGATCCGGTGTAGCCTATCTGAGCCTATACTAGCCTATCTCCTCAGCCTATACTTATATACAGATCTGGTGTAGCCTATGTGAGTCTATACTTGCCCATCTCCTCAGTCTATACTTGTATACAGATCTGGTGTAGCCTATGTGAGCCTATACTAGCCTATCTCCTCGGTCTATACTTATATACAGATATGGTGTAGCCTATGTGAGCCTATACTAGCCTATCTCCTCAGTCTATACTTACATACCGATCCGGTGTAGCCTATGTGAGTCTATACTTGTATACTGATCCGGTGTAGCCTATGTGAGCCTATACTAGCCTATCTCCTCAGCCTATACTTATATACAGATCTGGTGTAGCCTATGTGAGCCTATACTTGTATACAGATCTGGTGTAGCCTATGTGAGCCTATACTAGCCTATCTTCTCAGCCTATACTTATATACAGATCTGGTGTAGCCTATGTGAGCCTATACTAGCCTATCTCCTCAGCCTATACTTATATACAGATCTGGTGTAGCCTATGTGAGCCTATACTAGCCTATCTCCTCAGTCTATACTTATATACAGATCTGGTGTAGCCTATGTGAGCCTATACTAGCCTATCTCCTCAGTCTATACTTATATACCAATCTGGTGTAGTCTATGTGAGCCTATACTAGGCTATCTCCTCAGTCTATACTTACATACCGATCTGGTGTAGCCTATGTGAGCCTATACTAGCCTATCTCCTCAGTCTATACTTATATACCGATCTGGTGTAGCCTATGTGAGCCTATACTAGCCTATCTCCTCAGTCTATACTTACATACCGATCCGGTGTAGGCTATGTGAGTCTATACTTATATACTGATCCGGTGTAGCCTATGTGAGCCTATACTAGGCTATCTCCTCAGTCTATTTATTTATTCATCCACTGATCATTTTACATGACATGGGATATATCATATATAGCACACATAATTAATACATAATTATTATACAAAATACAATAGTACAACCTTGTATCATTTATGTAGTTTACAATGCCATTGGTTATTACAAGATATACTATACTTATATACCGATCTGGTGTAGCCTATGTGAGCCTATACTACCCTATCTCCTCAGTCTATACTTATACACAGATCTGGTGTAGCCAATGTGAGCCTATACTAATCTCTCCAGCCTATACTTATATACAGATCTGGTGTAGCCTATGTGAGCCTATACTAGCCTATCTCCTCAGCCTATACTTGTATACAGATCTGGTGCAGCCTATGTGAGCCTATACTAGCCCATCTCCTCAGTCTATACTTATATACAGATCTGGTGTAGCCTATGTGAGCCTATACTAGCCTATCTCCTCAGTCTATACTTACATACCGATCCGGTGTAGCCTATGTGAGTCTATACTTATATACTGATCCGGTGTAGCCTATGTGAGCCTATACTAGGCTATCTCCTCAGTCTATTTATTTATTCATCCACTGATCATTTTACATGACATGGGATATATCATATATAGCACACATAATTAATACATAATTATTATACAAAATACAATAGTACAACCTTGTATCATTTATGTAGTTTACAATGCCATTGGTTATTACAAGATATACTATACTTATATACCGATCTGGTGTAGCCAATGTGAGCCTATACTAATCTCCCCAGCCTATACTTATATAGAGATCTGGTGTAGCCTATGTGAGCCTATACTAGCCTATCTCCTCAGCCTATACTTGTATACAGATCTGGTGCAGCCTATGTGAGCCTATACTAGCCTATCTCCTCAGTCTATACTTATATACAGATCTGGTGTAGCCTATGTGAGCCTATACTAGCCCATCTCCTCAGTCTATACTTATATACAGATCTGGTGTAGCCTATGTGAGCCTATACTAGCCTATCTCCTCAGTCTATACTTATACACAGATCTGGTGTAGCCAATGTGAGCCTATACTAATCTCCCCAGCCTATACTTATATACAGATCTGGTGTAGCCTATGTGGGCCTATACTAGCCTATCTCCTCAGCCTGTACTTTACTTCTATACAGATCTGGTGTAGCCTATGTGAGCCTATACTAGACTATCTCCCCAGCCTACACTTATATACAGATCTGGTGTAGCCTATGTGGGCCTATACTAGCCTATCGCCTCAGCCTATACTTTACTTATATACAGATCTGGTGTAGCCTATGTGAGCCTATACTAGCCTATCTCCTCAGCCTATATTTTTAGTTCCTCACTAAAAAAAAGAAATTAATACAGCTAAAAAGAATCACTTTATTAATTTCTTAGACAAAATGGATTATAGGACAGATGGCAACAAAGCCCATAAGTTCATAAAAAATGTCAAGGACAGGAGAGAAAGCAACAGCACACGTATCATACACAACAATAAAATATTAACAAATGGTGCAGCCATAGCCGAAACATTCAATAAATATTATGCTAATTCACATAAAGTAACAAAAAATAATAGAAAAGAACGTAAACAATTTAAGAAAGATTTGAAACAAGAGAATGTGATCCTAACACTCAATACAATATCTTTTATCAACATTTTAATATACAAGAACTGAACATTGCAATTAATAATCTAAAAAACAAAAAGTCTCCTGGACCAGATCACATACATCCAGAGTTCATAAAAAACCTTGGAAAAACAGCAAAACAACAACTACTAAAACTCTACAATCTATCCTGGAACACCACTGTACCTGCCGAATGGCAAAAAGCAATAATTGTCCCACTCTTGAAGAAAGATAAACAGCAACTGAAATAAAAAATTATAGACCAATAGCTCTTACTAGCATAATAGCAAAAGTGATGGAAAGAATGGTGTCAAATAAGTTAAATTGGTTTCTAGAATCCCAAAATTTAATTTCCCCATGTCAAGCTGGATTCAGAGTTCCACTCTACAAATGAGCAAGTCTTACTTCTCAGTCAAGAAATCGAAGACTCCTTCAATAGAAAAGAAGATAATTTATCAGTTTTTATTGATTTCCAAAGTGCATATGATTCTATATGCAGAACAAAACTACTAAAGAAAGTAAAACAAATAGGGATACAAGTTCCAATGTTTTCATGGCTATGTCATTTCCTGACACAACACTTTATTGCTACCAGATATGGATGGAATATAGCTACATATAAACAAGCACACTGTGGCCCACCACAAGGCGCAGTGCTCAGCACTACACTTTTTGATATATTTATTAATGATCTGCCACAACAAATAAAAAAATCAAGTGTGAAGTGTGCACTATTTACTGATGACTTAGTAATGTGGACTTCAAAACCAAAAAACAGAAGTATAGAACCAGAAAAAAACATGCAACAATCCTTAAACAACCTACAAAAGTGGACCAAAGAAAATTTAATGACTGTTAATACAACAAAATCAAACTACCAAATCTTTTCACTAAGAAAAAAACCACTAAAAATAAAACTAAATTTTGAGGGTCCAACAATTACCAGAAACAAAGGAAGCAAAGTATTTAGGAGTTACATTTGATACCAAACTTACACGGACCAAACAAATAGAAAATGTAATACAAAGAGCAGAGAGGCACCCTTCACTGTTAAAATGTCTATCAGGAATCTTCATTCCTGTTAGACGTTTTAACATGGATGTTCCAGAGCAATCTTAACACAACATACAATGTATATATAAGGCCATTACTTACTTACTGCAGCAATGTTCTTGTAACAGCAAACACAAAAAAAAATTCAAATCTTTCAAAACCAAAGTCTGAGATTAATTACAGGTGCTATCAAAACCACACCAATAGCAGCTATGGAAATACTAACCAACCAATACCCCATTGAATATGAAATACAAAAAGCGGCTCTTATTCAACACGAAAAGTTGATCAGACTCCCATTGAATACATGGCACAAGAGAAATTTTACACATACACTGAAGACTCAGGAGGGCTTTCTTTCCAAAATTCAAGACATCAAGAAGAATGTATACCTTCCTAATTCAAAGGAAAACTTCATATCTAAAGTCAATCCGACATAAACATTAGACATCACATATTATTTACACCTGACAGAAGAAGTTAAGAAAAGTGATACTCCAACTAGTGTTCTAAAATTATTGGCATTAGAGACAATCCATACTAGATTTCCAGAACACGAATGGCTCCATATTTATACTGATGGATCATTTATATCAAACCAAGATGGAGCAGGTGCTGGAGTCACATGTCACCTCTTTTCCTATTACAAATCTTTAAGTTATGGAACTACAAACTTTGATGGAGAAATTGAAGCAATTCGTATGGCCCTACAAAATCTTTTGTACAGAATTTCACATTTTCAGCAAGCAGTTATTCTCTCAGATTCCAGGGCAGTAATTATAGCAATTACTTCCAAGTTGTCACCAAAAAACCAAACAATTATAGAATGTTGGAAAATCCTTACCCATCTAACAGCACTTCAAAAACACCTAGTCTTCCAATGGATACCAGCTCACTGTGGACTGAGTGGTAATGAGAAAGCTGATTTTCTTGCAAAAAAAGGGTACCGGCAATGTGCAGGAATCAATGGTTAATCTACCATTTTATGCAGCTAAAAGATTAGTCAACTCTGAATTCAAAAAAATTATTGAAAAATATTACTATGAAAAATCAAAGAATAAAAGATGGGAACTACCAAACATTCAAACAGTAATTCCTGAGTATCCTCGAAAAACAGCAGTTGCAACCTTCAGGTTGATTACAGGACATGATTGTCTGGCAAAACATTTAAACAGAATTGGGATATATTCTTCACCACTCTGTCCTCTATGTGATCTGCAAGAGGAAATGGATCGAGACCACCTTCAAATGTGCCCGGCCACTTCTAATGCCCCATCCATCAGTGAAAAATATTGGAGAGCAAGAGGATTAATGATTTCATTGTCAGAAATACAGCATTAGCTAACAACAACATTAATGTTTTTGAGATGACTCATGCTACCATAAAATTATTCAACACAAGCTGAATGTTTTCATGTGCTCTATATTTTTCCCTCAATAATATTTATGCTATATATTATGGTTTTGCAGTTATATATAAAAAATATTGATAATGATGACTTCATATGCTTATTTATACAAAATTCAAGAATGCACTTTTTTCTTTTTTTCCCCTTTGTTTCAGGCCATCTATGGACCACATTAAGCAACTCACTGCATTCATATTCACTTCTTTTCTTTTTCCTTTATACCTTTTCAATATTTCAACCTGTCACTGATTTCTTCTTTCTGTCCAAATTGTAGTTATTTTAATCTTTTTTTTCTCAACCGAAAACCTTCGAAATTTTATATTAACTTTCTTAACTTTGCTCTATCTATATTATTTCTTCTGTTAATTCCATTTGAGTCTTTCCTTATCCCTTACATCCATTGCTTATCTTTCTTACTTTCATATATATGCTTGAAAATTTGTTTTCTAAGTCTTATTATCCATCCTCATTAAATGACCAAACCATCTTATTCTTCTTTTCCTGATTGTATCTGAAATCTTTTCACATTTTGTGAGGTAGAACTGGAACTTAAAAATTCAATGCCACAACTGGGATTTGAACCACAGGCGGCTGCTCTAACCATTGAGCTATTGTGACAAACTGTCAGAATGGCATTAAATTCTCAAACCAGTTCGTATTTCTCCTGGTAACCCACAAAGGCAGTCTCACATCCGACACAAATTTCCCCAATGGTAATTTACTATTGTAAGTACTTTATGTCCCAGGATTAAATAACCTTCAGATGGTAATTATTATTTATTTATGCCAACAAACTTACTGTTGGTGTTTTTATACGTTACGTTTAAATACGTCACACGGCCCGAAGTTGTCTTCCCCTGTTCTAGAAGCTACAAGTAAGATGTGGCCAATTAAACTTTCCTTTTAATTAACCTTGTCTTTTTATATAAAATGACCTTCCATATCAAATACCATTAGGGCTGAATAAATCAAAATACCTTCATTCATAAGCTCAAACCATTATGGCTTCTTCATCGTCTTCAGAGGAGGAGGAGAAGGAGGAGGAGGATGAGGAAGAGGAAGAAGAAACTATGAGATCTTATGATTGAGTAAATACCAATTACATATCTATGTCAATATAAATAATATAATATAAATATAATATAAATAATGGTTCATTCTTCTGCTTGTATTTCCTTCTTTTGTTCTTATTGTGGGGCTCATATGTAGTACCAACTGTGTTGATATATATTTATATAATTATGAGAAAGGCATAAAAGTAGTGTAGTCCAAGTAAATATGATCTTGTAGTCTAGTCTTTTGCTATGAAATGTGTTTATCGTCCCAGCATGAGAATAAGCTGTTAAAGTAATCACAATTAAGTGAATAAATAAACAAATAAATAAATAAAGGATAAACATGTAAACAATGTAATAGAAGTCTGAAAGGGGTGCAAATGTTGCAACAGTGCATTTTGCTATCATAGTGTGCTAGCACGCATAAGTGACCTCCGGTACAAGAAACCTGCTCCATACCTGCCCCTCCCACTGTCTCAAAAGACTGAACAAAGTATAATAGTCAAACCAGTCAAAGTAACCAGGGACAAATCCACATTCCCATTTAAAACTGAATCCTGATCACAGTAGACAGTGCTGGCAAATAATGTCTAATCTAATATATGACGTAACTACTAATAAATTTGTTGCTTAAAACAAATTATATATAATATATCCCAAGTGAACTCATATGAGTCTAACCTGGGACACACATATTACAATTATCATATGTAGAAGTAATGTAACAATAATGCTGAACTGTATTTAAAAGTTATGAATGTAGACCCAAGTATTGAAGCAATTAACTTGTCACAACTATCATTTATATGTAAATGGCAAGCATTTGAATCTTCAAAGTTCCCAAGTAGCCCTACTTTACAGTAACATCTTTTCTACACAAGATGAAGTAATCAAAATCATGGGGAAGAAAGTAGTTGAAGAAATAGTGACACAAGTTATTGGGGCTAACTGTTATTACATTGTTAACACAAGCCCTGGTATTGGACAATGAACAGTTAAGTTGTGTCTTGCATTGTCTCATCAAAGAGGGTTTAGCAGAAGAGGGGTTTGCTGAATTTGTACCCAATCCAGGACACACTGGCCAGGACATGGCAGATGCAGTAATCCACTTTGTAGATAGACATGGATTGAACATAATAAATACACAAGACAGAATTATGAAAAAGCACGAAGTATGTCCAGTACTTATTCTGACTAGCAACCTAGAATCAAACCTCTCACCTTATTCCTTGTTCAGCATACTCTGAATTTGGTGGGTGTAGGTGCAGCAACGTGCAGTAACCAAGTAAGTTCTGTTTTATTACATTTTGGAAAAAACATTTAATTTTTTCAGTGTTTCTAGTCATGAATGAATCACTTAAATACATTTTCAGTAAAGAGAACTTAAGAGTCACATCCCTTCTATAACATAATGGTTTGCTAGAGAAGCAGCTTGCAGAAGTCGATATCAAGGTAATCGTCAGAGCACTTTGTCAATGTCAGTGAATGAAAGTGAGAAGTATTTTTGTGAAATCTGATGCTAGAGGCATAATGAAGAAATTGTTAGTTTTAAGACATCTTTTATGACTGTAGTTTGGGATTCCATTTTTGAAAGAATCAGTGTTGCAAGTAAGCAATTACAAACAGCAGACATGGATATAAACAGTGTTATGAATTTATGCATAAGTCAGTTTCTTGGAAGAAATGTAAATGCGATATGAAGTTTTCGAGAATCTAGATAGAAACAATTTGAATCTCTTTCTTGTGAAATCCATCAAGAAAAATAAAATATTATTTCATGAATCTGATTCAGATATTGAAGGAACTGATGAATCAAATCTAGTTATTCTTCATTTTGATTTTGAATAAATTGATTGAAGAACTGAACAAGAGAGGTTATTCCTACAAGGACTTCAGTGAACCATGGAAGTTAAAGGAAACTTAAGATGTAATTGAGAGAAAATGTGTTTTACTCAATAGAAGAATTCAAGTATGCAGGTTTTATAAAATAATGTTTCATTAATTGGGCATTACTATTGTATCACATTACACCAACATTCATTGTATATATAATTTTCATATTGAAATTCAAATAATATAAATAATTATTGGTATGCCAAAGCCTTGTAATATTTATACAAATGGTGAATAAATAAATGAAAAAAAGAGACCATTTAGTTTTTATTTTTGTCATACCTAAGGAAGCTTAGTTTACCTGAAATCCAGGAAGCATCAATCAGATTGCAACAAGTCTACAGTTAGGCTCTTGAAGACTGAGCATTGTACTTGAATGCTTATGCTTCAAAAGGTATGTCTCTGATACAAAGAATGAAAATGTATCATACTGTCTTTCACAGGATAACAACAGCCTAGAGTTAATTAAGGAAATTGAAGCTATTAACAGTGAAGCAACAAGATTCTAAAGTAAGAACAAATTAGGAACTAAAAACTTCACTTATCTTAGTAATATTGCAAGTTCTTGGTGCAAAGCTGACTAAAGTTTCGAGTTGACTTCAACTCATTCTCAAAGCTATATATTATAGCTGACTGCTCATACGTTAACCCCCCCAGGACAACAGCCCATGAAGGACCAAGGCTTACCCCATGGCTGCTGTATCTTCACCTCTGCCGACTACAGGCATCATGAGTGGGGTGAAGAACTGGAGAGTGGGACATGGTCAGCACCCCAAGCCCTCACAGCCAAATTATCCGGCCTTCACGACCTGGGGTTGCTACCTCTTCATCAAGTAGCTCCTCAATTGGCCTCTCTGGGACCTAACAAGGCTGAGTGCACCCCAAGCCAGACTGGAAGCAGGGAAAAAATCCCTACACTGGTACCAGGGATTGAATTTTTGGATTGGTTTGGTTTGGTTTAAGGGCACTCAACTTCTAGGTCATCAGTGCCCTTAAAAGATTCATGGCAATAGCCAGATATAAATTTCACTCAAAAAATAAAAATACTAGCAACAAGAAAAGTATACAAAGGTAAAAAGCAGTGGCAATAGCCAGATATGAAACAAGGTGATAAATACGTCCAAAAGCAGAAACAGATAATTAAAATTTTAAATCCTCAAATTGATATTGCACTCCGCAAAAAAATTAAAAACTCTATCAACCACTGTTTTGTCGTCCGCTAGGACCTCTGCAAGTCTGGCAGGCAGCTGCAGAGAATTCCGAAGGTGTGCTAGAGAGCAACACTCCAGCAGCACGTGGCGAACCGACAAAAGGTTGTCACACAGCGGACATATCGGAGCAGGGTCCCTTTTAAATAGGTAACCATGCGAAAAATTGCAGTGCCCTATTCTTAATCGAGCCAGATTAACCTCCAAGGTACTCTGTGCCAGAGGCAGGCATGCTACCACTGCACTACGGAGGTGGTCCTCATATGTTAGGGTAACTTTAATATATATAATAATAAATATAACATCACATAACACATAACGTTTAACATATAATGTAATGTAAATATAATATAATAATAAATATTAATACTGGGTGTTAATAAACTACACCGAAATAATTTCAGCGATTGTAGACGTGACTAATATAAGCAAGTTGAAATAGGCAATGCATGGTCTGCAGCTTAACATAACGCAGTTAATTTTGTTAAATCTAATTGGCATTAGATGCTGATAAGTTGGTGTTTAAACAAGATGGGTGAGATTATTGGGTTAGAATGTCTTAAAAACTGCTTCCAGAGTATAAAAATATCTAAACTTAATAGCTCGTTATTGGCGTTCTCAAGATTTAATGCCTCAAAAATATCTCAAATCTCGAACTAATTATCTGCCAGTGCAACACTGAACAGCAATTAACTGCTTTCTTGCATCAATAGCCTACTCTAGTAGTGTTTGTGTAACTGTTCTGGTGGCCCAATCGGTAACGCCGAAAACTGTTGTTCCAGAGGTCATTGGTTTGGTTACTATCATGTGGTGAATTCTTTTTTTTCTTCATCATAAATTACAATAGGCAGTTCCTTTAAACCTGATGTAAAGAGTTACATTTACTTTTCATTTTACGTAACTTCGTTCACCGTTTAAACCTCCTCCCATTTAGACGTACAGCATGTGAGAGTATTAAGCAGGATTCAACCTTTGTTAGAAAGAATTGTAATTAATTGCACTCACAAGGTGAAATTACTCTGTAAAATGCATTGTAAAAGAATTAAAACCTTACACAAAATATTAAAACAAAAACAACCAAACAAACAAAACGAAAATGAAAAAAAAAAGACAAATAAAGTGAAGGAGATGCGAACTTGTTTACCTTTCACTTGAAAGCTGTCATAACCATTGCGCCAGAGAGAGTGCTCTGACCATCTTTTCATTTTCGTGTGTTGTGCACTCAAGTGTTATTATCGTTAGCAGTGGCGTACTGGCACTTTAGAAACTTATAGCCGTAACTTCCACATTTGAACCAACAGGCCATAAGTCTCCTACCCAAATTACTTGTTTCAGAGATCTCCACTTGCTCTGAAAATATTTTGGTGTAGTTCATTAACACCTGTATAATATAAAATAATAATAATAATAATAATAATAATAATAATAATAATAATAATAATAATAATAATAATAATAATAATAATAATAATAATAATAATAATAATAATAATAATAATAATAATAATAATAATAATAATAATAATAATAATAATAATAATAATAATAATAATAATAATAATAAATATAAATACAATATATAATAATAAATAGAAATATAATTAACCCCTTCATGCCTGGTGTGTATTATAAGATACATATGCTTTTTTTCCTATTTGTACTAGTTTTAACTTTTTTTTCTGCTATATTCTTGTTATACTGTCTGTCACCAATTAAAAATACATATTTGAGACGTTTTGAATTGTAAAAAATTATTTTTTTTACAATTTATATTGTAGTGTTTTTTTTATAAGAAAAGAAGCAAAATCCATGCAACCACAGTCAAATGATACCCCGTCATCATCCATGCGTGCCATCACACCGATTATTTTACGTGGGCCCTCCCCGTCCTTTACCACAGGCACATTTGACTGCTTTTTCCGAGACTCAAACTCACGACCTCAGGCTTTGAGTGCATGGCCAGTGCACTACGTGTTGCCTCAATGATCATGGCTATTCAAGCCAGCAGGCTTAAGGTGTCCCAGACCGCCTAATCTAAACCGGTTTCAAATTAGAGGAAGAACGGCATAAGTAGCAAAATAATTCAGGCATGAAAGGGTTATAATATTATAATATAATATAACATAATATAATATCAGAGGAGATGAGAGAAGAGGAGAGGTGAGGGGGTGCAGATGCGGATGTGATGCGATGCGATGTGATATAAGCAAAGCTTTTCTTTTAATTTAAAAGGTGAGTTAATTAATAACACTGAAAGGGAGATAGAAAGCTTTTCTTATTTATTTTTCCTAAGGAGCACACGGAGAATTAAATTTGGCCCTGACTACCTGTATTAGAAAGATCATTATATATATGCATATGTGTTAAGCAATATGGCTAAATAAGCCACAAAAATTCTAGCAGTGCTAAATGTGTAGTATATAGGGATATGCATACAAAAATAACATTATTTGCTTCTGCAAGTGATATTACATCAACACCAAAATAGCTTGACAAATTTTCTCCAAAGAGAATGGCTTGACCCTTAAAATTCTTACTGTGTGGAAGAAACAAATTCTGAAGCCAATCTTTGAATAATAAACAGTCAAATCAGCCACTGAGACTTCCACTATATCTAGTGAATGGTAGACCTCATTCCACACAAGTATGCATAGGTGGCCTTATACAGCATATAAAATAGTAACAACTGCAGCTATTTCTGCAATATATTGCTGTGCTGGTCTTAGAAGAATCTCTTAAACATTCTGGATACTTGATACCCACTTTGAAAACACATTGTTTTACACCTGGATCATCAGTGAGATTTTTTTTCCATCATAAGTATTCTTTCTAGGGGCATACAAATAAGCTCTCCACAGTAATTTTCTTCACATATGCTTCCTGTTAAGTCAGGAGTCGGCAAATTGGTCATCACAATTGCAGGAATTGTGATGTCAGGGAATGCACCCTGACATGCACATGATGCATGGCTCGAAGGAGGGGATTTGAAAGTCGCAGTGGCATGCAAAGGAATTTTTCTTACACACATTTGATTTTATGCATGCTTTAATACATATATACAGACTGAGAGGGCTTTAACATTTATTTTTCATTAATGTATTCTTTACTACATCAGAAGTGTTATGGTTCCACATACATCTAACATTAATTCATACTGACATACAACAGAGCATATAGGTTTTCATTTGTCAATCGTTATCTACTTTTAGATTTTACAATCTTCAGTTTCGAAAAACATTGCTCACACATAGCACTAATATGTGCAGCAAATGAAGAGAGAGAATGGAAATGCTAACATATCAAGTTTTCTACACAAAAGTAAACCAGCTTTGTTTTGTAATTGTGATCTCAAAATTGTGTTTGTTTGTAAATTTGCAACCCCAATTTATAACTATGGTTTTACCCAACCATCTTTAAGGTTTTATAAACTTAATGTACATATGTTGTAATCCACTTCTTCACTAAACGATGAAGCTTAATTGAATATTTAAACTTTATTGTTCCATTTATGGACAAAGATTGGTTTTATAATATTATTTTAAAATACCTTAACATTTCTACTTGTGACTTGGTTGTAGTCTTTGTGACAGTGTTCAAAATGTCGTCTAGTATTTGACTTGTGAACACCAATCAAAACTTCAAACACAACAGACATTTCATATTTTCACTCACAGCACTGCAAAAATATTATCCTTCTCACTCCTCTTGGAGTAGGGTGGATCCTTTGCATTTTCGTGGTTTCAAAAGAGTCATATCTATCGATGTTGTGTCCACCACTGCCTGTTTTCATTTGAATGTGTGTTGAGTGAAGAAAGGAGGGTTGAAAACAGGGTGATGTGTTTGAAGCAATATTTTCATTTTGCTTCACATTGATGTGAAGTTTGAAGCAGGATTACAGTGTTGTTGGTCAAACATTGTTACTATTTGAAGTAACAATACTTTCCGCTGCCTAATAATGTCTTGAAGTTCCTTTGAGTCAGTTCTTTGCTGCCGATAGAAGCTATGAAATTTCTTTCTCTCTTGGTATGCGTGAGTGGTTTTGAAAGAAGCACATAAATTTTTATTAACTCTTTTTAATAAAGCATCAATCTTTCACTCTTTTCATATGAGATGTTGCTGACCAATAAATGTGTATTATCATATAATTCACCGACCAAGTAACATTATTTACACAATTATACACAAATAAACTTTTCCTTTTTGATGATCACTTTGCGTTCGGTGGTTTTCATGTATTTCAACGCTCCAACAAATTTTATGTCTGCTCCCTTTGACAGATTAGTTAAAGTGTCTGTGCCTCGGTAGTGTGATGGTTAGCATGTCTGCCTCACATTCAGGAGGTCAAATCTCGCTTAGGGTAAGTTATCCGAGTAAGGTTTTTTCTGAGGTTATCCCTTATGCCAAGAAGACGAATGTAGGGTAACTTAAAGCTCCATGGACCTCCGGCTCATTTGAGCATCATTTCACCCGTTTCATTCATTCACCGTCTGATATGACATTATGTTGAAGGACGTTAATTAAAATAAAAAAAAAAAATAAAAGAAAGTGTCTGTTTGCTCTCTGAATGACACCACGCTATGAAAACTGTTGTTAGTCCACTGTTCAAACTTGCAAGACTACCCCCTTTGTGTTTGTTTTCTCTATTTATCATTATTTATTTCAAAATTATTACTCTATTATCATCATCACCATTGCCATCGCCACCGCCACTGCCATTGCCACCGTCATTGCCACCACCGCCACTGCCACTGCCACCACCACCACCATCACCATCACCATCACCACAATTATTATTATTTATGCTTAATTTTTTCTAAGTATCTATAATTTCAGTTCAAAAGTATTGGAAAGCACGAATGCTAATGGCTTCATTGCCAGATGCAAGGCACTAGAAAACAACAACAACAACATAATTTCAATGTCATATTACTTGCCTCTGACAACGGTATTATGTCATATCATCAGCCAGTGCAGATTTGCTGACCCCTGCTGTAAGTAGTTGAATTATTCAGTTGTGACTTCCAGTGTTACAGCACCTCTAGATTTCTTAAGGTTCTAGCAGAATCTATTGGAAAGGTCTTCTTTGTGTCTCTATAGAAAACGTCATGCCCATTCGCTGCTTTTCTGCCCAAACGGAACCTTTTGGCTGTATAGATATACTTTGGCAAGATATGATAATTTTTGAATTCGAAAGGAAACCCCGCTCAGCAACAGTGACATATGACGCACTGTGGATCACTCTTCAATTTCTGAAGGTACCAATGTATGTCCATCTCTGCCTCCATACCTCATTTTAATTTTGTTAATAGGCGTTCCTTTTAAAATATTGTGTTTAGCTGTTTTGGTGATAGACATGCAACCAGGGAAACATTAACAAGATTTTAGATAAGTATATAAATTATATCTATAAAACATAAACTTCACTCATCAGTTATTACATGCTTAACATTTAATAGCACACAGAAATGCTTACCTGCCCTAATATCCAAATTTAAAGCATTTCGTGAGTACTGTGCATATCTTCAGGTTGTATTGATATTCTGTACCCATACTAAATATGGATTATAGACCTTTGCTGTTGGGATACTTTGACTGAGTGGCTAAAGAATCCCCATTTTTATTAAATATGTGTAAGTTTAGGTTATACTAAAAAATAAAGCATTAATGAAGAGTTGTAATAAAAACTCTTTATGCACAAGCATAACAAATCATTCACTTACCAGATAGAAATGCAGAACTGGATGGTTTTCAGTTCTTTGTGACAAATGGATATTGTGCAGCATTTTTCATATCCAAAACACACCATGGATGGCAATTGGTATCAACACTACTGACATTAGTTGGTTACTGAGCTAATTCCACAATTCTGTCACCTAGGGGAGTAAGTAAAACCACAGAGTTAAATTACTGCAGCAAAAGCATTCAAATCCATCTAGTTGGAAGTACTACTATATGTTTTGTTTTATATTTTGATTAAAGAATCACCATTAGGTAGTCAAAGTATGTCTATTTTACAGCATCCCTGAAATACTTAGGGTACCCTAAATTGTTTTATTGCCTGACCAGCCCCTCCCCCTTCTCCACAAAAATACTTGTCATTAAGTGCTAGCCCATCTTTTTTTTTTTTTTTTTTTTTTTAATATTAACGTCCTCCAACATTGTGTCATATCGGACGAATGAATGAAATTAAATGGGTGAAATGATGCTCAAATGAGCCCGAGGTCCATGGAGCTTTAAGTTACCTGACATTCGTCTTCTCAGGGTAGGGAAAACCTCCTTACCCGGATAACTTACCCTAAGCGAGATTCAAATTCGCGACCTCTTGAACGTGAGGCAGACACACTAACCATCACGCTATCGAGGCGGGCATGCTAGCCCATCTCAGCCTATTCCTAGTGCACTAGAGAAACTATAAATTCCTCCAAAATACAAAAATACTTGTTAGTCTTAACTTATGTACAACATTTTTCCCAATGCAAATGCTTGGCTTTCATTACACTCTGATACCAATTTGTTGGTTCTTTGAGTATTCATGGGTGAAATTATATACACTTACAAGGTGGGTCATATTTGTTGGAGACATTAACATATGAGTCATTCCATATCAAACCAAATACCCATGAAACACTAAATGAACTGAAATCATCGAAACTTTTTTGTTACATTCTTTGGATGAAAAAAGAAGACACATTTTTTTGTTTGTCCTCAATTTTAATATTTTGCATATCAGCCGAAGCTAAAATTTTCGAAAAACTTGGTGTGTCCCCATACATTATAGATTATATCTCCCATCCATATTGTTGCAGCTACTTCATGTTTGGTTCATTTTAAAGCTTATGAATTCGATTTTAAACTTATCTAAAACTCTGTCTGAATACACATTTTTAATATTTATAGCAGATATTTATATTTTTAAAAGCATGTTTTTAGTAAAATAACATCAGTATAACACTTTTTTTAGGGTGCCCAGATATTCTCTGTTCAATGGTGTATAGCTGTGCAAAGTTTCAGGATGGCATTCAGAGACACGTAGTTTTAATAGAATATTTTTTTGTCTGGAACACTCCTCGCAAAGCACGCTACAGCGCTGTGTGGCCACTGAGTGAGACCCATGCTACACGCGTAACGTTCTGCTTGATATTGTTTGTGGAAGGTAATTGATTTAATTATTATTGTTTATTTATTGAGTTAATATCCACTAAGTATAAATACTATGTTCGACATGAGTACTAAACAATATACCATTTGCTTTAACCCCTTCAATATTAACAACCATGCAAACGGGAGGAAACAGAATTTGTGACATGTGACTCGTAAAATGCTTCTAAAACTAAAAATGGAGGATATAAAACTGCCCTGTGGTCTAAAAGTGTGTTCTTCTTGTCGTATAAGAATTTCTCAAATTTCAGTGGAAGTGGAAAAAGTGACATTTATGTTGCTGGCCCTTCATGTGATATTCCAGTAAGTGATGTGCATCCAAGCAGCTCAGATATTGACAATGATTCAGTTTCAGACCCAAGTAGTGACAATGCGAGTGCAATCAAGAGAAACACAGACATTTCAAATCTTAATGCGAGTTTACAATCTATAGGTGAATCACCCATTAAAAACAGAAAACTATTTCAAAGAAAGTATCCATCCAAGAAATTAAAAGAAGTAGCTGAACAATTAAAGAAAAAGATATTTTGTATTGAACATGCACCGGAGTCATTAGAAAAATCACAGGATTCTGATATAATTAAAAAACTAATAGATCACTTCCATAGTACAGATGACAGAGACTTGCAAATTCAGATATTAACCATTTTCGAAAGCTGGCCTTATCACAAAATTAAGCAAACTTTTGATGTGTCTAACCACATGATAAAGGTAGCAAAACCATTATCTTCAGAAAGAGGCATTTTGTCAACCTCGGAAACTAAGTCAGGCAAATGTTTAGAACATTCTGTGGTGAAAAAAGTATTGAAGTTTTATATTTCTGACAATGTAAGTAGGGTTATGGTGGGTAAAAAGAATTGCATTAAAGAAGAACAGAAAATCCTGAAACAGAAGATTGATTTTGTACAATCTAAAAGAAACCTTCTGTATTTTTAAAGATAAATATCCCAATATAAAACTATGTTTCTCAAAATTCGCTGAACCGAGGCCTAAAGAATGTATACTTCCAGGTGCCCAAGGTACACATTGTGTTTGTGTCTATGCCCATCATGAAAATGTTTTTTTTTAATTTGCCTTTATTATTGATCAGGGCTATAGCGCTATAGAGAGAAGGGAGAATTACAGGGAAATAAAAAACTTGAAACTAATGCTCGATGGAATGAATATTCCCCTTCTTACAGAAGATTCAAGTGTTGTCCTCTGTAATTATAAGGACTGTCTGTCACAAATAATTCATAACCCCCCATCATCATGTAGTAATTTAAGAAAATGTCATATCTGCCCAGGGACTGAAAATTTGATCAATAATATTCAGGAAATTTTCAAAGAAAAATCTAGAGAAGCTGACTTATAAACAATGGGTAACTGTAGATTGCACAAACTTACAAATAACAAAATCATCTGTTGAAGACTTTCTGGAAAAGTTGTCCATAAAATTATCAGATCTTTTAACTCACATTTTCATAGCTCAACAACAATCTGCAATTTTGACTCAAAGAAAACATTTGAAACCCAAAGAAGTATTATTATTTGAAAACTATGCCTTCACCATACAAGATTCCATTCAGGGGATACACTGGAATAATAACTAAGCAACAATTCATCCCTTTGTGATTTAATTTAAAGAAAACAATACTTTAAAATATATAAATTATGTTGCAACATCATTTAATAAGTTTCCTGAAGAATTAAGTAATATGTTTTGAAAAAATTATTTACTTTTCTGATGGTGCTAGTGTTCAGTGCAAGAACAGAAAAAATTTTGTGAACACATGTTTTCACGGGGAGGATTTTGGAATTAGCGCAGAATGGCATTTCTTCGCTACCTCTCACAGCAAGGGACCTTGTGATGGAATAGGAGGTGCTACTAAACGCCTAGTAATGAAAGCCAGTCTTCTGGTGGGCCATGATTCCATAACTACACCTCGTAAATTATTTACTTGGGCACAGAGTAATATTACAAATATTACATTTGACTTTTTTACTGTTAATGATCACAAACAAGAGAGTGACATTTTGGAACCCAGAAGAATATTCACTTCAAAGCGAGGGGAAAACTATTTCCGTTTAAACTAACAATGTTGGATGCGATATCTAGACTGTTTCCTAAGCGAACACTGTGACGCAGCTGATCACCCTCGCTTCACACGACAGACTGCAGTAGTTCAAGGCCAATTTGATGTGATGCGATGCATCTGTGGCAATGCCCAATCGAGTTGACTGCACCACATTGATAGGCAGTTATTTAATTACAACTTAACTAGAAATAATACTACTGTGATATTTGGCATGCTGTTAGGAGACATGTTAAGGAATAAGAGTGATTTTTTTCAGATCTTTAAATCGCTGTTATCAGATTTACATTTTATATCTAAGGTTATTATTTTTTTTTAAATTAGGTATGGTTCAATGTTAAGAGGTTTGTGTATAGAAAGAATGTGTTTTCTCTGAACTTTGAAATAAAATATTAATGAAGTCTCTAACGTAAAAAGGCAAGAAACCAAACATATTTAAAGATGTCGAGGATGATGTTTTGTAAAATTCGACACTGAATAACTTACACAATGCTGTTGTTAAATAAGATTTTAAAACACTAACATCTATCTTCCTTTCATAGAAGTTCGAAAACAGTGTTGTTGTAATTAATTTAATTTAAAAGGTGAATCTATTAATAACACTGAACAACACTTACAACATATTTTTCCGGGACGCGTTTCAAGGTTAACTTTCCTCCTTTATCAACCGGACAACAACTGGGTTTCCATGGTGTTTCATGGTGCAGATGCCAATGCTTCTTCTGATGTTTCTTCTGGTAACGGTTCAATGAACTTACTGAAAATGTCCCTCTGAGGAATGTCGAAATTTAATACTCGGTTTCCATTTTTGAAAATAAAGATTTGTTCCCATGTGGACAGTTCTTGTTTTCTGGTTATGTGTTTGAGAAGTTTCGGTTCTAGCTTTATGTCATAATTTTTTGTCCAAAAGTGAAATACAACCGCTGATTTTTCTAATTGTTTACTCTTAATGTTTCTAACCTGTTCCTTGGATCTAATTTCTAAATTTCTTTTGGTTTTTCCTATGTATATTTCATTAAAATCACTGCATTCAATTTGGTATATGCCAGATCTTTTGTTAGGTGGAATAGCATCTTTGATGTTTGAAAGTAGTAGGTTGTTTATGGAGTAATGGTTTACTGGTGCTAGCTGAATGTTGTATTCCTTGAACACTTTTTTAAGTTTATCAAAGGCCCTTGTCTCCTTTGACGTAAAGTAACTATTTCACAGTGTACCAATAGAAAAACTCCCATCACTGATCAAAAATTGGCTCAAATCACTTGGAATGTCATCATCAGAAATTGCAGAATACATAGAACTCACCAAATTATGCACAGAACAAAATTTCTTCTAGTTGCAATCAAAGTATTTCCGTCAAACTTCAGGTTTAGCAATGGGCAACCCTCTCTCGCCATTCTTAGCAGATATTTACATGAGTTCATTGGAAATAAGGATCACAAAAGGTTTCCCGTGGATGTCCAAACTCTGGCAACGATATGTAGATGACATATTTGCAATAGTTCCAAAAAGACACATCAGCGATGCATTAAAACTTCTGAACATACAGGACAAAAGTATAAATTTCACAGTGTAAGTAGTAAAAGATAATAAATTACCATTTTTAGATCTTAAATTAATAAAAAACAAGGATAGAATAAATTTCGGTATTCACAGAAAACCAACGCAGACAGACAACTACATAAAAGCTAATAGTTACAATCCAAGAAGCCACAAACAAGCAATTTTCAATAGTTTAACACATAGATTGGTGAACTTCTCTATCAGCAGAAGAATATAAAACAGAATATTACAAAATAATTGAAATAGCACAAAAAAACGGCTTCCCCAAAGAATTAGTAGATAAAAAGGTAAAACGAGCAGAAAAGAAAAAATTATTAAAAGAAACTACAACTCTTACAGCAACAAAAACAAAAATGACATTAAAAAAATTCACATATCATCCATGGGCCTTTAATAAATTTAAAAAAGTGTTCAAGGAATACAACATTCAGCTAGCACCAGTAAACCATTACACCATAAACAACCTACTACTTTCAAACATCAAAGATGCTATTCCACCTAACAAAAAATCTGGCATATACCAAATTGAATGCAGTGATTGTAATGAAATATACATAGGAAAAACCAAAAGAAATTTAGAAATTAGATCCAAGGAACACGTTAGAAACATTAAGAGTAAGCAATTAGAAAAATCAGCAGTTCCATTTCACTTTTGGACAAAAGATCATGACATAAAGCTAGAACCGAAACTTCTCAAACACATAACCAGAAAACAAGAACTGTCCACATGGGAACAAATCTTTATTTTCAAAAATAGAAACCGAGTATTTAAATTCGACATTCCTCAGAGGGACATTTTCAGTAAGTTCATTGAACCGTTACCAGAAGAAACATCAGAAGAAGCATTGGCATCTGCACCATGAAACACCATGGAAACCCAGTTATTGTCCAGTTGATAATGGAGGAAAGTTAACCTTCGAAACGCGTCCCGGAAAAATATGTTGTAAGTGTTGTTCAGTGTTATTAATTGATTCACCTTTCAAATTAAACTAACATCTATTTTTGCCATAAGAAAACATATGGAAAAGTTATAAATAATGATAATACACCAAGGCAAATTATTGTTAAAAATTGTTCAATTTGACATGGAATGACTCATATGTATCTCTATAAACGTATGAAGAACATTTATTAAACACTGGAAAACATGTATCCAAAACACTGCTAAACAAAGTTATTCTTTGTTACCAATATGTATTTTCAAGTGTGTGTGTGTGTGTGTGTGTGTGTGTGTGTGTGTGTGTGTGTGTGTGTGTGTGTGTGTGTGTGTGTGTGTGTGTGTGTGTGTGTGTGTGTGTGTGTGTGTGTGTGTGTGTGTGTGTGTGTGTGTGTGTGTGTGTGTGTGTGTGTGTGTGTGTGTGTGTGTGTGTGTGTGTGTGTGTGTGTGTGTGTGTGTGTGTGTGTGTGTGTGTGTGTGTGTGTGTGTGTGTGTGTGTGTGTGTGTGTGTGTGTGTGTGTGTGTGTGTGTGTGTGTGTGTGTGTGTGTGTGTGTGTGTGTGTGTGTGTGTGTGTGTGTGTGTGTGTGTGTGTGTGTGTGTGTGTGTGTGTGTGTGTGTGTGTGTGTGTGTGTGTGTGTGTGTGTGTGTGTGTGTGTGTGTGTGTGTGTGTGTGTGTGTGTGTGTGTGTGTGTGTGTGTGTGTGTGTGTGTGTGTGTGTGTGTGTGTGTGTGTGTGTGTGTGTGTGTGTGTGTGTGTGTGTGTGTGTGTGTGTGTGTGTGTGTGTGTGTGTGTGTGTGTGTGTGTGTGTGTGTGTGTGTGTGTGTGTGTGTGTGTGTGTGTGTGTGTGTGTGTGTGTGTGTGTGTGTGTGTGTGTGTGTGTGTGTGTGTGTGTGTGTGTGTGTGTGTGTGTGTGTGTGTGTGTGTGTGTGTGTGTGTGTGTGTGTGTGTGTGTGTGTGTGTGTGTGTGTGTGTGTGTGTGTGTGTGTGTGTGTGTGTGTGTGTGTGTGTGTGTGTGTGTGTGTGTGTGTGTGTGTGTGTGTGTGTGTGTGTGTGTGTGTGTGTGTGTGTGTGTGTGTGTGTGTGTGTGTGTGTGTGTGTGTGTGTGTGTGTGTGTGTGTGTGTGTGTGTGTGTGTGTGTGTGTGTGTGTGTGTGTGTGTGTGTGTGTGTGTGTGTGTGTGTGTGTGTGTGTGTGTGTGTGTGTGTGTGTGTGTGTGTGTGTGTGTGTGTGTGTGTGTGTGTGTGTGTGTGTGTGTGTGTGTGTGTGTGTGTGTGTGTGTGTGTGTGTGTGTGTGTGTGTGTGTGTGTGTGTGTGTGTGTGTGTGTGTGTGTGTGTGTGTGTGTGTGTGTGTGTGTGTGTGTGTGTGTGTGTGTGTGTGTGTGTGTGTGTGTGTGTGTGTGTGTGTGTGTGTGTGTGTGTGTGTGTGT